>CAJQZP010001411.1:415000-1015000 GCA_907164705.1 Parnassius apollo | reverse complement strand
AATTGTTTAAATTAAATATACAAAGTAAGAATAGTCACTTAATTCTAGTAAGGTCGACTTCACTAGTTACCAGTAATGCTTTGGACTCGTCATTTTTTCGTACAAATATCTTACAATCTGACAACCAAACATATTTATAGCTTTTTTCTTTAGCAATTAGACGCACTTGCTTATATAATAATTTATTACGTGGCGATAAATGATCACTAATAAAAATAGGCTTAGACGGGCCGTCCACACCAGCGTGCACTGTTGTCAACCCTCGTCGGGCACGCACAGCCGCAAGCATATCAGATTTCCGCTTTCTTTGTGTAAACCTAACGATTATATTAGGAATCAGGGAGAAGTTTCGAGATCTGCCATCAGCAATGTTTGTATCATCGCTACTTTTGGAGTTAAAACGTCGAACACGGTGGATGTAATCGATATCCGATGACTCCAAAGGGAAACCAATCTTTGTTGCGATGTTGTGAACAATAGTTAGTAAATTTTCACTCTTAGTAAAAGGTACTCCTGATATTTCTAAATTATTGATCCTTCCTTGTTGTTCCCTCGCTTGTTGCTGTTCTGATAAGTTATTGACGGTAGATTGTAAGGCATATATATATCCCTTGAGATTGATTCAACTTTAAGGTTATTTTGGTCAGTAGAAGATTTCAATAAGGAAATATCATTTTTGAGGACAGTTTGTTCATTTGATAATTTCTCGGTGGTGAACTTCATATCATGCAATTGCTGTTTAAACTCACTTAAATCGTCACGAAGAGCATTCAAAGAAGACTTTATGTTGTTATTATGGCTCTCAAGCACATTATTTATTGAAGCAGTAATTTTATTTTGAAAATCTATCATCATCTCTTGAAAGTCACATTGGCAATCCGGTAATTTTCTCTTCCTTTGTACGAAATGAGCATCTTCGCTGAGCTTTGATACATCAGGATATGATCCCGATCCTTTTGGCGGGCTTCTACGAACACTCATTTTTAGCTGAAATTATTTTATAAACAGATGTAATCGAAGGTAGCAGTGTTATCACGATAGCTATTGCAATTTGCGTGAGATATAAGCGATTAACACGGCGGCGGTATAAGCAAGGCGCAGCAAAGCACACGTTGGCTATCCTTTACTCGCAAACTAGTGATTAATGAGTCTTAGCACTACCGAATCTCTAGCCTTCCCGTACGCGTTCGATCGTTGTCGCTGATAAAATTTAAAGCAAACACACCCGAAATGCACTGTTGATTAAAAACAAAATGCTATGAGTTAACTGAACACAACAGAGGAATAATTTTGTACACGTGCAACCATGTAGAAATACGGACCAAGACTGAATTTCATGAATAAACTGATTATTTACAAATGATATTGTCAAGTTTATGACAAGCATTTAACATAAACTAGTTATCTAGAGAGGTTTTAGTATCTAAAGAGGTTTTGCGTGTGTAGATAAAGCCCGTAACTGGAAGCTATTTATATCCAACCTTTAAGGATTTCAACTTTATAAGAATTCAACATTTTGCGAAATCGAGAAAAACGACATTGTGGTAAATTAAACTTTTTGAGATTTCAACTTTATGCGAATTCAACTTGATGGTCCGAAAGGAAATTGATTTTTGTGACAAAATAATCAAAGCATGTTGTATCCTACACAATTTTGTACGGAAATACGATGGAATACGATTCAAAGACGAATTGTATGGATGTGATCTAAGAAATATGGATCCCACGTCTGCGCGACCTACAGTTAATTGTATTGAAATACGAGATTATTTTTGGAAACTACTTCACTTCATCCAGTGGATCTATTCCATGGCAATATAATAAAATATAATAAATCTTACCGTGTTTTTTTATTTTGGTTGCTTAGTTCAGCCCAGTTCTGTATAACATTTTCGCATACTTCTTGCCATAAACGCGTTTTCAAATTGCTATCACTATATTCCTCGTTGACTTACAAAAAGCCGGCCGCGCGATTTAGATGCTGCGCGGGACCATACAATTTCATACGCTGCATTTTATTTGCGCGACAATCGCGTCGCGAGTAGTCGCGTCAAAATGTAACAAATCACAATTTTAAAATCGCTGCGATTTTTCACTCGCATGTGTGCGCACTGTCTTACTAACTCATACGTTGCATTTCTGCGATAAAATAATCGCGCGGGAAAAAGTCGTAGTGCGCACTAGCTCTAAAGCTTTGCAGTAGCCAAATTAGCGGCACGACCGTCAAAGGTTAAACTTACTACATCAACACCGACAGCGTGAGATAGTCTAATGCGATTTGTAATTAAATTAGACCAGGTCTCAGATGGTAACCCATTTACAGAAAAGTACGCAACAGTGATCAAACTAAAATGAACACATAAGCTTGCGTAGCAATTTTTTACACTCTGAGGGTCCAGTACCATAATAGACTAATCCCTCTGAAGTTTTATCCGTTCACTGCGTTTGATGCCTAAGAGCCATCTCATCCACAACAAGGCCACAAATAATTCTCTTACCAGATATAGTACTTTTTTGTTTCAATATGGAGAATGCTTCTCCACCTGGCTTAGGTGGCATAGAATTATTTTGGCACCATTTGGCTAAAACGCGAGGATGAGGAAGTACGTTGTGAAGTTTCCGCCTAGTATATTTGTAAGCAAACTTTCGAATTGATGATGGATATTTTTTATACAGTTTGTTTAGATTTTTTTCAATTCTGTTAAATAAATCTATAGTTTCCGCTCTTAAATTAAGTTCTGAAAACTGTTGTTCCGTGAGAAATTTCTTTTTTTTTTCAAATCTTTTACAATTTCTTTGAAACTTGCAATCTTTTTTTAATAGACGATTTTAAATTTTAATAACTTGATTTTTTTCTGTAGAACATTTTTTAATTTTCGTACACACTTTTTTAGTTTGGCTTTTCTTGAGGTATCTAAAATAGTGTCTATATCAGATATATGAACCTCATCAAGACTGGTAGGTATAGCAGCCTGACGAGAATTATCCTGAAACAAAAGAAAATTTTATTATTGATAATTATTAAGTAGATTGATAGATTAAGATAATTAAGATTAAGAGCGATATTTAAGTATATTGCTTCATTATTACATATATATAAGGTTTTTGAAATAGACTTTAATACCATTAGTCAGAGTAATCCTTCATCTGTAAATATTAATAGTTAAACATGGCCAGATTATAACCATACACCAGATATTATCGACGTAGAGGATTGAGTCGAATGGGACCAGTGATGGGGTAGAAAAGACCAAGATAATTAGGTAGTATAGATTGATAGATTAAGATCATTAAGATTAAGAGCGATATTTAAGTATATTGCTTCATTATTACATATATATAAGGTTTTTGAAATAGACTTTAATACCATTAGTCAGAGTAATCCTTCATCTGTAAATATTAATAGTTAAACATGGCCAGATTATAACCATACACCAGATATTATCGATGTAGAGGATTGAGTCGAATGGGACCAGTGATGGGGTAGAAAAGACCAAGATAATTAGGTAGTATATAATGAGTAATTGAAACAAAAATAAAACTATATTATGGATAATCTATATATTGCTTTAGGAAAATAGGAGAACTAGCTTGTGTACTTATTAAGTATAAATGTTACTAAGCCTAAAACTATAGCACAGCCTTTCAGTCTCAAAAACAAGTCTTTAGTTTAATCTTTACATCACAAATATTTTAATATATTTATTAGATTAAATTATATTTAATATCTTTGGCACATTGACCATTATAAAATTAAAAAAAAATAGAACATAAAACATTTTTCAACAAAATCACAGCTATTTCTATTATTATTATATGAAAACAAAACAATTAATCTTCATTCGAATCACAATTATTTCATATATATGTAACACTTCTGCTTTTAAAATAATTGACGCACTTTTCATCTGCCCAATCTTTGTAAGCAGTGCATTGAATCCAGCCTTCCCCTGGGACGCTGTCTGAAAATGACTCGCAGCATATTAAGCAAAAGCATTCTTCTTCTTCAGAGCTCGAACAATCGTTTTTCTTTTCTTGTAAAACCTTTTTTATACCTGTTTATTTGTCCGTGTAGCTTTTTTGCGAATAACCTTATTCTTGTTATGTTGTTCTAAAAACAATGCTTCTTTTTCGGGTGTGTCTGTTAATATAGCTGTTTTGCGTCGCTTCCTGTTATTAACTTTACGTACTCCAGCCTTAGGAAAAGGCCTAATAGCTTCTGGGGAAAATACTTTATTCAAGGATGTCACCGTTTCAGACATTGACGGCTGATGCTGTGTCTCTATTACAGCTGCAGAATACAGAAATGGATCCGGTGATGACAAAAAAACTGTAGTGGCAGTCAATATAGGCTCATTAACTGTAGATTGCTGTATCTCCTCAGTTGCGCAAGACATTGGAATTGCTGAAACGACAGGTGTTAATAAAGGGGGTGGGGCAGACAGCTGAGGATCAATATTTTGGAACGGTTGTATCACAGCCGCCGACGATTGCGTTGAATTATCGGGATTAGGCCGATCTGTTACAAAACTTGGAGCGAAATCCAAATCATCAAACACATCTCGATTAAATGGGTAAATTCCCGCTTTTTGAAACCCGTTCGAAATGTTGACGGGTGTCAGAGCCAATGGTAAGGCCGTTCGGACTATTCCTGGGATGTCATAAATTGACATAGTTTTGCCAGGATTATTGCGCAACCATGCATCTTGTGCTGACGATAAATACCTTTTAAACGGCCCATATAATGACACATCTAAAGGTTGCAGTTTGTGGGAACAATGAGGGGGATACGAAAGCATCACTACTCCATTATTCTTCGCTAGATCCAATACTTCAACTGATAGGTGCGAACTGTGGTTGTCCACTAGAAGCAACACTGGCGATTCTTTAGTTGATTTTACATATCTGATAAAATGTTTCATAAAAAGCAAGAACTCCACACATCAGTCATCCCAGCCACTTGCATTCCCTGCACCAATACATTCTGCTGGCCCATCTCGCACGAAATGCTCTTGGTATTTCTTCTGGAAACACAAACATTGGCGGCACAGAAGACCCAGTTGCTGAAACAGCTACCAGCAATGTTACATTAGTTCCTCTTTCAGCCGATGTAACTGATCCAACGTTGCGTTCTCCTTTTGCTGCAATTGTTACGGTTGAGACACCGGTTTCATCGGCATTCCAAATAGATGAACCTCTAAACTTGTGACGATCTATCACCTGAGCCAATTTATCGAAGTAAAGACTAACATTCGTTCTATTAAAAGAGGTCGCCCTACTTAAACTAGTGGCCTCTGGTTTTCTGATGGAAAAACGATTGTTTCTTGCCAAAAATCCCGTCAACCAGTCTTTTCCTGCCATTTTATTTGAGTGCCACTTCTCTGGAATCTTTAACTTATATTTGACAGCGCATTCATAAGCCAGACGGCGAACATCTTTGGGTCCCAATCCACTAAAAATTTGGGCTAGTTTTAACAGGTACTCAGATAGAGATGTTTCTTGATATTTACTAAATACTAACCTGGGAGCCCCATAACCAAATCTTGGCGTTTCTGGGTTTTCTTTTAGTCGTTCCGTGAATCTTATCAGTGATGTTTTAATGATCTCATAGTCACGACAAACTTGTCTAAGGGATTTGTTTCCATTTGTGACTAGCTCTGCCGCTTGCTGCATCAGATCCACTGATTTTGTACCTCTCTCCGTAGTTCTTTTGTAATTTCGCATTCTGAAAATAAATGATACAAAAATAATTAAATAATTGTTTTTGTAGGGCTAAAAGGTCCACTGCGGGGCACAAAGGACCGCCGTGGTCGCCGTGGGAATTTTTACCTCAATGGTAGATTGATTTTAGTTTGAGGTTAAAAATAAACAATAAAACTGTACACACAAAAACAATGGTACTACGTGAAACATAATACTACAAACCTTACGCGAACGGAAGTTTAACTTTGTAATGTTACAAACGGAACCGTAAGACTAAAATTAAGTGATATAAAAATATTACTTACGTGTATTTTTCGGACCGCGTGCGCGCACACTCTCCCTGGCACTCGAGAGCTCACTGCGGGAGTCGGCATGCGTACCCCCCTGTAACCCCTTCAAACGCCTGTTACTCGCTTGTCTAACGGACATTTATTTTCTGAGATAGACATGGTGGACCTTTTACCCGCGGACCTTTAAGCCCCGCTCTACCCTACATATTTTAAACTCGCAAATTGACACGTACTGTACTAATCCTGAGTTTCTTTGTTATGCTTTGAAGCCCTTGTTCATCATAAATTGTTTAAAATTGTAATAAACAAGTACATGATTTAAAAATCAAAAAACGCTACTGCATAAACCCATTATATTTTTGAAATGTTCTTTTCACAAACTTTCATTTAATACCCATATTGTCGTAGTACGAAAAAACACAAGCCCAGAGGGGTGTGATTTTATTTGCGGATGCCATTTTCATAATTTATATACTTAGCCAATATCACTACCACATTTCTGACGAATCTAACGACACCTTGTCAAAATCCGTTCAGCCGTTTGGGCTGTAGGGCATGCCAAAGAAATGGACCTACGCTCGAAAAACTGCAGTCGGGTAAAAATGTTCTAAACAAGACACAGATAAGTTACTTACATAGATTGATTTACACATTTTTGTTACACCTTTTTTTGTGTTTCGAGTTACACTTTTTTGTTTTTAATTGTATGGACTGCAGATTTTTTAAGATGCACGTATCCCTTTGTTGTTGTATAATTGTCCGATTCTTTAAAATGTACCGAACAAATCGTGCTAAATCTCGTCGGTGACCAATCGTGTTCACCTCTGTCAGTTCCTTAATAATTAGTCGTTCGGAAATCTGGAAAACAAACAACCTAAATCATGCAAAACGTAACGTAAATTCTAACAAAGATAAACTTTTTATACCTGTAAAGTTTTCACTTCTCATAGAATAATCTATGACGTGCAAGTTGATGCTATCCCTTTTACACTCAGCTAAAATTGTATAGTCTGTCCTATATTTACAACAAAGTAGAAATATCTTCTAGAAAACGTAATAATTATTAAATTTAATGTAAAACGAACTACATGTATGATAATTTTGGACAAACTTACGTATGATACGAAACTTCGTCTTTTTTATTTTGGAATAATAATTTTTACACTTCCGCATCATACAACTTGGCATTTCGAAGATATTTTTTGCGTAAGCGAGTGTGATTCAGATCGCGGTTTCAGCGCCACTAAATAGAATTCGTATAATTGTGTGAATTTAAATTCAACACTTTCCGTGCACATATGCCTCATCTACCTCTCTTAATATACACTATCATTGTGTCAGGGTATACCACCTAATTTAATTTAGTATTAAAGTCACAATAGTATTAAATAATAAACTTTAACCCTTAAAGTCGCACGATACTTTTAGCAAATGAAAACAACTAAAAATTGTTTTAATGGTTTATTTGGCGTTTAACCCTTAAATTCATGATAAAAGATTTTTACCCAAAAAAAATATATTCTGTCTCATAAAGGCGTAACATTTACTGAAAAAAATAAAATAAAAAATCTATATTAATGGGAACATTTATTATTTTATAAAAATATTTTTGTATCGTTTTCGATACAGTATGCATTAGCTTTACAAAATAATCATGATTTTACAAAGTTGAAGAATTGTGAAAATGGGTGAAACAATCTTTGGATTCCTTACTACATAAGTGAACATTGCACTTAGATCATTTAATTATACTTAATAAATTACATGATGGAATCATACATCGACCACGTGTTTCTGTTCTCATGATGTTATGATCCATTTGTTCGAGTCTAACTTCAAGGGGTGGCAAAACTTGGCAAGGTTTCCCTTTTCGTATTTTAAGTAGGGGTTGATCTTCCCTAATTGCACTGGTGCTTGGGCGCCCTCTATTGTTAGCGGGACTATATTTGCAGAGTTTCTGTCAACTCTGATCGAAAGTCTGCAAGGGTCATGATTTTTTTGTGGTTTCCTTTTTTTCTTCAACTTTTTTATATAACACCCACGAATTTATTGTAGTCAAATCAAGCAGGTGATAGAAGATTCTCATGTACCACTTTCTGCTCTTCATTCGAATCCTATTTCTTCCTAAAAAGGAATCCATGAGGTCTACACCACCCATGTGCATGTTATATTCCCTGATTAGCTTTAAGCACGTGATAAGAATCCTCTTTTTTTTCTTTTTTATCGAATCGTTCGATATTCCCTACGGGACATGCTCCAACGTATGTCGACGCTAACACAACTTGCTTATTGTCCTTGCAACTTACTGTTGTCATGTCAATGCCTTCAAAATTTGTAACATACTCTTCATAAGACCCTCTTGGAATTGAACTCTTCATAACATCCTGCTTAGTTGGCAACTTGCAAGTTTTTCCCAGTCGGTTTCTTTGAATAGTGCCTAGGGAATGTATAACTTGCTTAGCAAGTATACACATCAATGGCAAAGATGTGTAGTAATTGTCAAAATAGACAATATGATTTCTTTGCCTGGGTACCACACTCAGCAAATTCATAACTGTTTGTCCCACAACTCCCAGGTTTTGATTGTTTGAGGGTCCTTCATTAGCTTCTTTCCCAGAGTAGATTATGAATCTATGAGCAAAACCGCCCAAATTGCATAAAACAAACTATTTAAAACCCCATTTGTGGGATTTGTTGGGGAGATATTATTGTTTGAGAAAATGTCCAACTTTGGTAGCGCACATCTGTTCATCTATGGATAATCGCTGCTCGATGGTCACGCTAGAGAACTTTTCATTTAAATGGGTGATTATAGGACGTAACTTATGAAGCCTGTCATGCTGCATGTGGTCTACTGGCAGATTATCATCATTATTATTGAAGTGCAGTAACTTTCGCATTTTCTCAAATTTATTTACTGGCATTGCCTATTTGATGGGACTGAAGCCAAATTTATTAGACCAATACCACCTTGTGCTCGTATAATGGTAAACAGACATAAATATTAAAATATCAAAATATTTGCGAAGTTCATCCACTGTGAATATTTCAGGTCTGTCAGGTTGTTTCTGGACAGCATAGCGTGCTGATTCAGTAACAATGTTTTATCAATGTTCAACTGATACGGACTTTGCAGTTAGTTCCATTGTAGATGAAGGTAACTCTTCAGACCCACCAAATTTGATGTTATTCTTATCAAATAGAAAAGTCTCCACAGTAAATTCCTCAAATTCATGAGAGAGAGTTAGTCGGTTGTGCTTCCACTCGCTCCAACGACTGTGCGCCTTGCACAAGCTGCTCATCCTGAAACATAAAATGCGATATTTGCTCTCGTAAACACATAAAAGTCGTGCAATATCAAATGTTTTCAAGTAAATGAAGAACTTACCATCCATTTTGTGATTTTTATTGGTAAAAATTCGACTTATTTTCGTTTTCGCCGCTAGATGAAAAACTCGGTTTTATGATTATGCTCACCTCGTTGATGTCTTTAGCATAGACAAGAAAATCATCCTTCAGAAATGACATTGACTCATGACATTTTTTTTGTGGGATAAGGCAAAACGTGTAAACATTCAGCCTATGCTGTACTTCAAATAAAAAACCGGTAAAAACGATTAGAATGCGATGTATCAATATCGATACAAGATGCATTTAAGGGTTAAAAGAAGTTGAAAAAATACCAAAAAAAATATAGAGGTTTTATTTTTTGGAAAAACCTATGTATAATATAGGGTTACTGGTAATTCGACGTATTCCCGCCAAGACGTGATAGTTGGGGTCATAACCTATCAAATGAACCATAAAATGCATTATGCAAATGTGGGTCAATTTCGAGATATTTAGGTTTAATTATTTTTTTCAAAAATCCCAAAAGTCTGTTGTCAAAAATTTCTAAAGAAACTTACAGCTGTATTATTTTCATTTTATTATTTTTACTTAATGAAAACCTGGATACTTATTTATCAATACTACAGTGTGCAAAAAGTCTCATCATTTTCGAAGTAACGCTACTAAAAGTACAACTTTTTCCAAACAGAAGATAAGTAATTAAAAATAAAAATGATTTTGTGAAAAATAATTGTATGTGATCAATTGTGCAAATCATGTTAAAAACATCCCTATTTATCTAGCTACCTAATGAAGTAACAACTTTGTAGTTTGCTTATGTAGAAACAGAAAAAAATTTAAAGAATGAGGTCAGGTAGTCGAGTTCTAAGCAGACAAAGGAATTTGTGTTTTATTTTTAACCAATATTAATTAAGGAAATGAAACAAATTGCACTGAAAAAGCACTTGATTGAAATTAGCTTTATTTATTTTAACACGATTTACAAATTTTGCTCAATATGGGAGCCCCTATTCCGTATACAGACACGCATTTGTTTTCTTAATTCGCTTTTAATAACGTTTGAGGTTAATGTTCGTTTTATGTCGTTTGTCGCGTTGATAATGCGGTCTCTCAGTTGATCAAGGGTCGGCACTGGCACATTGTCGCAGTACACGATGCTCTTTATGTGACCCCAGACATAATAATCCATCGGTGTTATGTCAGGACTCCTTGCTGGCCATGGAATTGGTCCCCCTCTGCCAATCCACCGATGTCGATAATTTTCGTCCAGCCATCGTCGCACAGTTACACGACAGTGCGCAGGGCACCCATCATGTTGATACCACATGTTTTGCCTTGTGGCGAGAAGAACATCGTGTAACAATCCGGATAAGTCCTCCCTTAAAAATGTTTCATAATTTTCGCTGTTTAAATAGTTTGGCAGAAAATAAGGCCCAATTAAATTGTCGTTAATAATCCCCATCCAAACATTTAGTGAAAATCTTCTTTGTGATTTAGAAGGTCTCTTTTTTTCCAGGATTTCTTTGCTCTTTTGGAGCCCAAAAATGTAAATTATGGTAATTTGTAATACCGTCTTGATCGAACTTCGACTCATCAGTCCACAATATTTTTCTAAAAAACATTGGATCTTCTGCATCTGCGTTCAACCTAAATCTACAAAAATCCAATCTTCTAACTAAATCTCCTTCTTCCATCACATGCACTGGTGTGTAGTGGTACGGATAAAGCCCCGCAGTATGCACAGTAAACCAGACCTTCCACTGCGATACTCCTAAGCGACGAGCAACTATGTTCGTGGAAGTGGTTGGATCTTCTTGAAATTTACTCAAAATTTCTTCATCTTCCGCACGCGGTATACGGGGTGTGCCACGTGGCCTGCCAGTATCACGTTGTTGCCTTTGAACATTTCCAGTCCCTCGTACTCTGCGATACACTGCACTAAACACTGTGACATGGGGTGGTCGGCGATTAGGGTAGCGCTGTAGGTATTCACGGCGAATAGCTGCAGCGTCACCGTCACAATATCCATGGAGATAAAAGATATCTGCGTATTCGTCGTTGGAAAATGATTGCCTTGCATGATCTCCGCGTCTTGGTGGTTCCGCCGCCATAAAACTTTGAAACTCAACTTCTTTAAGTGTAACAGGGAGTTATATGCGCGCGTGTGTACGATGCCTGTAATACTGATGACTGATTGAATAGTTTCTTATTGTTTAACTTGTTTCTAATTTCACACTAAATGTAAACAATATCGTAAGTTCAAACGCACAATTTTTTACGAGCATTCCCGCAGCTGTTGATAAGGTTCCGAGAAGCGATTGTTTGGGATTACCCAAAACATTGCTACTCGGAACTTGTCTACCTGACCCCTTTTTTCAAGTTTTTTCTGTACTATTTAAGTTACAAGCTAAATTGATACTTCGTTGGGTAGCTAGATAAGTAGGAATGTTTTTAACATGATTTGCACAATTGGTCACATACAATTATTTTTCACAAAATCATTTTTATTTTTAATTACTTATCTTCTGTTTGGAAAAAGTTGTACTTTTAGTAGCGTTACTTCGAATATGATGAGACTTTTTGCACACTGTAGTATTGATAAATAAGTATCCAGGTTTTCATTAAGTAAAAATAATAAAATTAAAATAATACAGCCGTAAGTTTTTTTTAGAAATTATTGACACCAGACTTTTGGGATTTTTGAAAAAAATAATTAAACCTAAATATCTCGAAATGGTTCATTTGATAGGTTATGACCCCAATTATCACGCCTTGGCGGGAATACGTCGAATTACCAGTAACCCAGTATACTATACATTGCCACACTTGATGAAAATAATCTGCGATTATCAATGTGTAGCATACTATACATTATATTTTATTACTGATCCGTGTGGTACGCCAAGAAACAGTTCCTACCCTTAACATAGCATAGATGTACATTGCATTTTGTGCACATTGTACTCGCTTGACCTCCTCTATAATATTTACAGCGTTGACGTTGATAACCGGTTAACTGAGGCCAATGATCAAATTTGTCATACCGCACATTGTCAAGAGGCCTCTCAGCCATCGGTTTCTTAATCTTCCTTTTTTCAGGTACAGTTAAAATGTCTTTTACGGGTACAATTCTATTACGTTTCAGAAGTCCAGCATAAATTTTGTAACGAAACTCTTTTAGGCGATCTTGCTTCCTCTTTTTATTTATATGGTTGTCGTGTCTACGACGTAACCGCCATGCATTGTTTATGAAAATGTCCAACAACTGAGAAAAAATGTACATATACCATCTGTGAGACTATACCAGTGCAATATAATGCTATTAACATATCCGTCAAATCCACACCTCCCATATGACCGTTATAATGCTTAACGATTTGAGGACACTGTATGTCTACGCGTCCTTTCGACTCCTTGCTGAAACGTTTGCTATTCTCAAGAGGAAAAGCGTCATAGGAACACACTCACTACACTCAATTTATTGTCGTTGCCCACCACTGGAGTAACGACCCCTAATCAATCATTTTAGATTCTGCATCTTTCAACCTATTTTTTCTTACAGTCCCCCAACTAAATATACCTTAATTTTCACGTAAAATATATACTAATTCTAATGTTTATTTTGATAACTATTTTACATAGTTATCAAAATATACGATATGCCTGTTTTGTTATAGTTTTGCATAAAGCCAAAATTATTTTCCCTCCAACACCCTAAGACTCTTCTTCATTTGTAAATTGTACCTGTAAACGTATCATCGCCAGCATGAAGTAGAAAATCGTAGATAATACCGGACACACCGGCTCTAACCAGATTTTAAAGCCCCACTTACTTGGCTTATTTGGGTTATACTGGCGACGGCTGCCGGATTTTTTATCTTTGTAGGGTATGACCATTTCATCAATACTGAAAGCATTTTCTTCCTTGACGGATAAACATTGTGACCGAATGCATTCAATTAGGGGTCACAGTTTATAATACCTATCCCAGTACGTTTTATTTGCCTACGTGTTACTAAAGGTGTGACATCTGCTATGGGAGTAGATGGTTCAACAGACGATATAGATAGTATAGAAGAAATTAAAGGTTTTGCGTCGTAACTGCATTGCGTAGGTCTAGAGAACACGGCGTTCAGGATTGGTGTTAGGGAAACTTGAAAAGTCTCTGGATCCACATTAGAAAGGTCTTCTGCATGTGATTCCATCTCTTGCTTCGAAGGACTGAGCGATGAAGTGGCGCTGCCGAGAATCTCGAGCTTTTCAAATGATGAATCCAGAGACGGTGCTGCTGAACTCTCGACATCTCTGACTTTATCATCACTACTGGCTCCATCACTAACATCAGAACTAGCATTTCTTACTGAAATCAAAGTCAATATCCGTCTCGCTCTTCCGTTCATTACAGTCTAAAGCAAAACGAAACCAACATGCAGCTCAATCATCACCCAAATAAAAACCAAAAAGTTATTTATGCACTATGCGGAACTCGTATCATACCAAATCAATTAAAACTTGTTAAGACAAATAAATATAATGGCAAATAGTAGCGTATAATAGTATACCATACATGAATGTAAGCAAGTTAAAATAATCCAAATATGACAACTTCCAGGCCTTTTGAGTTACTCCTTTTTTGAGTTGGAATAACTCTTCACCTTTTCGATGTATGCATTACAAACCTGTAATAAGTAATAAAATCACGAAAATAAGTAAAACCCACCTTGACAATAATTTCTGGCCTCGGTTTGTTCGTTATTTTTTTACAACTGATTCAAATTTACCACAGATTAGCTATTTAGTGTAATGTTGACGTAAAAAGAGACGTTCAGAAATATGTCTTGTAATGAAATAATGCAAGTAAAACGTGTATAAACTTAGTAATAATTTTTTATAGTCAGACTTATACCCTGTTATACAAAGTCACTTTAACCTATCACTCACTGCGCCCGCCATAACAAAAAACAGCTTTGTACCGAGGCGTCCGTCGTCACCTCAGCTGGCGGCACTTGTTTTAAATATTTATGTTTCTCACGACCTTTCATTTATGTTTAAAGAGGTTTTAGTTACAGTTATTTAAAGCCGATAAGATTTTCGATAAGTAGAAACAATAACCATAACATATAAATGTTTATTTTATTTTGTACAGCTCTTTGTTTCTAACGGATCTTGATAAAGTGTACTTACTGACGATAAATTTTATTTTATGAATGAAATATCGTAAGTTTTTATTTTATTTTTATGTCCTTACAATCAATACAACATATTCTTCTTAAATGAACCGAAATTATGCATGTAATAATTATAATAATTCTACTTTTTCACTTGCAAACATTTGCTAAAAATTCGACAATAGACAGTTTGCGCGCGCTTACTAAACTCATTTTCGAAACCTTTTTGTGTATATATTTTATATTGTCTTCCTTTATTTTTCTTACACAATCATACAGATATAACATTTAGCAATTACTAGTAAAAGTATTTACTATGGTATTCCAATAAGAAACATACTATTATTATCTTATTAGAATCTTATTAGAAATCTTGACCGTTACGAATTGTTCGCGTAGAGGTTTTTTATTTCTACTTTTTTATCAATTGAAACATAAAAAGTTACTGTTGTTGTAACTTAAATCATTCAAAAACATTACGTAGTAAAGATAAATAACATTACTTACAGTTTTTTTGAAAGAAAATCCAACTAAAATCACAATCACAAAACTTCAACGATTACGCAACCAAGCGCACCGGCACGCAAAAGCGAATGGCTGTTATATTTGATGATGTCTATGTACCCGAGTGAATATAATGCTACAGAATATTCTTTAGTTCGTTCAGAATCGAATGAAATAGTGTTCAATGGAAAATATACTGTATTTTTATATCAATTAATGACGAAAATAGCAGCACGTAACGCGGACATGTATACATGTCCTCTGTACTTAGCGGTCACAAAACTTGGACCTGTCAACATGTCCACGGTATCTTAGGGGAGGGTTAATATCAAAAATAGCCAAGCTAACGTATTACAGAATAATAAATACCTGTTTCCACGCTAGGTTTTGCTTTGTTCAGAAGGTTTTCATCGACATTTAACTCGATTTCACTCTTGTTAAAATATTTTTCTTTACCATGTCCTGTAGCTAGTTCGATTAAACGTGCTGATCTAATAGATATCGTAAATGTTTTTATAAAGTAAAGGATTAGCAATTAACTGTCGTAAAGAACAAGTTGCAACGCGACGTCCGTTCATACCACTAACGTAGACAGATGTGTAGTCCAGTCAAAATAGACATTTGACTTAGCCAAAATTCGCATAGAGCTAAAAATTGGCAGAGACGTTAAATACATCTTTATAAATAAAATGTCAAAAATCCCCGTCGATCCTACTTCTGCAAAAAATTTAGTTCTAGGTCAAACGTACAAAATTTAGGTTTTTTTCCATTTTTCTCGAAAACGGTAAGTTTTATCGTAAAAATAAGTCAGACAAAAAGTTGTAGATCATACAATTCTCTACAAAAATGGTCCAGTCACTTTTTCTCTTACGACACACCATTCGTAAGATATCGCGGTTTTAACTATGAGAAAATTCATATTTTACATAATATGCACACATTTCCGCACCACCTACGAGGTAATGTACTTGGCGCATTTTTAACCTGGTTTCCCCAGTAGGTATACTCCACGATCTATTGTAATAAAGAAAGTTTGATCGGATCGTATCTTATTGATTGAAACAATGATAATATTGCTAATGATCAAAGTGGAATAGGTTGTTTTCTTCTGAATGTTATTATATTAGATAATTGTTTAATTCCACTTCGACAATTATTTCTTCGTCTTCATTTTCTTCTTCTTGCAGAATTTCTGTTGGCTGTTCTAAGAAAAGGGATGCATCAATCGTTTCTTCATTAATATCATAAATATTTTCATCTGTTGTATTTTTTTCAATATTGGAGCAAGTTTGACCCTGACAATTGATGCATACTGGCGAACAAAATAATCCAACTTTTTGACAGCCACAATTCTTACTACAATCCGTCTTGCATTTACAAAAAATAGCATTAAGCAGTTTTTCTGAAGCAGGCGGGAGTAGAGTTTGAATTGGCTCCAAATAATTATCTGTTAATTTCCAACCCCATCCTTCTGGGTCCAGCTCATTGCCTAGCCACACTTGAACTTGATAATACACACGATACAAGTGTTGAAAGGCAGAAGCAGATGTTGGAGGCAGACAAGACAACTGTACTGTTTTATTGTTCCATGCAGATTTTACAAACCTCAAATATCTATATTTGTCTATGGAATCAATTTTTTTTTTGGAGCACCATACATTGCAAGAAGAAAACGAATTCCATTTGTAACGATGTCGTGTAGAGAAGAGTCAATCTTTGTAAATACTTCTGCGCCATCAATTAAATCATTGCGTTTTTCGAACAATTTAAATTCTGCTATTTTACCTCTTTTTAAAAGTGCTGATGTAGTATCGCATCCAGTTATTGCATGTAAAACTAAAATATGAGCTTGACATTTCGGATTTGCAGTCAGAAACTATAAGCTTTGTGATGAATATATTGTTGATTGTACTTGAGCTTTCCCAGGTTTCAAAAAGTAAATAATTTTATCATTTGGAGTCCGTGCAGTCAGTAATATCAACAAATCAACATCTTCCCTAACAACGACAGTTGTATTTGAACTTTTCCATTGTTCTATTGCTGTTTCAGTTATAAGGACATCAGCATCATTATCAGCTTGTTTTATTGGAATGCCAGCAGCTGTTAATTCTTCACATAACATTGAAATGAAGCGAGACTTATTGTGAGTATTTGCAAGAAATTGTTGTTGGTTTGTTGGAACTTTCATAGATCGATCAAAAACGACATCAACAGATGAAGATGTTTTTGTAGTCCGACGACGTTGTTCTGCAGCTTTAATATTTTTCGTGTGATTAGTATAACCATCAAATACAATCATATTGTTATGACCAAAATGTCTTTGTACATACTGAACATATTTTTCAAAAATAGTTTGAAATGTTTCATCTCGATCCCATACAACACGGTGTAATAGATACCCTCCATCGATGATGTAGATAGCATTTGTGTTATCAATATCGAAGTTTAAACATTCAAAGCAATTATAAAGAGCTGACTTCATAGTTTTACGCATTCCCACTGCATCAAAGAGTGATAATGGGTAAGGAGCTAATTCATATGCGAAGAATGTTTCAAGTTCATCTTCAAATGTCTTAGTAATGCTCATGCGTTGAAATAATAATACAGGATCTATAGGCACCTTTTCATCATGTACTTTTATGACGCTACTTGCACTTAAAAGAGGAAGTACTCTATCAGCGCATTTTAATTTAATATTATTAAACGTTTGGCCAGTCATTTTGCTTATAGAAGCAATTCCAACTGCACGAGCATTATGACAATTAATTTTATCATCGCCGACGACTCCGCTGGCAATGGACATAATTTTTGGAATCACAGGGAACGGATCATGTGATAAGAGCCACTCCAAAAGTTTATTAATATCTTCAATATCTCTCTTTACACGAGAATCGCTTGCATCCACATGCTGGTCTGTTTTGTCCATTCTAACATTAGCGAGATCTTCCAATCCTTTACACACAGTATTCATCGTATGCATGCCATAAACCCATTTACTAATGACACTTTCTTGCGTACTTCTCCCTCGAGCAACACCTCCATCTGTTTTCATACACTTCATCATTGATTGTTCAATCACCATATCCGTCGAAGTTCCACAATTTAATTTATCAGAACGTCTAAAAGTGAAAAATCCTTCGATAAATCTTTGATAAACACTAGGATCCATCAAGTTCTCTAATTGCATCATATCTTGTAGATATAAATGCGCAGACTTGGCATAATTAAAATGTCCTGACGCATGAAGATAAGGAAGCATTTCTTTAACGCAACTCAAATGAGATCGCCAATCTCCCATACGTTCAGCTCTTATAAATTCCTTTGTAATAGACACCATATGAAAATATTGTATCAATAGTTTTGCTGTAGGTCCTCGTTCTCCGTGCTCCTGTAGTTTTTCATTAAACTGATAAAGTAATGCTTCAGCTATTTCATCGCCTTCTTCAATATCATTGTAAGAAATAGTTTTGTTTGTTACAAGTTCAATTGTATTTGCAAATTTTCATCCATCTCACTATCGAGAAGAAGCTCTTTGGATATTACTGTTGCTAAAGTAAGATGAAGCAAGGTGTGTGTATTATCAAGTTCAAGTTGTCTTGTGTTGTTGATTGTAAACATGATTGTAAGCTATTATTGAAAAAAAAATTGTCCCGCGGGTTCTTGAGTTTTGAAGAGGTTTTTTTGGAATGTGACTTTCGATAAGTATTGTTATAATACATTGATAAAAAGTTTGGTAGGGTCGGAGATTGAAGTTGACGAAAACGTGATATTTTGTATTTGAAGAAAATAAGTAGATGGTTGGGTAAAATTTTGTTGATATTAAATAAAATCCAAAACGTAGTATTGTTTAATGGAATATTTATAATTTTTACTGTTCATTTATGTTGCAAAAAATAGATAAGAACACATTTATTTACAGTATCAAACTTAATAAATAATCATAATAACTTAATATAATTTACGTAAAATTCAAATAGAAAACAAATTGACTCAGTCATCGCTGTTACTCGATGGTGGCAGTGCCTGAGGTCGACGGTTGAGGTGAGTCAAAAGTGTCCATTGAACTACCCATTTGATGTTCATGTGTGCCTATAGTCGGAGGTGTAACACACATGCATTCCTCATAGTCATCATCTTTTTCCAAATCGCTCTTATTGAGCAAATTCCAATTGTAGGATATGAAGGCAATTTTGGCTGCTCTCTCACTCGGCAGCCGGTTTCTTTTTTTATTTTGAATGTGGCTGTGTGTAGAAAATGACTGTCCAACTGCAGCAGAAGTGCAAGGTGCTTTGCTTAATGCAGTGGACGCGCATAAGCCGCTCCACCAAGTTGTTGGTTTTATTTCCTTTACATTTTCCCTTAAAAATCTTCGACTCCAAAAGTCCGATCTTGAGGTTATTAGTTTTACATTAGTGTCCTATGGGACACTAATGTAAAACTAATAACCTTGACGCCAGGTTAATCAAATGTTTTGTCCTACCTCGGAAATGAATTCCAATGCTTCTTAATTTCGATTCTGATCAAGCTCTGCTCCTTGTTCAGCAGGGTCCAATAAGTATGCCGCATAATGTATGGGCTTGAGGCACATTTAAATTCTCTAATCGACATTCCCTAGATTTTTTTTTGACGTCGTATTCAACTATTGTTACTTCTGGCAAACAGAAAAGTAGCTTAGATTTCATGTTTTTTAAAGTTAAAAAAACTTAGTGCGAGTTATTGTCATTGAATTCTAGACGTATTATTGCCTCTGTAATGGGTTCCCGTATCAGGCGGCATTGTTTCAACATTGCCAACAAATCTTCATCTAATAATGTTGATTTATCTTCCGGAGGTAAGTTTGTGGCTTTTTCGTGAACAGCCAAGGTCTGAAGGGCCACTTTAGTGTTTTCCATGCTTTTATAACATAAAAAATGACTTCCCCAATGGGTATCGCAGGGTAATTTTAAACTTTCGCAAACATTTTTTTCTTTTACGATTTTATCCGGTTAAGATGTTAGGACCTGACTTTGTCGAATAGTTTTATTATGTTTGTAGCTATATCTTTGAAAGCATTTAACGTATTGATTTTCATAATATTTTACATATCAAATAAAGTGTGTGAGCACTGCAGTTGAGTCCTACTATGTGAGAATGATTTTCTTTGACAAGACGGAATGCCCTCTGCACATTACTCGTGTTGTCTCCAACGAGGGTGGCAAATTTGTGTGGACCATTTACATTTAGGACGTCAGAAATTATATTGTAAATATATTCGCCTGTGTGCCAATGATCTTCTGAGGCTATGCTCTTAACAAATATGGGTTCCGAATTTGATATTAAGATATTAATAACACCTTCATTCCTGCAATTTGACCAGCCATCCAGGAGCAGATGCAAACACTTGCGTCATCAGGTCTTCTTTCAGTTCATGGTGCATGCTGTTATCCTTTTTTTCTAAAATGGTCGTAGAAATTAGGTATTATATATTAGGTAGGTTTTTCTTGACGGCAACTTGTACTGTGGTTGAAGTTTTTCGAAGAAATTTATCCAAAGAGGATGCTGGATGGACCATTGAAAGTGGTGATCCGGTAACATATACAGCTTTGGCTAGTAATGTATGGAGGTTTTCCTTAATTCCATCGAACAGCGGTGTTTGTGGCAAATCTGTAGAGTTTTGAGCATTCTCAGTTGGTACATTTGGCTCCATTGGATTCTCATTTTTTTGTTTTGGGTATTCCTTCCTTCAGATCTAGTTGCTCTTATCTGCCTTTTGCACTCCTCAGGATAGTTGATGCATTTTAGTAAATGTCTCTTTATTTTTGTCAAATGCGCTCTACGATAATGCTTCTCGCAATATTTGCAAGTAGCATATATTATCGTCCATAGAATATATAATAATATAATACAAATATCCATAGTGTCTGATAGAAGTTGTTTCTCCAAAATGACACCAGACTTGGGTATCTTTTGGTCTCCCCATCATGATTATCTAAAACATATTTAAGATAGTTAATGCTGAGTATAAAATTATCGTCAATGCTTTTACTGGTAAAAGTAATGCAAAATTTCAAAAGGAGTGCTTTAATACAAGCCAAGATATTAGGGTCTCTATGTGGGCT
This sequence comes from Parnassius apollo, assembly GCA_907164705.1. Lineage (NCBI taxonomy): Eukaryota > Metazoa > Arthropoda > Insecta > Lepidoptera > Papilionidae > Parnassius > Parnassius apollo. Next base: position 993,886 of record CAJQZP010001411.1, on the reverse strand, counting down.
GCTAACTTGACGTTTCTGGCGATGCATGGCGATCCCAGGGAAACGGGTATAAGTTTAAAATAACACTGTATGGTTTGTGTTATTTAAATGTGTACACGTAAACACCAAGCCAAAAATTTCTAAACACCTGTCTCTAGACAAAATGTGTCGGTGTTGCTGTTGTTCGCGAATATCACAAAAGTACATAATGTAATGACACTAGTTCACAGCTCGTGATTCACGTGCAATAGGAATAAGGATGCTTTTTGCATTAGATTCCTCTCAGCACATACCAATATATAGTGTTCATAGTTAAAAACGCCATATTTTATAAAATAACTATTCGATTCTGAATTTGAATCATACTTTATTTTATTAAGTTGAAAACAAAAATCGTGAGTATTTTTTTATTTACAGAACATTTTATACTTACAACTTTTATTACGAAGACAAAACCAGTTAAAGCCGAGGTGTGCGGGATCAGATCTCAACAAACAATGCCGGGTCGTTTGTTAACTCACTTTACAATAAAAACAAATTGCAGCGTACACTCAGAAAAACAGAGTACTCAAGTGAACGGGTAGAGAACCGTGCTATGATAACCAATGTCGCCGCGCGCCCCTTGCCCGGCGTTCGCACACACAATATTAAAGCGGCCGTGCCGCACACAACTGGTTTTCCGTGACGAAGTCATTTTTCCCTATTTTTTTTTCGTTTAATAATCCCTACGTGATTTTTTCTGTACAAACATTTAAATTAAGTTCGTATTTCACCTTGCTGTAGCTTTTTTTGTTATCGATTAAAATTGAGTGTAGGGAACAAATTAATTCAATTTCTGCCCGGCATTTATTAAAAACGCCCGGCGTTTCATCATCATCATCATCATTACAGCCCTTCACAAGTCCACTGCTGAACATAGGCCTCCCTCAAGTAATGCCACAAAGCACGGTCCTGAGCCACCTGCATCCATCGACTTCCTGCATATCTTACCAGGTCGTCACTCCATCTAGTGGGGGATCGCCCTACACTACGCCTACCGGTACGAGGCTGCCACTCGAGAACCTTTATTCCCCATCGGTTATCGGTTCTTCGAGCTATATGTCCGGCCCATTGCCACTTCAGCTTATTAATCCGTTGGGCTATGTCGGTCACTCTGGTTTTACTGCGGATATCTTCATTTCTGAGTCTATCACGCAGAGAAACTCCGAGCATAGCCCTCTCCATAGCTCGCTGAGCGACCTTGAGCGTCCTCATACGGCCAGCAGTGAAGGACCACGTCTCAGATCCGTAAGTCATCACTGGCAACACGCACTGGTTGTACAATCTAGTTTTTAGAGATTGAGGTATACCTGACGAGAAGATATGTCGTAATTTCCCAAACGCTGCCCAGCCGAGTTGAATCCGTCGATTGACCTCTCGGTCGAAGTTGGACTTACCTAGTCGGACTATTTGTCCCAGGTAAACGTACTCGTCAACAACTTCGAGCATAGTGCTCCCAACAACTACCGGCATGGGTGTGACATGGACATTAAACATGATCTTTGTTTTGTCCATGTTCATCTTAAGGCCTATCCGTTGGGAGGCACTATTGAGGTCATTGAGCACAGTGTTTAAGTCCTCCAGCGATTCTACCATAAGGACTATATCGTCGGCAAATCGAAGGTGAGTGATGTACTCGCCATTGATGTTAATACCGTATCCTTTCCAGTCCAGTAGCTTGAAAATGTCTTCCAATGCAGCGGTGAAGAGTTTCGGGGATATAACGTCACCCTGTCTTACACCTCTCTGCAGTTGGATAGGTTTCGAGCTCTGGTTCTGTACTCGGATAGCCATCGTAGCCCTACTGTACAAACACTTCAGCACTTCGATATACCGCCAGTCAACTTGGCACCGCTGAAGGGTCTGTAGCACCGCACAAATTTCGACGGAATCAAAGGCTTTCTCATAGTCCACATACGCCAGGCAAAGTGGCAGATTGTACTCTTCAGTCTTCTGTACAATCTGCCGCAGGGTATGTATGTGGTCTATGGTACTGAAGCCTTTTCGGAAACCGGCTTGTTCGGGAGGCTGGAAGTCGTCGAGTCTGCGTGCGAGACGATTCGTAATGACTCTCGAAAACTGCACGTAGATGCGGCTCAGAAGGGATATCGGTCTGTAGTTCTTCAAGAGGGTGTTGTCACCTTTCTTGAAGAACAAGACCGTCGCAATTCTGCTCCACGTCTCTGGAGTAGTGCCACCATGGAGGACGGAATTGAAGAGCTTCTGAAGGACTTCAAGTACCGGTGTTCCACCCGCTTTCAGAAGCTCCGCTGTAATTCCATCCTCGCCTGGGGCCCTGCCGTTTTTAAGGTGCTGGAGAGCCATTCTAATCTCGCTTAGACTGACGTCCGGGATATCATCGGAATAGTGTCGGATAAGACTTGCTCTTGGATCGTTACTCACACTTGCGTGTGGCTCCAACGATGATGTGTACAGCTGCCCATAGAACCTCTCAATCTCACTCAAAATCTCAGGTGTCCCGGAAACGATGCTGCCACACTCAGTCTTCAGCTTTGACAGTTGGCTCTTACTGGCAGACAGATCTCTGGCGAAGACTTGGGAGCTCTGGTTCCGCTCGATCGCTTCTTTAATACGAGCAGTATTAAAGTTGCGTAAGTCTCGCCGCATGCATTTCGAGATCTGTCTGTTCAGTTGCCTGTATGCTGTCAAATCTGTTGACGATTGCAGCCTCATCTCCCGTCTAACAGCCATGAGATTAAGAGTGTGATCGGAGAGTTTTTGTGTTCTTCTGCGGCGGGTCTTGCAGAACTTAGCTCCGACCGTATGGACAGTTTACACGAGCTTGTCATTCATATCGTCCACTGCATTGCAATCTTGTAGGCACTGAAAGCGGTTATGTAACTCGAGCTAAAAGTTTTCGAGATTCTGGATTAGAGCACGAGGGGGACGGAGCGTTGACTTCATTAGACGAGACCTCTCCAACTTAACGTTTAGGTTCAGTGTGCCACTAACCATTCGGTGATCGCTGCCAGTTTTCACCCTTGCGATCACTGAGACATCACTGAACAGTTGGCGTCTGGTCGTCATAATGAAGTCAATCTCATTTTTTGTCGAACCATCGGTGCTCGACCAGGTCCACTTCCTGCGGGGCCCCTTCTGGAAGAAAGAGTTCATCATATTTGTCCCTTTTTCTCCATAAAGTCGGCCAGCTGCTGGCCCCTTCGGTTCCGTTGCCCTACTCCAATTTCCCTAACTTCAGCTCACCGTTTTCTCTTGTGCCTAGTTTTGCGTTGTAGTCTCCCATCAACACCGTGTAGTGGGTTTTGGAGGAATGCATGGCTTTGGAAATATCCTCATACATTTCCCCCACCTCCACATCGGGATGCCGTCGTGACCTTCAGCGAATACCGTTTGGTGATTCTGAGTATCAGGTACGTGACCCTCGTCGACACACTCCCGCCGTCTTTTTGTGTAATTGTTCATGGGGGGGTATATTGCCATAGTTGCCACGCTTGGAGAGCGGGTTGGCAACCGCAGTTTTTTTTGTCGTACAGTTGCTGTTATTAGGAAGATGCTGCTGCCCACCTCCTGCCTGTTTTCCTCTGTCGCCTTTTACGACACCCACGGGAAGATATGGGGTAGTGGATATTCTTAACCGCCACTACACGGCAAATGCCCGCCCGGCCCGGCGTTTATTAGGCTGAAATGGGTTTTAATCCAGTGATGGATTTGAATCCGGGTGTTTACCCGTCCCTAGATCTAGGCCATTGGACAGTTTTCCTAATGCCAGAAGTACTAGCCGTGACCTGTGGAGGACGTTTAATATTTTTATAGCTACTCTAATTTGTCTCTTATTAAGTTTAACAGGTATTATATTATATTATGATCTGTTTTCCCTATGGCTTTGACTTTTTCAGAACGTGGCTTATCTTTTGCTTTTCTTTTCCTAGTAGTTTTCATAAAATTATCACCCCCTTCTTTAATTTCCGGGGCTTTCTCACCTCCTCTTTTTTCTCTAACCTTAACTTTACCTATCTGCAATTTCTCGGCTACATATCCACAAAGAACTTTAAGACGTTTTCTATGGTTTTGTAAGAGTTTTTGCATCAAATTACACCCTCTATCTATATCAAAGACGTTACCTAACCCAGTATTATCGAAAACGACATTATTGAAGGCAAAATATGAAAGAAATTCAAAAGAAATTGTCTTGAAGCGTTGTATGATGTCGTTAGCGATGTTCTTTTGGTTAGGAGTTAAATGCTCATAAGGTAAAACTTTAATATCTTTAGTTTCGATAGCAGAGTATTTAGATTCTGTAAAGTTAAGAGAAGATAAAAAACACTAGGTAAAAGATTAAATTTTCTCCAAAAGTCAATACCTAGTATTAGCGAAGGGAATATTTCAGGGAAAACATAAGCTTTAATCAAATGAGTTTGATTATTGAAAGGTAAGTCAAAATAACCCAAGGAATTAACTTTTTGATTATTAGCAGTAGAGACAGTAATAAGATCTGACTTGAAAAGTTTACAGCCCAGTTTAAGAATTTCCAAATGAGAATTATTACCCACAATAGTTACTGAGCTGCCAGAATCTAGTAAACCAGATAAAGTTAAGTAATTTGACATTAACGAATGGACGATTAAGATCTTGTTCTTTAGAGTAGAGTGTAGAAGAGATTTTGTAACAAGAAAAGAAGTTTTGAATTGTTTTAATCCAACTAGTCCAATCGTCATTATCAAAGTTTAAGTTACTTTTCAAGTCAGCAGTTAGTTTTTTGAACTAGTATGTGGTTTGGGAGAACAAGTAGGGCAATCTGCAGTTTTAAAACCTTTAAGACCGCATTTGAAACAAATCACGAATCGTGGTTGAGTACAAGTATTCAAAGTATGACCTTGTTTACGACAGCGAACACAAAAAGAGCTTTCTTGAGGAGCTTTAGTTTGAGAGAGACTTATTAACTTGTCTAGAATGGTATTTGTAGGATGAAGTGAATTTATTCATGAAGGGAGGAGAAGGTCGTGAGATATTAGAAGAATTTGGAGAGTCAACTGAACTTGAAGTGGAATGCTTGTAGTTGAATTCAGAAATAAGAGGACTTTGTTGTACATTTGGTTCTTTAAATTGTTTGTCTTGTCTATTTCTGTTTTGGCAAGTAGCCAGAAGAGAGTCGATAGAGTCAATGTCTTTTAGAGCTACGAAGACTGAATAATATGGGCGAATATTCCTCAAAATAATCTCCAATTGTTCTGTTTCAGAAAGTTTCTTCGAAAGACGAGAGAACATTCCAGACATGATGGAAATATAGATGACGATAGGTTCATCACGGCCTTGAGTTCGATTTCTAATCGCTTCTAGAAGTTTATGATCATAATCAAAACCACCAAATTCTTTGATTAATAAAGAGGAAAGTTCGTTCAAGTTAAGTTTGGATTCTGATTATATTTAAATCTGAACCAATGAAGAGCATTGTCGGTGAAAATTTCGAACGCTTGAGAAATCAACAAGTCTTTGGACAAACCACGAGCTAAGCAGTATTCTTCAAGTTTTTGAAGAAAGGATCTTGGACAGCTTTTACCATTAAAGGTGTGTCTTTTCAGATCTTTGAAGACGTTAGTTGGAGAAAAAGATTGAGGTGGTGGTGAAGGATACGGGGTATGGATCTTAACAGAAGTTTGAGAAACAAGAGGAGGTTCCATGACAGTCGGGTCAACAGGAGGGTCAAGTGATGGAGAGTCATTTTCAGTTGGAGGTGGAGTCAAGGATTCGAATTGTTTAGTAATAGCATCAAATTTCATCTTCAAAGTATCGAAACTAGCTTTAAAGTCTGGATATAAGTCAGTATCTATTCGCTCCAATCTGTAAAAAACATGATTAATAAAAGTTTCTATTAGTCGTAAGTATTTGGTTTCACCTTGTAAACATTTTTCAATTTTACAATCCAGGTAGGTCAAAGTAGAACTAATTTGAGACAAGTCATCCTCGATCGGAATTGGAGAAGTCAGAATATCTTCAGGGTGAGAATTCTCAACTAAACGCAAAACCTGTTTTTTTAGAAGCAAAACAGTATTAGCTGGTTCCTCACATCTAATCTTCACTTCGTATTCGAGTTCGGCCTTGTTAAGGAATTCGTACTTAATAACCCTTTTCATTGTTATAATTAAGTGCAAAGTTAAGTTTAAGAAATAAAAATTTAATTAAAAATTGTACCTCTTAAAGTTATCTAGAATAAAAATATTAAAGTGATGAATGTAAGTGAAGTGTTATGTGTAGGTCTAAATATAATCCAGATAAGTTGAAAAACTAGATGAAGTTTTGTTTTAGAATTTGGAAGATATAAAAAGGATGAGTAAATAAAGAGTTAAGAACGAAAGAGAAAGCAATTAAGTCAAAAGTAAATGGATAAGGCGCAGTAAAGGTGAAGAAAGAGAAAAAAAATTAAGAGGGAAAGAGAATTTTTACGTTGGGCGCCAAAAATGTCGTGAAGCCAATTACACAATTAAAAAACTAAAGAACCTAACCTAACAACAACGAAACAACAAAAATAGAACAAAAACGAATAATTTATTTAAAATTTTAAAAGATATTTACAGTTTTATATAAAAAAATATTAAGATGATGATGGGTGACGTGAATTACAATTATTTTTTTTTAAAAATAACAAAGATAAATGAGTACTAAAACGGAGCCCGAAGACCAAGGTGGCACACCGCGCTTGGCAGTGGTGCTCACTGCTCACGGAGTATGCACAGGCTATGCGTGTGGTAGGTGCACGCAGCGCCTGATCTAGGCACACGCAGCGTCTGGAGTAGGCACACGCAGCGCCCGGAGTAGGCGCACACGCAGCGCCCGGAGTAGGCACACGCAGCGCCCGGAGTAGGCACACGCAGCGCCCGGAGTAGGCACACGCAGCGCCCGGAGTAGGTACACACAGCGCTAGTAGGTGGAGGCGTAGGCGTGGCTAGGCGACGACTTCAAGTGAAGGCAGAGGCTTGCAGGATCCCGGTGCAGTGCGGCCCCGGGATGAGGCCTTTAGGAGATGCTTCTAGTTTGAAAGCTGAAGCGAGACTGCCTTTATTGGCCGATTGTTCGGCTTTTATACTTTTTTTAGAGAGCTCCGCGCTCGACGACGGATCTGAGATAAGAACGGGAAATTATTTAAATTAAAAGCAAATTTTTGTAAATGGCCAAGAAGAAAAGACTATTTTTGTGTGTAAAATGATATGTAAGTAGCATAACACTACAATCCATCATATCGATTTAAAAAAAACCTATCTAAGAACACTCGGGTGTGTGAGACGAATCACAGGAAACCATATTTTTCCAAATAAGCACCACATTATCGATATTAAGTATAGTGCACAACACTACGTCAAGCCGCCATCTTTGTGCCAGACTCAATTTAGGTATACACGTTTTTTTCGTATGTATGTCATGTCCTTTCTTTTTTCTCTATTAAAAGTACAAATCTTATATAGAACTGGCGTAGTACCATAAATATACTTAATACAATATAGTGTCTACATTGCACATGAGATGGCGTTACTAGTAGCAAAATACAAATAAGAAGTACTTTTATTATTTTGATACATTGATATAACAATTTTTAATTTATTTGCGTCGCTTTCTGATTTAATCCAAGTCTCTGTTAGTAATATTAAATGTATACTATACTTAAAGGATTTAATAATGCATCTTAGTTCGTCAATTTTTCCCGGTTTTAGTAAACTTCTAACATTTGCGTAAAAGAATTTTAGTGATGAGAAAGTCATTATAACATAGCCATAGTCATGAGAAATCTGGTAGGTAAGTGGTTCGCTTATAGGTGGTTCTAACATCACTTGCTGCAATTGAGTTTGATCCCAGTAAATGAGTATATTTTTAGTGTTCGTTAATGTACGCTTACGTAGTATATAGTTCGCAGTCTTGCGAATCAAAACATACCTTAATATTTCGATTTTTACCTGGAATATTTGGGCAGTTTTCATAGATACTCATAATTATTTTAGAAACCTCCTGCGTATCGTGTTCGCGTCTGTTTTTAGAGTTTTTAACATTTAATTCAGGTATACCCGCAATTATAATATTTTTCTGCCGATTGCACCGATCTTGTATTTATAGGGTGATGGTCTCGTAGCTAAGCGGCAGCGGGTTATCGAGCGAAGAGGGGCTGTTGGTATTTCTATATGTCTTTATATCACTCTCGAGTTGGATAATTTTTCCTGGATAGTGAAGTTTTGCAGTCTCATATTTTCCAATTCATTTCTTATAGTATGGTGTTAAGTAATTAAACTTTCCGTAGCACTTTTAATTTCTTGAATTTCTTGTTTAATTTCTCTCATTTCTTGACAAATTTTCTTCTTCTAATAATATTTTTTTATTATGAGTAATTTTTTTACCAAGTTTTCTCTTTCTGATATTAGATAAAGTCAAATCAATTTTCCCCGTGAAAGTCGATGCTACCGGGTTGACCGGGTGGTAATAGTCAAAAAAATTTAAATCAATTTCTGGTTTGAAATAAGACCGTTTCGGTGTCTGAAAATGATAAATATACATCGTGAGTTTTATCTATTACATGCAATTGAATTTTTCTCAAATCAGTGTAAGCACGATTATATGGACTGAATTTTATTTCAGATAAAATAGTTACTTTTTCTCCACCTGACTTAGATGTAGACTCGAATTCTGGTGTTTGATTCATAGTAGGTTCTGGTGAAGGTACTGGGTTTTGAAATTCGCATTCTAATCCAGATGTAGTATGATTCAGAGCCTCAGCCTTTAGTTTCTTTATTATACCTTTTTTATTCGATTTTCTTTCTTTCATTGGTTTCTTTGACATCAAGTTTTCTATTTCTTCAGAAGAAACTGATGTACCGGGTTCAACAATACTGACTTTTTTATTTATTGTTTTCTTAAGAGGATTTACAGACCGGTTAGCTTTTAGATAATCCAAAAGTGCGGTGTCTACTTTATATTTATTTTCTTCATCACATTCAGGAAGCTTCCTTAATTTTTTTCAGGGTTAAAAGGGACTATATCCCTGTAGCCCTAAACCCAGAAATTATATTTTCCTTTCTTGTGCATCTATGAGAAATTTAAGTAATAATGGGAAATGAGTTTTATTTAACTGACTTTCTGATGGATTTTCATATTTGTAGGTAGTTAAAATCTGACGCCATTTTTAGTGGACCAAAAAATGCGACATCTAAAGGTTGTGTAACGTGCGTAGAATTAGGAGGCAGAAATGTGAACCTTATATTTTTTCTTCACATAGGCGTATTATATTCTCGCTTAAATGGCTAGAAAGGTTATCACTAATAACCACTTTGGGGCCTTGTAGCTTTTCAACCCAAGGTATAACGATTGTCTGGAACCAATCTTCAAAAACAGTGGAATCGAACCAGCCGGATTTAGTTCGATTATATCTGCTACCGTTTTGTCCATTTTGACACCATGACGTCCACAAATGCTCTGCTTTATAAACAGTATAAGTTGGCAAGAGTATTCCATCTGTTGCCGCTGCAAACATAATCGACCCTTGGTGTGATTGAGAGCTCTTTCAGGATATTTTACTTCGCGCTTAAAAATGCATTTTGATGATCCGGGATTATCTGAGAGATTTGTTTCATCGTAATTTAATATATTACTTGCAGGTATGTCTTTTAAGGTATCTTTTAGATTTGCGAAATAAAATTCATCGACAATTTTTGCATCGCGAACTTTTTTGATATTTTGTGCCGCTCGGGTTGTTAGTTTATCCTTATGGCGAGTTAGGAAATTACTTATCCACCATTTACCTGGCGGTTTGTTATTAAAGGTGTTGTTTATTGTTTCCTTTCAAGTAATTAAATACAACAAAACTTAAATCTAATCGTGAGAGGGGAGCGCCAAAATCACCTGCTGCTATTAAAACTTTTACTATCATTTTTTCTTCAGGATAGGTAAGTCTTTGTTGGCCCCCTGGCTTTTTATTATGTTTATTTTTTACTTTATTTTTGATAGTTCGCCGTGGTATGTGGAATCGTTTTGAGGCTTCTACTTTTTACTAGGTCTACGGCAACTTCTAACATTTCGGTAGAATAATTTTTGTATGTGGACCGATGTGTTAAACTGAAATCTTCCATGTTCCAAAATAATAAAAACAAATATATGAATGCGTTATACGAATAATAATTGTGTACGCGATCCGCGCATATTGCACTTTCAGTAAGGCACGGACATAATTGGCAAAAAAAAATTAAAATAGGTATGCCAAAGGAGACAAAGACGCATAACAAGTTAAAAGTACAAAGGTGTGATATGTTTTGGTATAGTTCGTATAAGAAATTAAAGATTTTAATTCTGAATGAAAATATTCAGCTTCAACTTTACTTTTACATAAAGATTCGCGGAATAACCTAATGTATAAAAATAATAAAACTGATCTATTTATTTTAAAAAATGTGGCAGCCCTAACCTCTCACTAAATATGGCAAAGTTAACATCACGATCTGGTTTACACTGGATGTTGAATTTTCCAACACTAATTGCAAAATTCTTGTAGCTTGCAGCACTACAAATCAATATGATTTAAATAAAAGAACCTTAGTTTAATGTAATGTTAAAAATATACTTACGTAGACAAAGTTTATCCTAATTATTTAATTAAAAGTTTGGGAGCACTCTTTTTTCCTCGTTTGGCAACTTCCTATGGATTCTGCCAGCGTCAAGTTTCATTAAAATCACACAGAGTATTCGACTAGTTTACGTTTCCGTAGAAATGCTTACTTAGCTTTATGATACGAAGTTACATAGGTAGTTATTTTCAAATGAATTAACATATAGTGGTTTTACAAAATTATTGCTAATATAATAAATAATAAAATGGATATAGGTAAGGGGTAAAAGTACTATAATTTGATGTTATTATTCATAATTCATAATTATTTATTTGCATAGAATGTAGGTAGATATTACAATAGTATTATTAAATAATGAAAGTCGAGGCGTGCAAATTTTGACTAATTATATATAACAATTTTTTTCAATGAATTTAACTTATTTACAAATATCAAAATGTTCATATGTAAAAACAGTAAAATTAACTAACTAATAATTATTCTATAACTATCAAAGTCCAAAGCAAAAAAATTCAAGCATTTTTGGATACAGTTTTTAAATATGTAATTTGTTTTGATTTTTGTGATCAAGATACTCATTAACAGTATAGAAACAATTAAGTAAAAGCTATTCATGAAGTTGGTTTTTTAACTTTGTCACTGGGAAATTTTTAAACTCGTCGGGTAAAGAGTTAAAGATTTTAATCGCCATTATATATGAATTTTTTTGGAAGAGCATCAATTTACATTTTGGAAAGTATATTCTGTTATTAGATTTTTCTCTTAAACTTCTATCTCTTAAAAAGTTATTACTTGGGAAGTATTCAGGGAATTGTTTGACAAAAATCGCCGCTTGTTTTATATACATACATGCGAGTGGCAGCACTTTTATTTCTTTAAATAACGGTTTGCACGATGTCATGGAATGTGCTCCACAGATTGCTCGAATGCATTTTTTTTTGGATTTTAAATACGCGTTCTATTTCAGAACAGTTGCCCCATATTAGAAGTCCGTACTGCAATATCGATGAAACATAGCCATGATAGGCGTTTAAGGCTGCTTTGGCAGATGCTATTTCTCGAAGTCGGCGAAGTGCAAATACAAATCTGTTTAATTTGTCACATATCGATTGAACATGCCTTTTCCAATTACAATTATTGTCAATAGTGATACCAAGAAATTTATAATAATCAACTTCTTGTAGCACTTTTTCATTGTACATTATATTTAAATTAATTTGCTTACTTCCAGTTGTATGAAATTGCATTATTTTAGTTTTATTTATATTTACAGTCATATTGTTACAATTTAACCAATCAATTATATGTTTTAGTGTACTATTGATATCAAGTTCAAAAATCTTTTTATTCCACCTTTAATAAAGGTCTCAGCGAAGCAAATGATTTGAATATATTTGTTACTATAAGCTAGTTCATTTAAACTTACTACAATTAAATCTTGTTTATTTAAAACTCCTGCAATATTTTGATGTAAAAGAAGTAGTTTCTGATTAGGCTGGTTTTTATCGAAAAAGCATTTTTTTATTACTTGATGAGGAACCTATGCAGCGGTTCGCTACAGGATTATTTATATTAACGTTACAAGTATGCAAAGGCCCGTCCGTTGACTTCAAATTCTTCATTTTCATTTTTTCGAAGAAATATTCGATGGTACCCTTCTTATAATTAATAACTTCATGAACTTTTTGATTTTTTATAAGTTGTTTTTTTGAAATAATAAGGTATCGTTCCCTTCTTTGGTTCGTTTAATAACGAAGTTCTATCTACAATTTTTTCAGCCAAGTTATTTAGCCTACTTTTCTGCACTATAAATTGTTTATCATACTCGTGACTATCTATAGACATGTTAATAGAATAACACAGGTAATTTATGTAATTGGTTTTTGAATTTATATTGCAGTATTTGTAATCAATGTCAATAAGCCTACAATTTTTGTGATTTTGAGTCAATATTTTATACATATTATTTATCATTTTTTCATTTAAATACAAATTACCTAGTACAGGTAATAAATAAACATTAGTTTTGCGGAGTTTACACAAAGCAACGCTAAGATTAGAATATATATTATACGGATTTTTGTCATGGCTCCCAACACACAATATAACATAGTCACTTAATGTTACTGTATCTTCAAGTTGGTTGCAATGCATTAAAATATCACATGAAGAAGCGTTTGGTTTTATTATAGCTAATGGCATATACTTATTATTCCATTTTCCTTCTCTTGATTTGTATAAAGCTGAAGATAAACCCGACGTATTTTCATCCCCAAGAATTGTGATCGTATTCTTTTTATTATTAGGTTTTGCCTCCGTATATGTTGCTAAAGGTGAAGGGGACATAAGTGTTTTATTGGATTAATGGATATGAAGTCTGATAAAGTTTGTACAAAAGGAGTATAAACTAAATTTAACAAGACTTAAGATTTATAGGGCGATAGGATGTTATTAGGAAGGAAATTGTATAGTGAAACGGAGAGGTTAGGGCAGTTAAGAAATTTATGATCGATCGTACCTTCGTCTAATCCACACTCACAAATTGAGCTATCTTTAATCTTAAATTTTGTCAAAAATACAGGTGAAGAAGTGTCATCATCATCATCATTACAGCCCTTCACAAGTCCACTGCTGAACATAGTCCTCCCCCAAGTAATGCCACAAAGCACGGTCCTGAGCCACCTGCATCCATCGACTTGCAGCATGTCTTACCTGGTCGTCACTCCATCTAGTGGAGGATCGCCCTACACTACGCCTACCGGTACGAGGCTGCCACTCGAAAACCTTTCTTCCCCATCGGTTATCGGTTCCTCGAGCTATATGGCCGGCCCATTGCCACTTCAGCTTACTAATCCGTTGGGCTATGTCGGTCACTATGGTTTTACTGCGGATCTCATTTCTGAGTATCACGCAGAGAAACTCCGAGCATAGTCCCCTCCATAGCTCGCTGAGCGACCTTGAGCGTCCTCATACGGCCAGCAGTGAAGGACCACGTCTCAGATCCGTAAGTCATCACTGGAACGAGAAAAAAGTTTTAAACAACACCTTTAACAACAAACCGCCAGGTAAATGGTGGATAAGTAATTTCCTAACTCGCCATAAGGATAAACTAACAACCCGAGCGGCACAAAATATCAAAAAAGAAAAGAATTTGTCATGAATCGTACTTAATTCATTCGAAGTATCATTACTATGTTTTCTTTTCCTTGGAGCGGTGTTTATATAATACTCCTTTTCGGGGGTAGTATGAATATTTGGTTTGGAGTCACAATGTTGTAAGTTTGTTCGGCGCGCCGATGAAGACGCCTGCAACAGCGAGCGGTTAAGCGGCATTACGGAAAGTACCAGGCAAGTATAGATTAAAATGTAGTTATCGCAGAGCTTACCCTTATGTGATTAAAAAAAAAGTTTGGCAAAGACAGCAGATTTTACGGTACGTAGTGCGAGTATAACAATATGTCACATGTCAAATTCCTTAAAAGCTACCAAAAATTTAAATAGCCATGATTGTATATGTATTAGGCGATTAAAATAGAAAAACCTATAAAGCTGCGTATCGACTTACACCGATACGATGACGGCGAGCATTATTCGCCTGTGGCAATGCTGTTTTGGCTCGCAAGCCAATTTTAGAGCACAATTCAACTACAGCGAGGCAGCCGCGCGCGGCAGACGATCCGATTAGTAGTGAGTACGATTTGTTTTGTTCATTATTTGCACGAGACACTAAAAATATATGTATATGATTACAAAAAAGGTTAATTCAAATACAAATCATATGTAAATACGTATATTTATGCTTCAACAATATATTATTTTCGCTTTGCTATATGAATTTCTGCGATTTACTCAAAAAATGCATAAGATATTTTTTAACTAAATAATGTGATTCGATTACAGAAACAAGTATGTTCATTCTACTATGTTTTTAAATTACCGAACATACTCAGTTAATAATAATCAGTTATATGAATATGGATACATTTGAATTGACATTTTGGAAATTAGATATTCACAACTAGCTTAATGATATAACGCTTTTATTTTACTCTCTTTATAATCTGCGATTTAATGTTCACGCCAATACTTATTACTGTAATTTAATATTTATTTAAATGTGATTGAATTCAAGCGTTATTAAACATATTCAGAACATTCTAGGTATATTATTAGAGCTATATAAAGATTCAAATTCCCCAATAGGAAATATTCTGCGGTAGAATGTAAACTGTCTTTTTCCACCCAATACAAAAGTTTCTATGATATAAGCTGTGTAGTGACTACCGGTTCGACTAGATAATGGAATAGAAACAATAACACCTATCAGTTTATAATCTTTATTGTGGATTGTCAATTTAACTAATAAATAATTAACAGCCTTTATAATATTTGGATCGTTCTTTGAATTAGCAGCATCTTCAAACATTTGCTCAACATCAAAAGCAATGTAAGCACCTATTTCAAATTCTTATGTCGCTTTCTCATTTGTACATTTTCTACATTTATAAAATTCTTTAGAAAATACAGATTTTAAACTATTTTCCATAGTTTCGCAATCTACAAATTCAAGCTTTTGCACAATTCTTGTTTGATAATGTAAAGTTCTTGAAAAGTTACAATCATCACACTTAATTTTTCCTAATTTTTCGGAAACAGATTTGACCATTTCTTCAAACAGAGATGTTACATTTGTTTCGCAGTCGACTTGATTATACTTAACTGTTCCTAACGGTTTTAAAATATTTGCTCTTTCAGAATACCTAATAGTTCCAAAAAAAATTAACTTTTGACATAATTTTTTATTAATTAAAAAAAGGATTTTCGTTACTATTTAAGAAGTTGTCAATGGTGTTCTTAAATTTTTCTGCTGTACAATAACCCGTACCAAGAATTTTATAATTAGAATCGAAAGCACAACTGTTCGTGAATTGGTACTTCACTCCATTCACTGATATCGGTGGTAAGCATAATCCATTTCTAATAACATTGAATTAACTACATTATAGCCCGTTCACCGTAAGATGCCCCAGCCTTGGGAAAGCAGGGGACATCTTGGCAGCATTGTCTACGGTGCTGCCAACAATATATGGAGCATTTACCCCACTTGGTGGTTGCTGGCAAAATTATCTAAACTTGAAAACCCCTGATTAATATGTTTTACTTGCTTATTTAAATAATATACAGTTAGTTATAAGACTAGTAAGGTTGTGAATGATAACACAATTTAATTTTTAAATTATTTATTGATTTATTTTTTCCGACAATAATTATGGTCGAAAGGAACAATTCCAGACATACTCGTATCACTGTCACTTTCATAAACGTCGTCATCATCATCTGTCGTATCCGAATCTGTGCTGCTGTCATTTCCTAATTCAATTATGAATTTATCAGTAATATCATCCATACAGCCATCAAGTACATAAAACTTGTCTTCTAAATTTTTTACGTGTTCACACTGCTTCTGCCAATCCTGAGGGGTTATAGGTGAAAAAGCTTCTTTAGTTAACTTCACGATATTCCCAGCTTCTTGGCCGACATTATTGCTGGCTACTCGTCTCTTTAAAAGACTCCACATAAACTCAATCGCATTTAAATCGCAGTGGTAAGGGGACAACCTAACCACTTTATGGCCATGAGAAAGCAATAATTGGTCAGCCTCATAAATCGGCGCTTCTTTGTGCTCTTTTATAATTTCATAAAGTTCTGCTTTCAGCATTGTTGGTATATAAGACAATCCCTTATTTGTTATCCAATTTTGCATTTGAAGTTTTGAGGAACTCATAGTAGGTGCTTTATTTACTTGTACGGTATGATAGGGAGCGTTATCCATCACGACTAAGGAGTTCGGAGGCAAATTGGGTATAAATTTCTCTGAAAGCCATTTTATAAAATTGGTTCTGTTCATGTCAGCATGGTAGTCCCCTGATTTACTCTGTGATTTAAAAATCAATTGAGTATTAGGAATAAACCCTATTTCTCCACCTGCATTAATAATTATCCACCGCGTTCCAACAGAATCACTTATTAGTACTCCGTCCTCGTCATCTTTTTGCCAACATTTTGTCACTGCATACGATGCGTGAATGTATGTTTCATCTAAGAAAACTATTGGCCGACCATCTGCTCGATTTTGCCTCATAGTAGCGATATACTTGCGTCGCCATGCAACTATGTCGTGCCTTTCCATTAAAATTTTCCGTTTCGAACCACACTTTATAACTGAAATCCAATTTGTTTTAAAATTTTCCACAAAGTCGTTCGACCTCCACCAAAGTTTATGTCATTCTTTAATTCTATGCTAGCCAACAGTTTCACAAACATCTGTGCTCTGAGAGCATTATACGAGGCACTCGTAAAAAGTCATTTAGAATGCAATGCTGTTGTTTGGTCACCACATGAAGTCAAATATAAATTAATGCTAGAACGTATTCAGAACAAATTTGTGAGATTTATGTATTTAAAACAGTATGGTGTGTACCCGGGTTATCCACTTTTGTACCCTACTTTATTTATACTAGGCATGATAGGCTATTATAAACTAGAAATAAGAAGGGAAGTTGCTCTCGCCACTTACTTACTAAAAGTGATCCGTGGTAAAATACATAACCCAGGTATTTTACAGATAACTGAGCTGTGTGTCCCTAATGAGTACGTAGGAAGACGGCGGCGGCCGCCGCTCTTGTCGGTGCCGCAAGCGCGCACCAACTTGCTACAGCACGCGCCTTTGACACGCGCGCTGCGTGCACTTAACGTGGTCTTACAACAGACTGATTTGTTCAGCTGTACTCTGAACGAATTCACAAAAGCCGCTTATTGTAAAATATCTTTAAGTTGTGCATAATATACCTATATTATGTTTGTTCTAGTTTATTAGTTTGTAACTGCACTATTGTATTAGGTAATACACCTGTGATGATAGTTGTAAGTGGTAAAATAAATAAATAAATAAAAATAAATAAATAAATTCTACAAGTAATTTATTTATAGTAGGAACAACTTTTCTTACAGTATACATTTCATGGATTTTGTTTCTTATTGCGCATAAATCGAAATCATCAAGATCCACCGTTTTACGTCTTTGACGGTGTTTTCCAGGAGACTTGAGTTTTTGAGATGTAGAGGCAGCAGCTTCACCTTCTTTAGATATTCTACTCACGGTTTTCTCCGACATGCCTGAAATAGACACCAAATTTGTATCATTTTATAAAATTAAATATTTATAAAATACAAATACAGACATTATCATAAAAAAATAAATTAAATTAACTGAGATACGTACTTTTTTATTTTAATTCGTAATGTTAGTAATTTCTTATTATTACCCATACTAAAGGCATTTTGCATGAAGCTGGCATCCCTATTTTACTAACCTGTCATAGCGGCGACGCGAGTTCGCACTTGATTGAGTGGAATTAACGGGGCTTGGTTTGCCTTTTCTCTCTCACAAAAGGCACGCACCTTCAACACAACCTCTCTTTCACTGCTTCTAAATGGTTTCGGCATAATTAATTCGGAATAATGATTTCTTAAATTTACGCGAACACTACACATGAATGAAACTATTATTTACGGATTTTATCGCGTTTAATTACTTTAATTTATTTTTATTATTATCCTGACGTTTCGGGCGCTTTACAGCGCCCATGGTCAGGGGGGACTGAGATGTTTGACGTCCCAATGTCATAGTTAGTCCGGCTACCTTCAGTTTTTTAATATTAATTTTTGGTCCGATTTACGCGAAACGAGCTTATAGTATCATGAAGTCTTGCAGTGGTATGCTTGGGTTTGGGTTTAATTTTGTTAATTATAGGATCCCAAGCAGATGGTAGCACCCAACCATCTTCTCTATTGAAATTTGGATGTTTTTTAATTTCAATAGCTTCGCGTATCATCCTTGGTAGGAATCGGTGTTCTTTTGCGAGAATTTGTGGTTTATCAAATCTAATGTAATGGTGGGGACGATCTTGAACATGTTCGCAGACTGCAGACTTCCCGGAGCGTCGGTGCTTCACATCAGCTATATGTTCCTTCACGCGGGTTTTTATAGATCTCTTTGTTTGACCTATGTAAGAGAGACCACATTCACAATCTAGCTTATACACACCTGCATCTTGTAGAGGAATATTACATTTGATGGATGGTAAAAATTGACTAATCTTCTTCAGCGGCTTGTAGTATGTCTTAATGGACGCTCGCTTCAAGATGTAGCCAATCTTGTCCGTGACTCCTCTAACATATGGTAGTAGAGCAGGCGCGCGCTCGACTGTGGCCGGCTTCACTCGTTCACTGTGACGTAGACGTGGGACCCGAAGCTTGTTGTCTTGCAATACTTGCTTGACGTGCTGAAGCTCCGCGGCCAGATGTTTTCTGTCACAGATCCCTCGTGCTCTCTGAAACAAAGATTTACCCACGGTAGCTAACTGTGAAGGATGATGGTGAGATTGATGATGATGGAAAAGAACACCGATTCCTACCAAGGATGATACGCGAAGCTATTGAAATTAAAAAACATCCAAATTTCAATAGAGAAGATGGTTGGGTGCTACCATCTGCTTGGGATCCTATAATTAACAAAATTAAACCCAAACCCAAGCATACCACTGCAAGACTTCATGATACTATAAGCTCGTTTCGCGTAAATCGGACCAAAAATTAATATTAAAAAACTGAAGGTAGCAGGACTAACTATGACATTGGGACGTCAAACATCTCAGTCCCCCCCCGTGACCATGGGCGCTGTAAAGCACCCGAAACGTCGGGATAATAATAAAAATAAATTAAAGTAATTAAACGCGATAAAATCCGTAAATAATAGTTTCATTCATGTGTAGTGTTCGCGTAAATTTAAGAAATCATTATGTGAACCAGTACGGACTGGTAATAGCAAATAAAATTCGCCGATTAGAAGATCTTAAAACCAAGCGCGCAAGATATATAACGTCTTTAAATTTCTTGAAGAGATGCAGAGACCATAATCTCATTCCTACGTGTGTCAAAATATCAACAAAGAAGGACATTCGAGGAAGCGCTAAGATCTTAAATTAGGCAAGTAAAAAGTTGTTACGGACGGTGATTCAGCAGAAACGGTTCGATTTACATTTCATAAACAACACCATAGATAATTTGTCCAGTGAACTAAAGACAATTTTAACGACATTTGATTTTAATAATTGCATCGAAACTTTAAACAAACGAGAGACATCAAAATACAATGAATGCAAAAATAAACAAATAGAAAAATACCAAAAATTAACGATCAAATCAAATGCCAAACATCCAAGTCAACGCCAGAACAATAAACAACCGTTGACCATAGACACAAACTATAAACAACGCACTGTCTATAATTTGTCAAAACATACACTGGACGAACCGACAATGAAAGTATTAGCGAAGGGAATGAACTCCGCGTTAACTCCGCGAAAAATCCCGTACGAAGAAATTATCTGCAGTGTTGAGGATTGTCTGTTTAAGAATAATATCGGTAAGGAAGATTTGGAGGCCATACGTCAAGATATTTCGTCCTTGTTACGTCGTAGTTCAGTGCCGAAACCAAACCTTCCCAAAGACGAATTTACAGCGCTAAATAACTTACGGAACAGACCAGAACGACCAGAATTCACGATTCTCCGCGCGGATAAAGGAAATGCTACGGTAGTAATGGACGCGTCGGAATATAATTTTAAAATACAACAACTTTTATCGGACGAAAGTACATATAAAAAGGTCAAAACAGACCCTACAACTAACACGCTTAAAACAACTAGCGATTTAATAAAGAAATACTCCGAAAAATTAAATCTCGACGTGAATTCGCTAATACCATCATGTGCCAAACCACCGAGGTTGTATGGGTTACCGAAGATACACAAACCAAACGCTCCACTACGTCCCATAGTGAGCCAGATCGATTCACCAACTTATAAGCTGGCACAATACTTAGCAAAAATACTATCACCACTAAGAGGACATACCAGAGCACACACAAAGGATTCATACCATTTTGTGAGTGAGATAAAAGACCTACATCTCGCTAACAATGAAACTATGGTCAGTTTTGATGTTCAGTCACTATTTACATGCCTACCTATTGTGGACTGCATCTCAATTGTAACTAGGAAGCTAGAAGAAAATAACATGCCTCAAGAATATGCAATACTACTTGAACATTGCCTCACATCTGGCTATCTATT
Source organism: Parnassius apollo (assembly GCA_907164705.1). Classification (NCBI taxonomy): domain Eukaryota; kingdom Metazoa; phylum Arthropoda; class Insecta; order Lepidoptera; family Papilionidae; genus Parnassius; species Parnassius apollo. The sequence continues at coordinate 973,092 of CAJQZP010001411.1, read as the reverse complement.
ATGGAAGGAGGAGTTCTACAAGCAAGTAGATGGTGTGGCGATGGGCTCACCTGTGTCTCCCATAGTCGCCGACATACTCATGGAGGACTTTGAGGAGAAAGCCCTTCTTACTGCTCCTGTAAATCCAAGGTTCTACAAGCGGTACGTAGACGACACTTTCACAATTTTACCATCTGACAAAGTAACTGCATTTTTAGACCACCTTAACTCCATAAACTCTAAAATACAATTCACAATGGAGTTAGAGGCAAATAATTCGTTAGCTTTCCTAGATGTTTTAGTCATCCGAAATCCTGATAACACTATTGGTCACACTGTGTATAGGAAAAAGACCCATACCAACCGATATTTAAATGGTGAATCTCACCATCATCCTTCACAGTTAGCTACCGTGGGTAAATCTTTGTTTCAGAGAGCACGAGGGATCTGTGACAGAAAACATCTGGCCGCGGAGCTTCAGCACGTCAAGCAAGTATTGCAAGACAACAAGCTTCGGGTGCCACGTCTACGTCACAGTGAACGAGTGAAGCCGGCCACAGTCGAGCGCGCGCCTGCTCTACTACCATATGTTAGAGGAGTCACGGACAAGATTGGCTACATCTTGAAGCGAGCGTCCATTAAGACATACTACAAGCCGCTGAAGAAGATTAGTCAATTTTTACCATCCATCAAATGTAATATTCCTCTACAAGATGCAGGTGTGTATAAGCTAGATTGTGAATGTGGTCTCTCTTACATAGGTCAAACAAAGAGATCTATAAAAACCCGCGTGAAGGAACATATAGCTGATGTGAAGCACCGACGCTCCGGGAAGTCTGCAGTCTGCGAACATGTTCAAGATCGTCCCCACCATTACATTAGATTTGATAAACCACAAATTCTCGCAAAAGAACACCGATTCCTACCAAGGATGATACGCGAAGCTATTGAAATTAAAAAACATCCAAATTTCAATAGAGAAGATGGTTGGGTGCTACCATCTGCTTGGGATCCTATAATTAACAAAATTAAACCCAAACCCAAGCATACCACTGCAAGACTTCATGATACTATAAGCTCGTTTCGCGTAAATCGGACCAAAAATTAATATTAAAAAAACTGAAGGTAGCCGGACTAACTATGACATTGGGACGTCAAACATCTCAGTCCCCCCCGTGACCATGGGCGCTGTAAAGCACCCGAAACGTCGGAATAATAATAAAAATAAATTAAAGTAATTAAACGCGATAAAATCCGTAAATAATAGTTTCATTCATTATTCGGAATATTTTAAATAATAACACAAAAACAAACGTTATAATCACAAACTGACAACAGTTTGACAAGCAATAGTGCCAACATCACAGCAGGGGACATCTTACGGTGAACGGGCTATAGTTACGGATCTTACACAGACTATCTTCGGTTAGGCTTGAATCACTATGGTCAGATTTGTCTATGTCATTATTGGTCTGAGTTCTTTTTATAGTGCCTCTGTTGAGTTTCATTGATTCAAAATTGTTTGTATTCGATTCAATATTTGTTTGTAAAACTTTATCACTCTTATCTTCTTTACTTTTATACTTAATTCTATGCGCCATTTTTAACGTTTTCAACATTACTCTTCCTATTTTGATTTCTCCATCCATAATATAAATGTATCTAAGCACAAATCTATTTATTGAAATAGGGTGACTCAAATCAAATTGGTGTCTTAAAATTCGAAGGAAAACTTCGGAACCCATCGAAGTCGATACATTTTTAGCTGTTTTATAATAACAGTTTAAAACGTTGGTCCAAGCTGGAAACTGGCTGAATAATGATATCATATTGTCAACTATATCAGGACATTCTAAACTATCTGGCGTAGGAAACCCATCTACATTCGTGCTAGCATTTTAATTGACATTTTCGGTTTATATCATGCAGATATTTTAGAATATCGTCAGGAATCTCTTTGTAATCTTGGGTTTCAATAATTTGGATACTGTGACACTGATTTTCACCAGAAGAGTCTTCCTTATATAAAGTCTCATACCTGAATGTCTCGATTTTATTTATCAACCACTGTTTCTTCGAATAACATTTTGTGCATTCGTCACAGTTACTACTTTGAATTACTATAAATATACTGCACAAAACCTATTCTAATAGCTTCAAAGAATTGACTTCTAGCGCATAAACTATACATCTGGACATCATCTTGAACTTGCGAGTTTTTATTTTTGAAACATTTCCATTCCGGTATTTTTTCATTAGATGATTTCGATCTCTTTTAACTAAACACTCCGGAACCTTTCAGGTTTGTCCTCTTAAAAGTTTGAAGCAGTCAAGTAAACTGATTATAATTAACGACGTTATAAGCTAAACAAATTGCATGTAATTGTGCTAAACAGTAGTAGTAGTAATCGACGTATATTATTTTAGGGGTTTGTGCTACATGTTCTTTTGATTTTGTTAAATAGTTACAAATATTATTTGTATTATGTGAATCGGTTAACATTTGAGACACTGGAAGATTTTTCAGCTAAATCTTACTACAATAATATTCAAAAAAATTGCTGCACTGCAGTTTTTCCAAAACGTTGGAACCACCTTTACAAATTTTCGCGATGCATCCATCAATACCTCGATTTCTAGAAGATCTGTTACTTCTTTCCACAATTTTGTTTGTTCTTCTGTTCAAAAAATCACAGTAAGGTGAACGATAGAAATACATTTAATAATTGAGTTTGAATCTATCTGGAAATGTAAAGATTCAATATATCTACCAGGATAACATTTTAATTTTATCTCCTCGTCTTTACTTTCCTGTCTAGCTTTTTATATGTCCCAGAATTATTTAAGATAAAACAGGCACTACATCAGAAACAGCCATTAGGCTCTGTACCTGCATAGCTTTAAAATATTTAGGCTTAACAAGTTTTTAAATAGCTTTTGCTTCCTCACGCCGCTGCCCTGCTAATCTTTTATCACTATGCGGTATTTTGGAGGTATCGTAAGTTTTTATGTTTATAACAACAGGCTTATCTTGACTAGGTTTTTGTACGCAAGTGCCTGTGAATTTCGTAAGGCATTCAACGTAAGATCCATAAAAATAAAAGTAAGGTAATCATTTTTGTCCATCTAATGTTACTTTAAAATTAAAAGGTGCCAATTCTTTTTTATCGTTTTCTATTTCAGGATCAGATTCTGAATAGGAGATATCCATCGTTATCCACTAATAAAATTATACAAATATAAAATTCATAATTTGAGTAATGATTATTTGCTATTACATTGATTAGAAAAAAAACCAATAAATAATTCAGCTTACAACATAAGGAATTTATACTTATAAAATAGCATTTAGGTGTCATTAAAGTAATAGAGAAATGTGTCCAAGAAACTTTATAAATCTTTTTTAGCAAAACCAATCAATCACTCAATGAGCAGTATTATACAGTTTTGACAGCAGACTTGGTAAATTTTCTTCTGATGGGACGGAGTTAACGATGATATATAACCTGAAGTAGCTGAAGTACGACAACTGGATGAGCTCTTCTACATAGGCTGCACTAAAATTATCGGGAATGGAATATTTCCACTGTTCCTGTCATATTAAAATCTTTTTTAATTGGAAACTCCTTGGTTTTATAAATCGAATACCATTTATTTATTTAAAAAAGATTTTCGGTCTTGTCACAAGGTTTTGTCAAACTTGTTTAGTCGTTGGAATTAACTCGAGAAAATTCAAGAGCGATGATATATTATGACTTTCGAAGTGGTTTAACACAAAAAACAGTGTGTTGACCGGATGATTTCTGCATTTGGTGATGAAGCCCCATCCAAAACCACAATTTATCGCTGGTTTGCTGAATTTCAACGTGGACGTGTCAAGCTCAGTGATGATCCCCGTCAAGGTCGTCCAAAAACTGCAGTCACTCAAGAAAACGTTGATGCTGTGCGTAAGCTGATTGAGGAAGATCGACATGTGATATACCGCGAAATTCAGGCAACTTTAGACATTGACATGAGTCAAATAAAAATAATCTTGCATGAACAATTAGGTGTAAAAAAGTTGTTTTCCCGATGGATACCGCATTCGCTCTGTGAAGAGCAAAAAAGCGGCTCGCGTTACTTGGTGCGTCAGAACTCTCGAAAGATTCCACGCAGGATCCTCAAATGCTGTATACAACATCGTATCAGGTGACGAATCTTTGATATACGCGTACGAACCCGAAACAAAAAACCAGTCACAAGTTTGAGTGTTCGAAAATGAGTTAAAGCCAACAAAAATTGTTCGTTCACGGAGTGTTGCAAAAAAAAGGTAGCCACGTTTGTCTCCAAAACCGGTTGTGTTGCAACGTTACGTTAAACAATGTTACGACTATTCCTCTTGAGGGATAAAGAACGGTTAATGTAGAATGGTATGCTAGCATTTGTCTTCAGGTCGTTTCTGAACTCCGTAAAGAGAACTGCAACCGCCGCATCATCCTCCATCACGACAATGCGAGTTCTCACACCGCACACAGAACAAAAGAGTTTTTAGAGCAAGAAAACATAGAATTATTAGACCATCCGCCGTACAGCCCCGACCTAAGCCCTAATTATTTCTATACTTTCCCTAAAATAAAGAATAAATTGCGTGGACAGAGATTTTCATCACCTGAAGAAGCTGCCTATCAGCCTACAAAACGGCCATTTTGGAGACCCCAACTTCCGAATGGCATGGTTGGTTCCATCGTATGGAAAAATGTGTTAAATTTCGCGGAGAATACTTCGAAAAGCAATATATACATTTTTAAATAGTAATGTTGTGTCACTTCCTTGATTCCCGAAATTTTCAGTGCCGCTCTCGTACATGTTTATATAATACTGAAAAACAATTTAAACAGTTAATGTCAACAATGATTGAAGAATAATTAGTTTTTCTATTAAAAGGTATCAGCTCGTACAGTACTTAGTTTAAGAAGCTCGATAAACAATGAATGAACCATGCGGTTTTATGTTTAACCTATTTATACGTATAAGTCTAGTGTACGCATAAGCCAAGTATACTAATATTAAAGTGAAATTTTGGTTTATACATTACTATTGAAGCAAAAGCTCCTCAGCTCCGCGTAGCGTAGACTTTTTCTGGCACAACACAGTTTTTTTTCTGACACAGGCTTTGTTAGACTCTTCTGACAAAACCGAGCACTCGATAAGAAGTAATCCAGAGTGATGACAACTGGCTTCATTAACTTTCTTTTGATGAGACAGAGTTTAAGAGAACATATATCCTGATGAAAGAGTACTACAACTGGGCTGATTCTTCCTACAAATGTTGAGTACTAAAAATAATTTTAAGCAATTAATGATGTGTAATAACTTGGTTTTTGAAAGTCATCTGATATTCAAAAGTTAGTTAAAAATAAATGATTAAACATGTGGTGTTATCGAAAGGAGATGTTGACTGAGATTCCATACAAGTTTGGGCCCGGCGTGAACAAAGTTCAAGTATGTCTTATTTTAAAGATTTGATAAGTATGTCAATAAATCATATTCTTGCATGAACTGGGGTTTTATTTTAATTTATATTTTATGATTTGTAGGTTGTAGTAAAATCACTCGTTTTCGTGATAATTTATTTAAATAATTTAAAAAGGCCAAAGGACATTGCTCAGCGCCCGTACATTGTTCGCCCTGGAACCAAGGGCATCGGAAAATTATGTGTTGTATTGTCAATCGTTACGAAATTCCTATACGATCTTATTTTTATAGCGGACTAGCTACAGAAAAGATATATTTCAAAAAAGTATTAGATTTTGAGGTTATAATAGAACTACTAATACTATGGTTTTTATTTATTTATTTATGCTTTCATGCACAAAAAAGTACATACGGCGGACTTAATGCCATAGGGCATTCTCTCCCAGTCAACTATTAGGCTAAACAGAGATAGACATTATGGAGGCGGTGCAGCAATAATCAAATAGAGAGGATTAAATATATATATATATATATATATATATATATATATATATATAATACAATATATATACATGTATGTATGTACGATATATATACCTAAATATATTATCTATGTCAGAACAAATATGAAATATATACGAAAAAAAAGAGCTGAGTTAATTCAAATTTGCAACGATTTAATCATATACTTACGAACTTGATTTTTAAAGACGAAATGTTGGGAGCTTTTTTAATGTCAAGAGGGATGTCGTTCCAGAGTCTGATGGCCATGAGGGCGAAAGAGTGAGATAAATAACCAGTACGGTGTAAAGGAGTGAGCAACTTAAGATTGGCCGAGGAACGGAGAGAAAAATGATGAGAATCTCCCAGGTATTGAAATTTAGATTTCAGATACTCGGGAGCACATGGATCGTTCAAAATTGAGAAAAGGGTGCAGAGTATTCTAAAATATCTGCGCTGACGGATAGGCAGCCAGTTTAGCTGTGTACGAAAGGAAGATACATGGTCGTATTTACGAAGATCATAAATGTATCTGATGCAGTTGTTAAGCAGACGATCCAATGTATTAAGATGAAGTTGAGACAGGTCTGAGCAACACACATCGACATAATCAATAATCGGTACAATAAGTGAATGGACAAGTAAAATCTTGGTACTGGAGGGAAGAAAGTTTTTAAATCGATATAGAGATCGCAAAGTTCCAGTATTTTTGCGACTCACCTCCTGTATATGTTTGTTCCATGTTAAGCAATTACCGATGTAAAGACCAAGGTTCTTTACATCAGTAAAGAATGGTATGACATTATTATTAAACATAATTGATGGTAGGGTGGGAATATCTAGTTTAGATAAAAATCTTGAACTACCTAAGATTATCGTTTGGCATTTAGACGGGTTCACGTTTATTCCATACACAGTAGACCATTCTGAGATATATTTCAAATCATCATTTAACAGTGAGATAGCACTTAGGATATTTGAAGGTTCCACTTGCGCATATAACTGCAGATCATCAGCATACAAATGGTAAGAGCTCTTGAGATTTAGTGTGATGAGATTTATAAAAATGGAAAACAGAAGAGGAGAGATAATACCGCCTTGAGGGACGCCAATTGACACATCACGCCAGTCAGATAGTATATGACCAGTACGCACAGCCTGTTGGCGCCCTCGAAGATATGATGAAAACCATTCCTGAGCTGAAGACGAGATATTCAAATGAGAAAGAAGAGCTAACAAGATATCATGATCGACAGAATTAAATGCATTAGAAAAATCAATTAAGATTAGAACGGTCAGTTTTGATTTTTCCATCCCCTCACGAATATCTTCCGTAACCTTGAGAACAGCAGTAGTTGTAGAATGACCCGGGCGGAAACCAGACTGATAAGGGGAAAGAATATTCTTTGAGAAAACAAAATAAGAAATCTGTTTATGAACAACAGCTTCCAGAACCTTAGAAAGAAAAGGCAGAATATAAATTGGTCTGAAATTAGATAAAGCGCTGCATTCAGTAGATTGGGATGGACGGGATGGGAATAATAAAGGCTGTACGCCAGAGAGTTGGAAAAGCACCATTCATCAGCGGAAAGTTAATTATATGAGTTATCACGGGTAAAACAGAATCCAGCACGTGCAAAACCATTACCCTACTCACATCATCACATCCAACGGCTTTCGATTTAATAGAGGAAAGTGCTTAGCGTACCTCGTCTTCGTCTACAGGAGTAAAAGTGAAAGTTTCATGAGAATAAGGAGGCATGGAAGATATAAAAGAGATAGCATTAGCTCTAGAATTATCAGAAACTATTTGAGAAGACAGAAAATGACGATTAAAATCGTCAGGAGAAAAGGTGACGCTATTATAGTCAAATTGCGATTTTCCATATCCAAGCGTATTCAGAGACTTCCATAAATCAGCCGAAGATGAATTAAGTAGTTGTTCGTGGATATGTCGGCGTTTAGCAGCTCTCACCATCTGATTGCATCGATTTCTTGCAGCTTTATATGCTTGCCACTTTACATCAGTGCGATTCTTCTTGAAAGCACGGAAAGCTCTATCGCGTTTAGCCTTAGCCATTCTTACCCCAATCGTGATCCATGGAACAGGAGGATGCTTCAGTCGAACAACACGTTTAGGAGCATGTTTATTATACAGTCCTATTATTTTGCTGTTAAAGAAGTCGACTTTTCATCAACTGTGGAAGCAGTATATACAGATGCCCAGTTAATAGCATCTGCATGGCATTTAAGCTTGTCCATATCTATTCTAGCAAGACTACGAATAGAGATGGACACAGATAAAGTCTTGAGAGACTTTAATTTATATGACAGATAAAGCAGGTCATGCCGTGAAAATCCAGAAGCAGGGAATTGTCTATAATTGACAACATGATCAACGGAGGAGACGGCTATAAGGTCAATCCAGGTGTCAGCAGAGTGGAAGTTGTGATGTGTTGCATTTAGGGGCAAAATAGCGAAAGTATGCGACAACATAGTCGACCTCAGTTTCGAAGATTTAAGAGAAATCCCGGATAGGTCAGTGTTAAAGTCTCCCATGATAATGTGATATATGTAGGCAGAACTGTAAGGCAATAAATTTACTTTCAAATCGGAGGAGAGTAGTCCACTTGAGGTGGACAGTAAACAACTCCAAGAAACACTTTAACATTCTTGACATTAACTTCAACAAAAATATATTCCATTGAACCGGAATATAGGGTAGAAGATGTGCTTAATATTTTATAAGGTAAATTACTACGCAGATAGATAGCGACACCTCCGCCTCTTTTACCAGTGCGGTCGTTACGGAGTAAAATATAACCTGGAAGACTATAAGACGAGGAAGAGAGTTCTGGCATGAGCCAGCTTTCGGATATGAGTATAGCATGAACTGCGTTAGAAGAGAAAGTATCCAGGAGCTCCGTATGATGTAGAGGAATACTTTGCGCATTTAAATGACAAATGTGAAAACAGTTTAACAATTTTTGAGATTCTTCGCGTACGTAGCGTGGCAGGCTCATCCGAAGCATCAACAAGTGAAAGGGAAGAGGAGCTGTTGCAAGTGGAATAAAAAGATTCATCATCTGACATTAAATAAAAATATTTAAAATAATAAAATAATTATTTAAATACTATATATATATATATATATATATATATATATATATATATATATATATATATATATATATAAATATCTAAAATAATAAAATTATATCAAATAAATATAACTGAATATTACAAAAAATAACTAAATATATATGTATTTCCATGCATCGCCCACCGGCTAACTGTATATAATCTTAAAAATAACACCAGGAAATAAAAAAACAAATGCCAAGTTAAAACAAAATAGAAAATTTTATTAAAAGTAAACAACTAAATAAAATATAATAAAAAACAAAGTAATAATTAATTAGGCTAGACTATTACATATAACTAAAATAAAGTTGAATCAAATATAACTTGTGTACATATTCTGTCAATAGTAATGTAGTTACCATGGCAAAAGGCCATGTAACCGAAGCCAACAACATAACCATCTGTCTATGTCATCTGACATCTGTGAATATTATGTCTTATAGTTATAATATGTTATCTATGGTCTTAGTTCAGCAAAATATTACTTAGGCTCAGAAGAGCTAGAACCCAGAGCCGTGAAGCCAGTTAATAAAAAGAAAATATTACTTTAATATGTAGGTAAATAAAAGTTATTATGCTACTATTATTACAGTATCATAACAAATATGCCCAGTTGTTATCAATAATATTAAGACAAATAACAAATACACATGACAGCTTACAAATTAAATTCAACACAAGAATAAAGCGAAGTCGATGAGAGTTATTTGTTGCGAATTATGCGCTTGGACCTCACTGTCGAATTTGGTGCACTACCACTGTTAACATTTGGTGACACTATATATATATATATATATATATATATATATATATATATATATATATATATATATATATATATAGTGTCACCAAATGTTAACAGTAATATATATATATATATATATATATATATATATATATATATATATATATATATATATTAATGTTTTACTTCGCATGATATTAACGATAATATTAAAACTTTTTATAATATAATTAATGATATTATAATTAAGTTTATTCCAGTCAAAGTTATTCATACTAAAAATAAATACCCAATATGGTTTAATCGAGCACAAATAAAAACAATCAACGAAAAATTAAAATATCGTCGGAAGTGGAAAATATAAGGCCATGTAACTAATTATAATACATTTAGACTACTCAGAGAAAGGCAAAAGGTGTTGCAGGAGGAGCGTTTTAATAATTTTATGTCTGATGCTCAATCTAAGATCTCTCACAATAGTAAACACTTTTGGCCGTATGTTAAATCAAAAAGGAAAAATATAAATGATTTGCCTGACTCAATGTTCATTGGAGGTATTAGGTCATCTAGCGGTGAGAGCATATGCGATTTGTTTAATCAGTATTTTAACTTGCTATTTGAATCCCATAGTCAATCCGATCAAGATCATATAGATGTCAACAACGGAAATAACCTGATAAATCTCAACTATATTTTTAGAGATAAAGCCAAAATTAAATCGTACTTCAAAAATATTAATAAAGGCGCTGGTCCCGACGGGATTCCTCCAATTTTATTGAAGCACTGCTACAAACAATTATCTGAGCCGCTTTTTAGATTGTTTAATCTTTCATTGAAAACAGGAGTGACGCCATATTTGCCTGGAAACAGTCTTTTGTGACACCTGTGTTTAAGTCCGGTACTAAACGGGATATAGAAAATTATCGTCCGATATCCAAACTTAATTCTATCCCCAAGCTTTTTGAGAAAATTGTGTATGACGCTATATACCCTTCCATTAGACCCGTCTTGTTGACCCAGTAACGCGGTTTCATGACTAGGAAATATACAGAGAGTAATTTATGCGAATATCTTGATATTGTTTACAAAGCAATGGGTGCAGGGCTACAGGTGGATGCTGTGTACACCGATTATTCAAAAGCTTTTGATAAAATATCTCACGAAATCCTTATCAAAAAACTAGACCAAATCGGTGTGCACGATGACTTCCTGCGCTGGCTAGCATCTTACTTGCGTAATCGTACTCAAGCAGTAGCTACAGGGCTAAAAAATTAAAATTATTAAAAATGAACATGACTGTGAGCTACTACAAGAAGCTATTAATAGATTATACTCATATTCAAATAATCTATTGTTCTTAACCCAGATGTTACTGTAACTATTTTTTGTTTTCGATCTTGGTGATATTCGGATATGATAGTTAAAGTGACATAATAACCAGGAAAAATAGTAAAAAAAATACATGTTTTCAGACTTGTGTACAAGATTGTTGTGTACTTCAGATGTGTAAACTAATTCTACATTTGTTCAGCCTACAGTTCCCCGAAACCAAATTTATAGATGGAATAATCGTCATATTCCAAACCATTTCAATCAATGGAATGACGAACAAGGTCCAAAAAACTTACAATCACCCTTATATTATTTCGACTGCTTGTTCAACAACAATGTTATTCAATTACTAGTGCGATATACCAATTTGTATGCAGGACAGAGGAATAAAGTGGGCAAAGTAACTGTTTCTGAATAGTGATGTTAACCGATTACAATTTTCAGCACCGGTTTAAACCGATTACGTTAAGAAAAAAACCGGTTTTTTAAGGTACTTTTAGGTTTTTTTTCTTATTTTTTTATAGAAAGAACAAAAGCTCTAATCTTTTTTTTTTAAATCTACTTTATTAAAATCAAAATACCTTTAACTTGAAAATAACTAATCGCATAAGTCGTAATTTTGATTGAGAAAACAGATCTGATCGACAGCATCCGCTTGCAACCTGCTTCTTTTTGAAGACACTTAACCTGACTTCGAAAACATCCTTTCTGGAGGTACAGACGACTTGCAAAAGCGGCGGAAAGTGATTTTGTGTCTATTTGGTAATTTATAGTTTGGGTTCAAAACTTCTGTGAATCTCCTAAATCCCCTGTCTTCAACAATTGAATAGGGCTGGAAGTCAGTAGCGATCATCATGGTTAAATATTTATAAATTTGTTTCTTATTACTTACCAGAGTCAAGATAGTAAGGTTTTTCCTAATAAAATACCAGTTTTGAATTATGGCTTATTATTTATTTTTCTTAAAATAATGAGGTAAAATAACAATCACAGAAAGGAAGTGGTCATCGATCAGATAAGTAATTACCAAATTTAAATGTTATACTTTGCCTGTTTCTAACAAATCGTAGTTTTGGTTTATGAAACAAATTTGGTCCACAGCATCTGCTTGTAGCCTGCTCCTTCTAGAGGACAATACATATCCTGATTTAGAGAACATCCTCTCTGAAGGTACCGATGTGGCTGGTATAGCTAAATACTTTAGCGCTATTGTATTTAATGGCGCCAAGTGTTTGTTGCTGGACCAAAAAGCTCCCGCACTTTCAGCTGCTTTTGTGATCTCGGCTTCTTCATTTTGTGGATCTGTCTCCAAATACATTCGTAAAATATTAACTGCAGAAGCAGTTAAATTAGTATTGGGTCTTCTTTGTTTTATGAAGTCTAGCAGTCCAGGTTTTTTCTGTTCTGTGCTACTACCTGGCTGCTCCGAAGTCGATGGCATAGAGCTATCGGCACAATCTTTTAAGTTATGGGATAATTCTTTCCTGACTAACTCTTTAGCCGACTGCATGTTCTCCGGGTGACGGAATCCTGTTCTTAATACTGGATGTAAATATGTAGCCATTTGGGATACAGTTCTTGTCTCATATGCCAAGAGTCTGCTACTTATGTTTCGCCTCACTGATGAGTGAAACATCTTGCCTATATCTGTTGTTAGGCAAATTTCTATTGTGTTCAATTTTTCAAATAGTCCACATATTAACGGAATAACTAGTGAACTAGTTGGATATTGATCAGCGCTGACGAGTTTTGTAGCTTCCTCGAATATTTCCAAAATGTTGATAACTTCTCTCCCTGCTTCTTCTTCGGAAGCAGTTAAGTAGTCTGGCGCCTGATTTAATTTCCTACACACCAATGCGAGAATGTCACTTAGCTGTAGTATTCTCTTCATCATGTAGAATGTGCTGTTCCATCTTGTAGATACTTCTTGTATCAACTTCAAAGGAGTAGAATCGGGGTTTCTTTCTTTCTGAGCTAATTTTAGCGCTCGCCAACCTACAGATGATTTCTTAAAAAATTTCACTATGGCTTTACATTTGTTAGTTATGTCCTCCACCTGAGAAAGCTTCATAGAATCGTCCAAAGTTAAATTAAGCGTATGGGCAAAACACGGCATGTGCCGTATTCCCAGCAAATTACACATCTTCACCATGTTAGTACCATTATCAGTAACAATAGCAGAAATTTTTCCTAATATTTTCCATTCTGTTAGTAAATCTGTCATAATTTCAGCTAAATTTTCGCCTGTGTGTGAAGTTGGAACATCACATGTAGTTAATACGTAGCTTTTTAAAATGTTTTGGTTAAAAAAATGTATTGTGACAGTAAGGAAACAATCCATGTTTTGATTCGACCACATATCAGCAGTGAGTGCAAGATTCTTAATATTTTCAAGCATGCTAGCAAGCTGTAACTTTGCGCATTGGTAAAGTTCTGGCATTAGGTCATACCTGATCCTCTGTCTACTTGGTAGTTTATAGCTTGGATTCAATGCTTCAACCAGCTTCCTAAAACCCTTGTCTTCAACAATTGAGTACGGCTGAAAGTCCGTGGCGATCATCATAGTCAAATATTTATCGATTTTCTTTTTGCTACTTGATGCGGTCATTTTCAGAGTAGTCTGAAATATGGGGCGCGGAGTATCCGTTGGTTTTTCTTGTGTCGTGCTAGTAGATGTTTCCTGTGCCTGTGTGGCACCTGGCTGATCACCCACTTGACCTCGATCCACCTCCACTGTAGCCTGAGGATGGTTTCTCTTAATATGTGCCAACATATTCGAAGTTCCTCCTCCAACTTTGATCACTTTAGCGCATAGCTTACACTTTGCACTAACATTATCAATCTTTTCAAAATAATTTCTGGTAATTGATTTACTTTTTACTTTAGGCATATTTGCAAAGAAATATTGTTAACTCTAAAGAACTCGCAAGCAAAACAGAAACTGAAATATTTTAATATAGTGAAGTTAGTCGCATATTAAAATGGGATATCGGGGAATTTCCCTACCATAAACAACATTTTAAACAGAACAGAATCATGTTCGGATACATATCAAAGACTAGGATACATGTTTTGTGATTGTAATCGGTTTTGCCAATGAGAACCGGTGATTATAGGTTTTTAAAAAAACCGGTTTTTTAAAGGTTTTCATGAAACCGGTTCACATCGCTATTTCTGAAATGAAGTGTTTCTTGGGCATCCTTATGTACAGCGGGTATGTAGTAGTACCCCGTAGGTTTATGTATTGGGAGACATCGACAGATGCCGACTTTAGGATTGTTCACAACGCTATGTCAAGAGATCGTTTTACTTTATTATGTCAAATCTCCACTGCTGTGATAATACAGTTCTTGGTGATTCTCCTGACAAATTCGCTAAGTTTAGACCTCTGTTTGATGAGTTAAATAAAATGTTTACTGAAATGGCTCCGCTAGAAGAGAACTACAGCATAGATGAGGCTATGGTTCCATACTATGGACGTCACAGTTGCAAACAGTTTATACGTGGCAAACCAATTCGTTGGGGGTATAAACTGTGGGTTGGTGCTACAAGATTAGGCTACTTGATTTGGTTTGATCCTTATCAGAGAAAATCTTCAACCATTGCAGAAGGTTACAAACAGTTTGGTCTAGGTGGGAGTGTCCATGGCACCTTGGTGTGGGAGTGGGATCTTGCGGAGTTGTGCGACCTACAAGGTCGTGATCCAACATTGCCATTTCATTTATTCTTCGACAATTATTTTTCCTCTATTCCTCTACTGCATGAACTTAGTAATAGAGGTCTGAGAGCCACTGGAACTATTCGTGAAAACAGAACGTCCAAGTGTCCTCTCGAGTCTAACAAAGATTTCAAAAATACTGATAGAGGTTCATTTGTATTCAAATCCAGTTTGACTACCAATATTTTGGTTTGCAAGTGGAATGACAATAGTGTCGTTATTGTTGCCTCGAATACTGAAACTGTGGAGCCCCTGCAAAAAGTCAAGAGATTTTCGCAAGAACTAAAAAGATTTGTACATATTGACCAACCGTCGGTTATAAGAAAATACAATGAAAATATGGGAGGGGTCGATAGATTCGATCAAAACATAGGGTTGTATCGGACTTCTATTCGTGGCAAGAAATGGTATTTTTCACTGTTTTGTCACACCTTAGATATGACTGTGCATAATGCATGGCAACTTTACAAGCGAGACGGTGGAGAACATGATCATCTCTTTTCGTAGACTACTGGCGAAAGGTTTGCTCGAAAGCTACAAAAAAAGCACAGGTAAATCTCATCTTGAATCATCTCGATATGATGGGGTTGATCACTTGGTCCAGTACAGCGCTCCCCAACTAAGATGCAAAGTTAAAAGTTTTTTATTTGCCAAAAGTGTAGATTCATTTACATCCTAAGAACTGTTTCCTTGAATATCACACTAAACGCAGTAAAGTTAGTGAACTTTACTGACTTTTAGTGTGATATACTTAGTGAAGTGCTGTTGTTTTAGTCTACACTATTATCCTCCATTTTCACTAAAAATCTTTAAAAAAGCGTAAATTTTCAACTCGCAATATTCATTCGCCCAAGTAAACACACAGAGTAAACATTTAAATGTGAAGTGAACTTGCAAACGGCTTATCGCTCCGTACCAATCGCTATATAAACAATCGTAGTTATATTTCATTATAGAACATTTTGCCACAGGTTAGAAAGGGAGCGATCGTCTTCTCGAAAGCCCAGTAAAAAGCCCACGCGTGCGAGAGAGACAACTCAACTCAACTCCTTTTTTATGACAGCAGTATCGCGCAGTTTTGCTGTTACATAATAAGGCTACGAGGTCATGACCTGTGTAGAACAAAAGAGCGCGCAGGAAATTTGAAATAGTTTGAAACAGTTTACGAGTTATTTTATTAGTCTATATTATTGATTGAGCAGTTTGATAGGGCAAGCCTGGCTTCTCGGCGTCTATGGAGGCTTCGCCATTGGCAGTTGAGTTATTGTCTCGTTTTTGTTTCTGAAAACTAATTTTAGTAGTTTGTTTAGGTTCAGGCTCAAATAAAACCTCTTCAGTAATAAAGTCGGTTGAATTTATCTGAAACATCTCATTTCCGTGGGAAAATAGAATATTTCCCACGAGAATGAGACGTTTTTCCGCGGAAAAAAATAGCCTATGTCACTCTACAGCCAACGAATTATCCCCATACCAAAATTCACGCCATGCCGATGCTCTGTTGCGACGTGAAAGAAGGACAAACTTTTGCAACATATTCTATTTTCTCGCGGGAATGCGGCTGTAGAGTGACATATTTTACTTTTTTCCGCGGAAAAAAGTAGCCTATGTCACTCTACAGGCACCGAACTATCCCCATACAAAAAATAATGCCGTGCCGACGCTCTGATGCGGCGTGAAAGAAGGACAAACAAACAAACAAACACACTTCCGCATTTATAATATTACTAGTATGGATACTACCACCAAAGTAATAAGTATTAAATACAGTGCGTAATAACAGGACTGTTTAAAAACTTAAAATTAAGTAAAAGCCTAATTTTTACAACAGCGTACTTAGCGTGGGTAAGCATAGACAAAATGCTCCATGTCCAAAGACTAATATACTCTTTTTATGCTTTGGCGGCTTGGTGTTTCGCCACACCACCACCTTACGGAGAATAATAAGGTAAAAGGTAAAGAAAATAAATAAATTACTTCTAAATATCTAAAATATTTCTAAATCTAACGCATCTGCCAGATCTTGTCTTAACTACTCTAGTATCAGATGGCGTAACTGTGTTATTAGGGGTAGGTTGGACTATAGCAGGAGAAGTATTAGCGGTTGCTGGAGTCACCGGAGTAGTAGTTTGCTTGCCTACTTCATTATTTTCAATGTAAGCTGGCATTTATTGATTGCTGCTGGAGTTTCTCTCATTGGGACAGTTTGATGCTTGCCAGGAACATGGCTGTATGCATCTGTGGGCTTTGGATGAAAATCTATTATGATACCAACAGAGCAGCTTGTCTCGTTCTGGACTGTGAACGGCTTATACTGCGGCTCTGGTAACATTTATTTTTACCGTGCCTGCTGTGAGACTAGCGACGATGCGGGTTAATTCGTCTACCTTCTGGTGGAGCATCTTAATTTCATTAGAGGTCGAAGGCACAGATAAAGCTGTACCAAGAGATTGATCGATAGCACTGACCTTGTGTGCCGATATTAATTGGGGATTAATTTCGTGAAGTTTGTCAGCTAAATTCCCAAGATCTTCCAGAGAAGCTTGTTTTTGAGCAACTAAAATGCCCTGCACTTGATGAGGCAACCTGCTCATTCATATAGATTTCAGCAGTTGGTCTGGAAATGATGAGCCCGCAAGTGTTTTAAGATGCCGAAGGAAGGACGATGGCTTCCGGTCGCCTATCTCCTCTTTTTCTAACAATCTTCTAACCTTTTCATCATAGGACTCTGAAAATCGTGTAATTAGTGCATTTTTTAATGTCGAATATGGTTGTGTCTTTCGTGGATCAGTTCTGATGTCCTCCACTTCTACTGCCCACTTGGTGTCTAGTTGGGATATAGCATAAAAGTATCCAGTGGTTTCTTGCATAACACCATTTATATGGAACTGGGCCTCGAGACCAGCAAACCAAAGTGCGGGACGGTCAGGAAAGAAAGGAGGAGCACGAATAGTTACTCTGTTTACTACAATATTTTCTTGGCTAGTAGATGAATTATCTATGTTGTCAACTGTATTCTCCGTGGTAACAGAATACTTATTATAAAATACAATTTAATATTAATATTGAGATCTTATTAAAATATTCCTTAAATGTTAAGTGCGAAAGACTTATAATGAAATGGAATACACTATAATACTAAGATAAATGTGTTTACATTGAATCACTTTAGTCAAAACATACACAGAACACATTATACTTTATAAAACAACTAAATATACAAAATAATGTTAAAACATATGAACACAATATGCAGATAATTTTAATTAAAGTTTAATGGTATCCTAATTACTTGACTTGTCAATAAATAATTAAATTGTGTGGTAAAAGACTTGTTAAGTCATGTATTTGGTAAAGCAGCATTTATAATCTAAGTTAGCAAGTCTAATAGTACGAGATCCCACTGCAGAATTAGTGTACTCATCGAGTATATGCTAAAAACCTAATTTTTACGCATATTTATCATTAAGAGAATAAATATTTGCTAGGGTGCCTATCAAAATGTGGCCGCTAGTATTTTTAATTAAATTAATTTTTAATTAATTTTTCGCAAAAAAATTTCATTGATTTGTTCTTAAAATAAAATATCGTCCACTTCACGGCAATATATATAAAGACTTTGAAAATTTACGGTTGCCGTTGCGCACTTGGCCGCACCTCTTTGCAGCCAGGTGTAAACAGGTATGATTTTGATATCTTTTTACGTTTATAACGTACATTTATGATTTATATATTAAATTAAAGCTAATTTTTTTCTTATTATTATGATATATGGGTGCCTAATTAAATCTGGCCGCAAATAAGAGTTGCTGGCTGCTAAATATGATAAATATTAAAAGTAGAGTGAAAGAGAGCTAGCGCGTAATGTCACCAGTCAGACGAAGACAGCGATTGCCAGCTGTCCGAAGTTTTAAAGCCATTGCGCATGCGTCGGGTGCTAGTGTTCTCAACTGACCGGCTGCAGCATATTTATTCTAACTTAGAAACCACGCTGTTTTGGAGTTCGTAATATACAACGTTATTTATATTGCTATTTTATTTGTGCATCTAAAATTATCAAATTAATTTACGTAAAATAAAATTGATAAAGATGAAAGCGTGTTTTCTGTGTAACAAAAAAAAAACAATGTACTTAATGATGCATCATTTAAAAAGTGTTCGCTCATGTTATTATTTCGTCGTATGAAAAAATATAAATATCACGACGCTTTATTAACAATTGAATCAACTGATGATTTTGGATATCATACAGAGTGCCTTAAAAAAATTACAGTTTTAAAGGAAAAAGACAAAGAAGAATTCGAAAATTTTTGCAAAACACAAACAGTAAGTAAAATTTCAACTGAACTTAAAAATATTATAGGTTATAGATACGATATAAATAATACAGTGCTAACTTCGAAGTTTTTTTTTGTTAAAATTATTATTTTTTTTTATATTTGTGGAAAAACGTGGTAACGTAGCACCATTTACTCATTCCTAAGATATTTCATTTCTTAGACAGGTAGAATTTATCAGGTAGTCGGACCTTTTTTAAACTTATTTCAAGCACACAATAAAATCATTCAACAATATAATGTGGAGAAATAAATACTATTACTAACTTTTTCTATTAACTGTGCGTTATGTTTTTCCGAAAAAAAATATATAACTCTCTACATTTAGAAAATTAAAAAAAAAAAACAAAGATTATATAATTGTATTTTTGTAGATCGATTTAATATTTTCATTTAATTATATAAAATACAATTAAAACAGTGTTGTGGAATGACCATGGAATATTTAACGTATTTTTTATAATTAACAGATTCCGAGCCTCCCTTCAGATCTTCATGAACGAAGTATTTCTGATGTCAACTGTGATCTAGTAAGTATATACAATAGTAACAATATTAATCGGATATGAAAAAAAAAATTTCGAACAGTAAGCTTTTAATACAAATCATCTTCAAACACATACATTTACTTTGTAGGAAGAATCAAGGCCTTCATTGAGCGATCAACCAACTACACTTCCAGCAGATGAACAGCGAACTACGACTGCTTCAAACGAGCAGCCTAGTACATCTGCGCACGAAGATGATCAAACTCAAGTTTTTCAAAGTTTATCATCTGCTGCTACAATATCCCAGCAAGCTATTCCATCAACACCTAAAATCAAAAAGTCTGCCTGCCTTTTTTGTGATCATGTTAAAAAAAAGTTGGTAAGAGTCGAATCTATACAACGTTCCCGCAATCAGAAGCAACGATTGAAACAATAAAATCAATGGCCAAAAAATCGAATGACACTAAATTGTTAGCGAAACTAGAGAGCCCTCAATCTGTTGCTTATCATTCAACTTGTTTTTCATCATATCAAATTTCATTGAAACGGCAATTTCAGGAACATCCAGAACCAAGATATTGGCATAAAAACCGTCAATTTCATCACTTGGCATTCAATGCGATTTCGGAAATTATAAAGACGGAAATTATTGGAAACAATCGCGTTGTGTATCTCACTGATTTGTTTACTCAATATAAATCATTGCTACTGGAATTTGCTGAAGGCCAAGTACGCGCTGAAGACATACAAGACTATCGTGTTGAAAACTTAGAAAATAAAATAATCAAAGCTTTTGGCGATAGAGTTACTATTGAATCATCCATGGGGACACCGAAAAAGAAAATTGTATATCAGTATGATATGGACACGTCACGATTAGCTGGTGAAATAGCAAAATTAGAATCTACTAAAAAGAATCGATTCAGAGATGTCGCTTACGAATTGTGCAATTGTATCACATCTCTGGAAAGTACGAAGCTGCCAGATAATCTAACTCCAAAGGATGTCATTCTCGGAGAGTGCAATATTCCAGAACAACTTTTTAATTTCGTGTGTGACTTAGTTCAAGGACCAGATACTCGTCGTAAAAATTCAGGTGATGATTTGGTGAAAATAAAGTCTGTGTGTAGTGACCTGATTTATATTGTATCCAAAGGTAGAGTCAAACCGTCAAAACATCTACACTCGGGTTATCAATGAAATCTATGACAAGTTCACGAAAAGTTTTAACGATATTAAATAGATATGGACATACAATAGGTTATAATTTAGCTGAAGAAATTGAAACTGAGATGACGTATAGTTCCCAAAACGAAAACAATGCGATACCGGCCGGTATTAGCAGAGTTGATGGGCTAAGCACGCACGTAGCTTTCGATAACTTTGACCGTTTCGTCGATACAGCCACTGGGAAAGACACTTTGAACGATACAGTTGGTATCATTTATCAATTTCGCAGCGAAAATGATGACCCTGATAATATGGACAATTCAGATACTTCTGATTCAGAATCCCTAAGCGCATATGTCCATGAAGGTCCCACGGAGCCTCTTGCAAGAGCTCGTAAGAGACGGCGTTTTGAAGCACCTTCGAAGGAAATTCGTCCCTTTGTCAAGACACCATTTACAAGTATGACGTTTCTGCCTTTTCAAACAATTACTGAAACAATCGATGCGTGTCATTCAGATAAATCAATCGCAATTGATAAGGATTTGGTTTGGAGTATGTCTTTATCTCAAATTGATTCGGTACCCATGTGGTTAGGTTATAACTGCAAAATTGGCATTGATGAGAGTAAAATTCAGACAGTCGAGTACTTATCACGAATTAATGAATCTCCTACATCGCTAGCTGTTGTTCAAGAAACTCTTAACATTGCAAAGGAAATTGCTAAGAATTGTAACCAACAACAGATCATAGCTACTTACGATTTAGCAATAGCCAAATTAGCTATGCAGATTCAACATACTAAAAAGCCAGAATTTGACGATATATTCATTAATTTAGGCGCATTCCATACCCAAATGGCTTTCTTTAAAGCAATTGGAAAGTATATTGATTCCAGTGGATTAGTAGAGATTTTGGTTGAAGCAGAGTTGAGCAATTTCTGACAGATATTTTTCATTTTGAAAAATATCTGTCAGAAATTGACACGGATGATGTTGAAACTTTAAAGGAAGACTTAAACGCCGTAATGAATACTTCATGTGGAATCAACGAGAGCATTGTTTTACCTGATTCATTGGATAAAATACTGCAGGGTTACAAACAATTCCGCGAAATAACACTCCAGGGCGGTCATGGAAAGACAGCTCAATATTATTTGCAGTATACTGAACTTATCAACATATTTCTTCGATTTTCTAGAAGCATACGCTGCAGTAATTTTGAGCTCTACTTAGATTTTATCTTCGAAATGTGTGGCTACTTTTTTTGTATTTTATTTTAAAAACAAATCAATGAAATTTTTTGCGAAAAATTAATTAAAAATAATTTAATTAAAAATACTAGCGGCCACATTTTGATAGGCACCCTAGCAAATATTTATTCTCTTAATGATAAATATGCGTAAAAATTAGGTTTTTAGCATATACTCGATGAGTACACTAATTCTGCAGTGGGATCTCGTACTATAAGTTATGTTCTGTATTAAAGAGAACTTTATGCAAAAGTTAAGTTATTATTAAATAGCTTTTATAAAAATTAAATTATCACTTTAAGTTGAATGAGCTTAAATCAATTAATTTCATTATGTTTGTAAATTTTGAGAGTTACCAAGACCATAAAATGATGTAAGTTAAAACTTCGTCAATAGTTATGTTGATTATAAGTAATATTAAAGTTTTACACCATAACCTGGTTTGTTCCTAAAAGGACGTTTCTACATTAAGTACGACACAGAGAAAAAAATGTATTTAAAAAACAAAAAATGCGCTGTGCGAAAGGAAATAAACCAAATAATAATTTTGTGGTGTAAAAGTTTGTATTAGTGTTTGATCTATCAGCAATTATATGTAAATTTTAATTAAATAAATTTTATTTATTCAATAAATAACTTTTTCTTTTCTTTTTTGTAAAAAAAAATGCAAGAAAATACTTGATACGGCAATGAAAAGACGCTTCTGGCTAGAAACATCCTTTCAACTTAGTATTTTTTTAAACGTCTTTTCTACTTAGTGATAATGTGTTACCAGGTTCTAGTTAACTAAATAAAAAAGACGTTAATAGCCATTTGCTGCTTTTCAACTTTTCAAAAAAGTATGAGAATCATACTTATATTTCTTTTTTTAAGAATATAAAAAATAGCAATTACAAACCTCTCATAAAATAAAGGTAAACTCTAAACTCGCGTTAAACTCTTCTATTAGAAACACAAATTAAGTATCAAAACAATCTAAGTTTGTATTTATAATTAATACTAATAATCACAGCTTTTTAAGGAATCTCTTATATTGAAGTCTTAATCTTATACTTGAATGAGATCAAACTAACACTACGACTTATGTTTTTCATAAAATAAAATAAAAACAATAATAGCAATAACAAACCTCTTTGAACTTATAATAGCTACTCTAAGTTACTCTTCTAAAAACAAAAAGCTATCTAAGTTTGAACAAATTATACTTAATATTAGCAATAATCACAGCTTTATAACTCTTGTAAATTTAGTCTTCATCAACTTGAGTCAGATCAACACTATTTTTATCAGTAGGTAGATTATACCAAAACGATTTTCTGTTGTCTGGCATTAAGGGTGTCAGTTTTTGTATGATCGCCGTCTTGCGCTCTTGAGTAATGCCTCTATACTGATTTTTTGGTTTTGGAGGTGGTATCCCAGATTTTATATTTTTTAATCTCAGAAAGTCAAGTGAGTATTCTTCTTCATTGTGGAAAGCAGTCTTATAATAAATGATGTGGGTGCCTCTAAGGAATGTTACTTCACACATATCACATAAATAAGCACGAGGGGAAGAATTTTGTACTTTGTAAGTTGAAGAACAGTCTTCAAACTGACAAAAATCATCCATATTCATTACTTTAACGATAATATTTGTTCTGGTGTTCGATACTGCTTGATGAAAGTCTTCGAAATCATAGATGTGTTTCTTCCTCTTCATATATTGCTCCACTTGATGATGGAATTCGTCTGCTGCCATGTGCGTGTGGCCTACCTCTAAATATTTTAATGTGATCGTTTCATAATTGACTTCGACTGAATTAACAAGATGGAGCAAATAAGAATACAAACTCCAATTTTTATTCCGGGTTGCACAGTTATCTAACCAGATGACTACATTTTTCAGGTCTCTATTTGCCTGCAAAAAAGCTCTGAAACAGCTTATTATGTCACTCATTTTGCGACCAGAAATTGCTTCATGCTATATCGCAGCATAGGTTTGCAAAGTAGCATTGTTTTTTTTGTCACCTATTGGCACAAAACTTTCATTGAATACGATTACTCTAGGGCAAAACACTACAATTTTAAATTCTTCAATGCGTGGGAGCATAATTACTTTATCTAAATCAGCTGCAAAATAGGCAGTATCTCAGGTGATTTTTGCGTTATTTTGTTTTTCTACATCTTTTTGTATGCTTCCCTGGCTGATGTATATTTTTCCCGATGTCGTTCATAATCTCGGCATTCTTGATAATTTCTGTGTCTTTTCTCCTTGTACTCCGGATTGTGGATAAAAAACTTTTCACACGCCTCACACTCTTCAGGTCCAAGTTTTGTAAAACATATTATTTAATGATAAACGAAAATATAGAGAACGAGGAAGACTTGGAACAAATTCTTAAGATGTTAGAAGGAGACGGAAATAATGCTGAAAATGAGACAATAACAGATGTAAATCAGGAGGAAACTGTAGGAGAAGCAGCAAAAAACAGAACAGACTGCGAGCTTTGTAATCAAAACAAAAATGAAAAATGTGACCTCTGTATTAAACGACAGATAATAGATACTAATAGAAAAGGCGCAAAAGATTCGTTGACAGTACAAGCAAATAAAATGACAGCATTATCTAACAGATAGTTTCCTCCGTCCAAAATAGGTGACACAGTTCGGGTGAAAATTCCTGACGTTGATAGAGATAGAGGCGACTTTCCCAATGTTTTAATGGTTGTACTTGAATGTAATGGTGATGGACTGTATAAATTAGGTAACCAGTTTGGCACTATTACTAAATTATTTTCTAGGAATCAATTCACTGTATGCGAGGCGAAATTTTTAGACGTTGATATTGTTTCTCCCGAAAAAAAAAAACATTACGCCAAATAGCTAATGCCATATCCACAACTGGAAGACAAGGATACAAAAGATGCCATTGCAAAACTAAATGTGGTAATAGAAAGTGCCTATGTAAAGCAGCCGGTATTTTGTGTAATTCTAAATGTTATTCAAGTTTAGCTTGTTTGAATAAGTGATAGATTCTTGCAACATACTATCGCATGAAGAGTTTGTTGTTTTTTTTTTAATAATTAAAACTGTGTCAAAGAGATCTTATTTGTTTTAACATAAAAATGTGAGAGAGGAGTACAAATACTTGGTTGATTATTTCATAGTAAAACTTAATTTTTTATGTTTAACATTTTTATCGTTGCGCGTAAGATGTCTAGTTCTTTTCTTCTGCAGAGAAGTTTTAAATTGTGAGTTTTATTAATTACTTATAAGTATAATTATAAATGTCACTTCAACATCCCTGTCTTTTATTTTTTCAATATAATAGAATCAATCGGGAAACGCAAGACAAGAATCTCAAAACAAAACCAAAACGCTTAACTAAACCGAAAACCTAGTTGTAGTCGATGATAAATAGGATACACCTAGGTTTAACCACCGGTGTGCGGCTGCACCTAGTTCTAGCCGCTATGATGAAGGCTAAATCTAGTTCTGACCGAAGATAAGTAGGATACATCTAAATTTAACCGCATGTGGTTGGCTGCACCTAGTTGTAGCCGGCTAAAACTAGGTGCAACCGCACTTCGGCTATTAGCCGTAACACAAGAATTGCTCGTTTAAAGGCATAGGATTATAATATATAAATTCTGTATTTTTCTTCTTACACACACGGGCCGAAACGAAGTGTGTGAGGGAAATTTAAATTGTAAAATTGGATGATAGAGTAGAGGAAGTCGGAACTTTCGGGTGATGCGACAAGTGTTGAGGATGGTGGCTTTTTGGAGCATGTGAAGTGTATGCGTAGGCATGTGTAGAGTGCTAAGGTTTTATGTGAGTGACTTTGGTGTAATACCGGTGGACGAGAGAACTATCGGGACGATGTGAACATTTTGTGTTTTCCGTTGCGTTTTAATTTCTATGGCAAGTTCTTGATATTTACTTAGTTTTTCGGCTATTGTAGTTTGTATGTTGTGTGAGTTTGGTATTGCTATATCTATCAGGTAACCTGTTTTATTGGTTTTGTCGTGAACGGTAATGTCAGGTCTGTTGTAATGAAAAGTTTTATCTGTTATTATTGTTCGGTCCCAGTAGATTTTCTGATTCTTACTTTCTAATATTGTTTCAGGTTTATATTTATAATTTGTATGCATCTTATCTAAGAATTGATATTTGTATGCTAAGTATTGGTGTATGATTGCAACGACTTGGTCATGACGGTGTTTATAATCGTTTTGTGTAAGTGATTTACATGCTCCTGTAATATGTTTCAAAGGCATTATTGCAATATCTACATATGTCAGTAGTCTGATTGGGGTATTTTATGATGTATATTATGTCATTACGAGCTGGTACTATTTGATCCTGTATGGCAAGCATAAAACCTTCGGTCTCGGGAAACAGTTCGCCTCATTTGCGCCATTCGTTCAATTTAATTTTATTGACGTGTGGCTGGCTCAAGTGAGCTCGATGTCTTCCATGTAGAGCTTTTTCAGACCATGCTGCAACCTTTTGATGTGTTCATTAATTTGAGTATTTCTGTTCTATAAGTTAAGTGGTGTAAGCTTTTTGTCTGTTTCCATTATGTGTTTGTGTAGTGATGAATATTCTGATTTGTAATGGAAGTAAGTAATGGGCGAAAGTATTTGTTTGTTGTGTAAATTGTGTATGTCTATCAATCCTCTTCCGCCTTCTTGGCGTGGTAGTGTGAGTTTCTGTATGCATGATTTTGGATGATGTTTTCTGTGTTTCGTGAGGAGTGTATTGAGTGTGCGCTGTAGTTTTTTGATGTCGGTTTTTGACCATCTTAAAATTCCGAAAGAGTACGTGAGAATAGGTATTGCAAATGTGTTGATGGCTTAAATACATAGTGTTTCTAAAGTTTAGGTTGATTTTTAAGATAATGTTGAGGCGATGTGAGATTTTTTTGAGGAGTTCTTGTTTTGTGATATTTTGTTGAATTCGTCTGGACTGTTTAAAACCTAAGTATATGTATGTACTGTGTTCATTCATGGGTTCAATTGATTCACCTGATAAGAGTGTGTAACTATTACTTTGAATCTTGCCTTTTACAATATACAATATTTTGCATTAAACAACTACGATAAACGTTTTATCATTGTATTTTATCAAATGTATAAACATCTATTTCTATTCATAACTAAAGTTTTTAAAGTTAAATATTTGAAGTCTTACTGTAACAATATTACACTTACTGGTACAAATAATGTAGGTATGGCTCTTTTTAATTAAATTGTTTTACTCCGCTTTTTCTTTTATATTCCTCTAGAAAATGTTTAATGCAAATAGTAGAATTTTTTTTGATTCCAACCAATCCGCCCAATCAATGCCAACCATTCTTTTTCTAAGTAAAGTATCCAGTGAGAATATGTTTGACAAACGGCAAAATAAAATAATTATTTTTGTGTGTCAAGTCTAATAAGACAAGTCTATCGATTCTTTATCAACATTCAAGATTCAATATTAATATCGACATTAATTTAGATATAGTTGAGTCAATCACTAGCGTACATGTAAAGCTGGGTACTCACCTAGCCGTATAACATGTAATGTATCAACCTGCAAGTGTGTACGGCTTGTCCACGGTCACCGCGTATCTAGCTACGTGCTCCCGGATCCGCAGTATTCGTGACAATATCACGCCGACAAAATGTCTCAAATGGTGGCTAATACTGCGTTCATATCCATGTACAATATCTTTGAAAATTATAAAAGTCCATGTTGATTTTGGCAAAGTGAAAGATTCAAAAATAGAAATCGTTGTAATAATTTAATGTTAGATATGAAGTCTCAAAGGATCAGTGGACATTTCAAGAACTTCACTCGTATGTCCAGTACAGATTTTGAATATCTGATTAATTTAATTGGACCTCAAATTCACACTAGAGACAAAAACTTTAGAAAAACGATACCGGTTCAAGATAAATCGGCTTCTAACATTAAGATTTTTAGCAAGGGGTGATTCATTCACTAGTTTCCAGTATACCTTCAGAATATCTAAGCTAGTTATAAGTAAATTCGTTCCAGAAGTTTGTGCAGCAATCATCAATGCGTTAAAAAACAACGTAAAGGTAATTGAACTTTTTAATATAGAAACTGAATCAGTGACACGACAAAGACTGATGAAATATTAGAGAAAACTTAAACGTAACCATTGGTATCCATAATATTGGACAATTCACTATGCGGAGACGACGTAGCATATTGTTCGTCGATGGTTTTCCTACAAACGTATATATTTGGGATACCTGTTCCATATTTCTGGATGTGCTGGGGCTTGTATAGTATCCAACATTGGCTGGTTGGCTGTACGCCTGTATCGGAAACGGCTGAACTGATAAAGAATATCCTTGAGACGTTTGCGTCATATTGCTTGTGTGCTGGAAGGGATATTCATAAAAGTAATGGCTGTCTGCCTTAAAAATTAAGTCACATATGCCTTGTTGCACGATTTTTTTAATGTGCTCAGAATATTTCATCATTTTAGTTCCTACAAAATCCAAGAAATATCTAATTTCATCATTTTGCGCGTTTGTTTTTGTAAAGGCTATTTTTAAAACTCCAAAAGCTTCTTTGAGCATGTGCAACTTTGGGTCGCGTTTTGCTATTTTACTTGGCGGCTCTGGTGTTTGAAGTTGTACCATAGAATACACAATAGAATGGCTGTCAGCCTTGTTTTGTACGAGGATCAGTGTCGCTGGGAGCACACGTACAAGCAATTACGTCGTATTATCACTACTACGAACCCGATTCGCTGTGCTGTTCGAGCGTATTGACACATTTAAGATTTTTGATTAATGTTTTTGACACATCTGCATTTCTTTATTTTTGTTTCTAATATCCACAAAATATAAATAGTTTCGACTTACTGGTTGTAGGATACATCTCCTTTATTTAAATTCCACTTCCCGCTGTTCTTTCGACACGTAAATATTTCACAATTTGCCATTTTTTAAATAATTTGCATGCAGCGATGCTTGACACGAAAATTGGAAACGATTGATTGTTTTGACAATTATAGGTGTCAATTTACATGAAAGTGGCTACGTGGGCTCCGCCCACTCCCCCGTTCTATTATGTATGTATTATAGTATTCTGTGGGTTGTACTGAGTTATTTGGTGACCCCGGGATTCCTTCTGCTCCAGCTTCCACTTTATTGTCCGCAGTTTCCATTGCTTTGCTTTCCTAAAATATGATAAAATTTTAATGGCTGGTAATATCACTTGCAGATCCCTGACAACTCACTGGATTGGAAAAATATATCCGAAGATTTTAACAATTTATGGAATTTTCCTCACTGCGTGGGAGGAATAGATGGAAAACATGTGTTGCTATAAGCACCGTTTAACAGCGAAGCAGAATATTTTAACTACAAGTCGACACACAGCATCGTTCTGTTTGCTATGGTAGATGCAAATTATAACATTCTCTTCGCGGATGTCGGATGCCAAGGGCGAATCTCGGATGGGGGAGTCTTTAGAATAGCAAACTACATGACATGATTGAAAATAATGATTAGATCATTTGCCCGTTCCTGCACCTTTGCACGGCCGAAATAAGCAACTGCCATACTTCATACTGAATGATGCTGCCATTGCATTGAATGAAAATGTGATGGAATCTTACCCCGGACAGAATCACGCCAAAGAGTCAAAAGAAAGAGTTTTCAATTTGACTCAGTAGAGCTAGGAGAGTGGTTGAGAATGTCTTCGGAATCATGTCATCCGTGTTCAGGGTTTTAAATTTCATGGATTTTGTTTCTTATTGCGCATAAATCGAAATCATCAAGATCCACCGTTTTACGTCTTTGACGGTGTTTTCCAGGAGACTTGAGTTTTTGAGATGTAGAGGCAGCAGCTTCACCTTCTTTAGATATTCTACTCACGGTTTTCTCCGACATGCCTGAAATAGACACCAAATTTGTATCATTTTATAAAATTAAATATTTATAAAATACAAATACAGACATTATCATAAAAAAATATATTAAATTAACTGAGATACGTACTTTTTTATTTTAATTCGTAATGTTAGTAATTTCTTATTATTACCCATACTAAAGGCATTTTGCATGAAGCTGGCATCCCTATTTTACTAACCTGTCATAGCGGCGACGCGAGTTCGCACTTGATTGAGTGGAATTAACGGGGCTTGGTTTGCCTTTTCTCTCTCACAAAAAGGCACGCACCTTCAACACAACCTCTCTTTCACTGCTTCTAAATGGTTTCGGCATAATTAATTCGGAATATTTTAAATAATAACACAAAAACAAACGTTATAATCACAAACTGACAACAGATTGACAAGCAATAGTGCCAACATCACAGCAGGGGACATCTTACGGTGAAGGGCTATAGTTACGGATCTTACACAGACTATCTTCGGTTAGGCTTGAATCACTATGGTCAGATTTGTCTATGTCATTATTGGTCTGAGTTCTTTTTATAGTGCCTCTGTTGAGTTTCATTGATTCAAAATTGTTTGTATTCGATTCAATATTTGTTTGTAAAACTTTATCACTCTTATCTGCTTTACTTTTATACTTAATTCTATGCGCCATTTTTAACGTTTTCAACATTACTCTTCCTATTTTGATTTCTCCATCCATAATATAAATGTATCTAAGCACAAATCTATTTATTGAAATAGGGTGACTCAAATCAAATTGGTGTCTTAAAATTCGAAGGAAAACTTCGGAACCCATCGAAGTCGATACATTTTTAGCTGTTTTATAATAACAGTTTAAAACGTTGGTCCAAGCTGGAAACTGGCTGAATAATGATATCATATTGTCAACTATATCAGGACATTCTAAACTATCTCGCGTAGGAAACCCATCTACATTCGTGCTAGCATTTTAATTGACATTTTCGGTTTATATCATGCAGATATTTTAGAATATCGTCAGGAATCTCTTTGTAATCTTGGGTTTCAATAATTTGGATACTGTGACACTGATTTTCACCAGAAGAGTCTTCCTTATATAAAGTCTCATACCTGAATGTCTCGATTTTATTTATCAACCACTGTTTCTTCGAATAACATTTTGTGCATTCGTCACAGTTACTACTTTGAATTACTATAAATATACTGCACAAAACCTATTCTAATAGCTTCAAAGAATTGACTTCTAGCGCATAAACTATACATCTGGACATCATCTTGAACTTGCGAGTTTTTATTTTTGAAACATTTCCATTCCGGTATATTTTTCACTAGATGATTTCGATCTCTTTTAACTAAACACTCCGGAACCTTTCAGGTTTGTCCTCTTAAAAGTTTGAAGCAGTCAAGTAAACTGATTATAATTAACGACGTTATAAGCTAAACAAATTGCATGTAATTGTGCTAAACAGTAGTAGTAGTAATCGACGTATATTATTTTAGGGGTTTATGCTACATGTTCTTTTGATTTTGTTAAAAAGTTACAAATATTATTTGTATTATGTGAATCGGTTAACATTTGAGACACTGGAAGATTTTTCAGCTAAATCTTACTACAATAATATTCAAAAAAATTGCTGCACTGCAGTTTTTCCAAAACGTTGGAACCACCTTTACAAATTTTCGCGATGCATCCATCAATACCTCGATTTCTGGAAGATCTGTTACTTCTTTCCACAATTTTGTTTGTTCTTCTGTTCAAAAAATCACAGTAAGGTGAACGATAGAAATACATTTAATAATTGAGTTTGAATCTATCTGGAAATGTAAAGATTCAATATATCTACCAGGATAACATTTTAATTTTATCTCCTCGTCTTTACTTTCCTGTCTAGCTTTTTATATGTCCCAGAATTATTTAAGATAAAACAGGCACTACATCAGAAACAGCCATTAGGCTCTGTACCTGCATAGCTTTAAAATATTTAGGCTTAACAAGTTTTTAAATAGCTTTTGCTTCCTCACGCCGCTGCCCTGCTAATCTTTTATCACTATGCGGTATTTTGGAGGTATCGTAAGTTTTTATGTTTATAACAACAGGCTTATCTTGACTAGGTTTTTATACGCAAGTGCCTGTGAATTTCGTATGGTATTCAACGTAAGATCCATAAAAATAAAAGTAAGGTAATCATTTTTGTCCATCTAATGTTACTTTAAAATTAAAAGGTGCCAATTCTTTTTATCGTTTTCTATTTCAGGATCAGATTCTGAATAGGAGATATCCATCGTTATCCACTAATAAAATTATACAAATATAAAATTCATAATTTGAGTAATGATTATTTGCTATTACATTGATTAGAAAAAAGAACCAATAAATAATTCAGCTTACAACATAAGGAATTTATACTTATAAAATAGCATTTAGGTGTCATTAAAGTAATAGAGAAATGTGTCCAAGAAACTTTATAAATCTTTTTTAGCAAAACCAATCAATCACTCAATGAGCAGTATTATACAGTTTTGACAGCAGGCCTGGTAAATTTTCTTCTGATGGGACGGAGTTAACGATGATATATAACCTGAAGTAGCTGAAGTACGACAACTGGATGAGCTCTTCTACATAGGCTGCACTAAAAGTATCGGGAATGGAATATTTCCACTGTTCCTGTCATATTAAAATCTTTTTAATTGGAAACTCCTTGGTTTTAAAAATCGAATACCATTTATTTATTTAAAAAAGATTCTCGGTCTTGTCACAAGGTTTTGTCAAACTTGTTTAGTCGTTGAGAAAATGGAATTAACTCGAGAAAATTCAAGAGCGATGATTTATTATGACTTTCGAAGTGGTTTAACACAAAAACAGTGTGTTGACCGGATGATTTCTGCATTTGGTGATGAAGCCCCATCCAAAACCACAATTTATCGCTGGTTTGCTGAATTTCAACGTGGACGTGTCAAGCTCAGTGATGATCCCCGTCAAGGTCGTCCAAAAACTGCAGTCACTCAAGAAAACGTTGATGCTGTGCGTAAGCTGATTGAGGAAGATCGACATGTGATATACCCCGAAATTCAGGCAACTTTAGACATTGACATGAGTCAAATAAAAATAATCTTGCATGAACAATTAGGTGTAAAAAAGTTGTTTTCCCGATGGATACCGCATTCGCTCTGTGAAGAGCAAAAAGCGGCTCGCGTTACTTGGTGCGTCAGAACTCTCGAAAGATTCCACGCAGGATCCTCAAATGCTGTATACAACATCGTTTCAGGTGACGAATCTTTGATATACGCGTACGAACCCGAAACAAAAAACCAGTCACAAGTTTGAGTGTTCGAAAATGAGTTAAAGCCAACAAAAATTGTTCGTTCACGGAGTGTTGCAAAAAAAATGGTGGTCACGTTTGTCTCCAAAACCGGTTGTGTTGCAACGTTACGTTAAACAATGTTACGACTATTCCTCTTGAGGGATAAAGAACGGTTAATGTAGAATGGTATGCTAGCATTTGTCTTCAGGTCGTTTCTGAACTCCGTAAAGAGAACTGCAACCGCCGCATCATCCTCCATCACGACAATGCGAGTTCTCACACCGCACACAGAACAAAAGAGTTTTTAGAGCAAGAAAACATAGAATTATTAGACCATCCGCCGTACAGCCCCGACCTAAGCCCTAATTATTTCTATACTTTCCCTAAAATAAAGAATAAATTGCGTGGACAGAGATTTTCATCACCTGAAGAAGCTGCCTATCAGCCTACAAAACGGCCATTTTGGAGACCCCAACTTCCGAATGGCATGGTTGGTTCCATCGTATGAAAAAATGTGTTAAATTTCGCGGAGAATACTTCGAAAAGCAATAAATACATTTTTAAATAGTAATGTTGTGTCACTTCCTTGATTCCCGAAATTTTCAGTGCCGCCCTCGTACATGTGTATATAATACTGAAAAACAATTTAAACAGTTAATGTCAACAATGATTGAAGAATAATTAGTTTTTCTTTTAAAAGGTATCAGCTCGTACAGTACTTAGTTTAAGAAGCTCGATAAACAATGAATGAACCATGCGGTTTTATGTTTAACCTATTTATACGTATAAGTCTAGTGTACGCATAAGCCAAGTATACTAATATTAAAGTGAAATTTTGGTTTATACATTACTATTGAAGCAAAAGCTCCTCAGCTCCGCGTAGCGTAGACTTTTTCTGGCACAACACAGTACTCGATGAGAAGTGATTGACACAGGCTTTGTTAGACTCTTCTGACAAAACCGAGCACTCGATAAGAAGTAATCCAGAGTGATGACAACTGGCTTCATTAACTTTCTTTTGATGAGACAGAGTTTAAGAGAACATATATCCTGATGAAAGAGTACTACAACTGGGCTGATTCTTCCTACAAATGTTGAGTACTAAAAATAATTTTAAGCAATTAATGATGTGTAATAACTTGGTTTTTGAAAGTCATCTGATATTCAAAAGTTAGTTAAAAATAAATGATTAAACATGTGGTGTTATCGAAAGGAGATGATGGCTGAGATTCCATACAAGTTTGGGCCCGGCGTGGACAAAGTTCAAGTATGTCTTATTTTAAAGATTTGATAAGTATGTCAATAAATCATATTCTTGCATGAACTGGGGTTTTATTTTAATTTATATTTTATGATTTGTAGGTTGTAGTAAAATCACTCGTTCTCGTGATAATTCATTTAAATAATTTAAAAAGGCCAAAGGACATTGCTCAGCGCCCGTACATTGTTCGCCCTGGAACCAAGGGCATCGGAAAATTATGTGTTGTATTGTCAATCGTTACGAAATTCCTATACGATCTTATTTTTATAGCGGACTAGCTACAGAAAAGATATATTTCAAAAAAGTATTAGATTTTGAGGTCCAATAGACAAATGACCTGTTGACCGGGACACCGGGACACAACGCTTCAAACCGGGACATGTCCCGGTGTACCGGGACGTATGGCAGCCCTACACTAAGGAGCTTACGTATCAAATACTATACGGTAGTTTTTGTATGTAAGGTTTGCATTTAACAAGTTATCATTTTACATTGATATGGCACTTGTCAAATTGTTTATGTTATGTTCGTTCGCGCCTTTTTTACAAAAACATACCGAGTTCTATACAAGATTTCTTTGCGTAGTGATTATTGTGACTTACTTTCTTCCTTTTCATCATAAAGTTAGGGTTGAGTTTATGAGACTTTACGAGAGAATTCTGTATAAATAGACATTGTTGTTTGGTGTTTATTGATATTTTTGTTTTGTGTAAATAGACATTCTTGTTTTAAATAGTTTAGTTTGCCAGTTTTTAGTGACTTATGTTTTGAACTCTGAGCGAATGAGTGAATAATATGTGTATTTATATGAACATTCTACGTGTTCGTACTTTGTAGTAACTGAATTTCTAAGGTAAAGGTATTAAACCTATTTATTAGCTAAGGCATTTATTTTCTTATCTATATATTATTAAAATGCCTCCAACAAGAAAAAGAAGTGCATTGTGGAACCATTTTTAGTGAGCTCACGGACAACAAAGCAAAAAGTGGTTAATGTGGACAAGTTTTGAGTATACCCAATAAATCCATCGGTAATTTGAGCAGGCACACGAGACTGAAAATTCAAATACAATTAAGCAGACAACAGAATACAATTCAACAGCAGTCATCAACATCAATAGCAGACCCAGTACCATCTATGTCATCATTTACATCTCTATCTCAAAATGAAGTAGTTGCAACGTCACATATCTCCCTACCGTTAACTTCTCATGGACCACCAAAACAATCCACTATGGCAGAATTTATTCACAAACCCGTGACTGTTAAAAAACAAATGAGATCGACAAACAGATTATTAAAATAATTGTCAATAATTATCACCCATTTTCGCTCGTAGAGCAACCAGAAATCCAAGAATTGTTCGCCATGATTATTCCTGCTTACAGCTTACCAACTAGAAAAACTGTATCAAACAGTATTTTGCCAAAAATGTACCAGGAATGTTTGGAGTCAGTCAAAAGTTCAGGTTAACATAGACTCCGCCTGGGCTGTCTGTCTAACTACCGTGGACGTTGATAAATGTCAGTTTTGTTTCTGTCACCGCCCATTATTTATTATGAGTCATATCTTTTAGATTGTTTTTCATTCTATGACAGACACACGGCAGAAAATCTGTGATAATCTTTGCAGGCAAAAATTGTCGAATGGAAGATATAAAACAAAGTCGTTGCTGTAGTGAGTGACAATGCCGCCAATATCTCGGCTGCCATTAGGATGGGTGTCTGGAAACATGTTGGATGTTTTGCCCATTCCGTAAATTTGGTTATACAATAGGGTTTAAAAGATATTGAAAATACTGTCTTAAAAGTGAAGTCTATTGTATAATATTTTAAAAAGAGTTCGTCAGCATTAGCAAAATTAAAAGAAATCCAACAGCAAATGGGTCTTCCAGAATTATATTTAAAGGAAGACGTAGTCACACCATGGAACTCGACACAAGACATGTTAAGTTGATTCCTTACATTGAAAGAGGCCGTAATTTCTACTGTGGCAATACTCGGCACAGATCTGGAAATGTTAACACCGGAAGACTGGAAAATCGTTGACCTCGCAAATAAAATATTGGAAATATTTTACGTCACAGTAGAGATGAGTTCTGAAACACAGGTTACTCTAAGTAAAGTAATTGTGTTGACAAAAATTATGATAAAACACGTGAATAAGTATATTAATGAGGACACTAGATTACCGACGCAAATAATATTATTATTGGACACCCTGAAGTAGCAGTTGTCGGATAGATTCCAAAATACTGAATCCAACCCTCTGTACGCGGAAGCAACAATTTTGGACCCGCGCTTCAAATGTTTCGCGTTCAGAGAACAAGAAAATTTTAATATAGTTCTAACGACCTTAAGACGACGTTTAGCATATACAGCTACTGAGACGGTCCGTGGTGTTACCAAGGAGTCGCACTCTGCAACTACGGCTGAAACTGTAACTCAACCTGTGGCTGCAACATCAGCATCGCTGTGAGACGATTTTGATGCTGAACTGAGTCAGCATCTCAGACCGCGAAATCAAATGGCAGCAGGAATAATAGAGCTAGATAAATATTTGAATGATGAAATGCTGCCTAGAAATCAAGATCCCTTAATTTGGTGGGAAAGCAGAAAAGGAATTAATCCTATTCTGCACCAATATGTAAAAATGAGATTTTGCATTACTGCAACATCTGTTCCATGCGAACGCGTTTTTTCAAAAGCAGGCCATATTTTGAATTCGCGTCGAACAATGCTAAAAGATGATGAAGTTTCAAAAATGCTATTTTTAAATTACAATTTTAAGTAAAACCATAAAAAAAAAACAAAAAGACTGTAAATATAATCAACAAAATCACTGTAGAATCGATTTTTAAATACGCCAGCTGGCCATAAATTAAGGACTAGCCGCCAGTCCTAAGCCTGGATAAAGTATGAAGGAGAATCGATTTTATATACAATCATATTGAGTACAGTACATAATAAATAACCTAAGCACTTATTTCATTCAGCATTATTGCCACATAACATTTCACTGACTCAGTCAGTAATAAACGCCCGCAACGCAATGTATTCGTAACATTCTGTAATATCACTTGAGTCGATGATCCAAATGAGCCAAATGAAACATTTCAGTGTTTCGGAACATTTCAGTGATCGAGTTGCAAATGTTCCAATCGCAAAAATGATACACCACATCCACTGCGAGCCGCCATTGTGCTCGCAGTGATACCGCCACTCGGCGGGTCTTTAGTTTCTCTATCGGTCTGTGGCGGTGCGATCCACGCGCGAGCGGCTCGCAGCGGGCATTAACATTACATGCTACACGGCAAAGTGAGTTGCCCAGCTTAAAATATTTTGTTTAAAAAATGAATTAACCAAAATCGTACAAATTATCAACAAATATGACTTTCTTTCCTTATGTATGTATTACAGTGAGCGGAGCCCGTGTAGCCACTAAAATGTCACTAACATGTCAATTCACACGTATAAATGTCAACACGAGATGTGTTTTGACGTTACAATCGTTTCTAAATTTCGCATGCAAATTATTTATAAAATGCCTAATTGCACGCTATTTACAAATAAATATGTATTAAAATCTGTCTGCCAACACAGCGAATCGGTTTTGTAGTAGTGACAATACGACGTTATTACTTGTATGTGTGCTACCGGCGACGCCGAACCTCGTACAAAATAAGGTTGACAGCCATTCTATTGTGTATTATAGTATTCTATGAGGAAGATACTACCACCCATCACCTGTTTCAATCCTATGTCGCCTCTTACAACACCCACGGGACGATATTGGGTAGTGGATATTCTGACACCGCCACTGCACGGCATTTCGTTTGCCAGGTATAAAAGGCAGACCAATGCACAGCGAGACCAGAAATCTAGCGGTGCAATTGCCATTCCGCCTGACAAGCGATGTCAGGCAAATTCTGCCCACAGCAGGCGAAGCCCATGTCCCAAGTGTGGTGGAGATTTCAGAGAATAACCGGCGGGAAGTGAATTATAAGATAAAAGCTTTTTAGACTCTTTAACACGCGGCTGAATTAATTAATGTCTAATCTTTAATATCCAAGACACGTTAACAAGTTGCAGTGCCTTAAATTCTTTATTATAAGTTATTAATCTGCCTTCCTAACGCGGTGATAGCAGTCGCTCCCAAATAGTGTACAGCGTTAGATTAGCGACAAGCCGAACTTCTTAAAAATATCAAATTTCTTAAATCTATATCAAAGAAACAGGTAACTTTTTTAAAAAGAGCAAACAGATTAAAACTATTTTATTTTTGTTGGCCTTCAAAATTTCCATAGTACATTTTACAACAAATGTTATATTAATTACTTTAATACTTACATTTCAATGCGAGAACTTGCCAAAATTTTTAGTAGCTAAACATTTAAAATTGACAACTTTAGCTTTCTATCTGTGTACATACATTGCTATAATCTGTGCAACCGATTAGTTGTCTTTGTTAAAAGGGTTTTTGAAATTATGAGGAAAAAAATAGGCTACCATACAAACATATGTGAGGTTTGTTATTTTCTATGTTACCCTCCAGTTTACACAAAATTTATTCAAATTTTAGAAACTCATGAACGAAAAGACAAATTTTCACAGAGGTATAATCATTATTATTATACGCAGACCTAACAGGATAAAAGTTTACACGAATTTTTATATCCTAAACATGGACAAACAAAATATGTATATATGTTAC
Source organism: Parnassius apollo (assembly GCA_907164705.1). Lineage (NCBI taxonomy): Eukaryota > Metazoa > Arthropoda > Insecta > Lepidoptera > Papilionidae > Parnassius > Parnassius apollo. Next base: position 933,814 of record CAJQZP010001411.1, on the reverse strand, counting down.
GTTAGTTTACTGTAATGACATACCTAGATTTTCAAAAATTGGACATAGTTCTAAGAGCAAATATTTCTTCTAGACTTATCATATTCAATGGAAATGCTGCTTAAGTTTTCTAATTGGAAGCATCATTTTAATTTAATTTTTGAGTAAACCGTCGAATAACGCACATGGTGGGTCAAGCATAGTAAGAAGCTTAAAAACAAGGGTTTATATCGAAAAGCACTGAAATTAAAATAAAAAATGTCTGGTGTGTACTTAATTTTATTTGGTAACTGCAACAAATAAGCTTTAACAATACCAAAGCAGGAAGCTAACTAATTTTATCATCATTACTTATTAATAAGCCGAATTCATACTTTTGCACTGCACAATTGAACTAATTTAATATTGTGTGATTGGACTTGTAAAATCTCTAGAAGCAAGTTATAAAATATTCATGCTTAATGTTTGGGTAAATCGTAATTGCTATACAATCAGTGTACTGATTCTTCATACACAGGCGTGAGATTTATAACGCAAGTAGAAAATTAAGTACTCTAGACACAAGAACTTTTTAGAAAAATATAAAAACCAAAAACAAAAAAATATATAAGCTCTATGCGATGCTAAAAGCAGGTATTAACTTCTGTATCTGATATCATGCTTATTATAGTATAATAAAAGCTTAAAAATAAAGTGCAATGGTGTAAGCTTACCCGCTTGAGTCAGAGCCCCCATAGACATACTAAACTCAAAATATATCAAAGGTGTTTTATTGCTATTTGTGTCTTTGTGAGCACCAAATCAAGTAGAATCTACATAAAAACAAATAGATGTTTATTGACAATTTTGTCGGTAAAAAATTAAGAAACATTCACTCAGCAATAACGACAGATAAATTAAACAGACAAGAATTCAAAATACATTGTACATATTTCTTAAATTATATAAATACATCGTAGATTCATCATATTATGCATAATCTGCACACCTAATGTTCGAATAAGGAATACCTTCTTTTTAAAGAACAGAGAGCTATAAATATACATAATTCTCTTATATGGCAAAACATACAGTAATCGTTCACAAACTTTATATCAGTATATGTAGAATCTGGAATGTCACACAAATATTAAAATACTGATTTGTTAAACAACAACTTAAATAATATTAGACATGCAAATGTTTTATGATAGATGTTGCAATTTGAATTAAAGCCAATTTGCAACAGTCTCACTAATGCAAAATGTTCCCCATGAAAATCCCGTAATGGCTGACAACGGTTTGTTGTGAGGAAGTATTAAATTCACCTTGCAACACCCCCGAAATAAATTAGTTAACCAAGCTACCATTTACATTTAAATTGCCGTTAGTAAAATATATATTGCATCGACATTTCATATATGCAATATGTGATCAAACAAAATGTTAAGAGAAATTATTATAATATACCTTCATATATCTTTGATAATTTATTTTACACAACAGTCAAATAATACCTGCCTTGGACAGGTTTTTACATAAAATACCTCCTATTTAATCGAACAGCGAAAAATCTGATCTAAAGACGACGATAACTCCACCAATACTCATTGCTAATGAGTAAGTATTTTCCAAAATTTATCTTGAATAGGTAACGACAATACTACCTGTAACCACTGACTACATTGACTTATTATATATATTTAAATAGTATTCATACCATATCTCAATGAAATTATTTTGGTAATTGTTAACTATGCCCTCGCCTAAACTGAGATCGCTTTACCAAAGATTTTGTTTTTTTTTTTCTTAAATAAATGAATCCCAAAACCAGCCGTTCAAATACAGCAAGACGGCATTTGCGTAATTTATACGAAAGAAATAGTTTCATAGAACATTCCATGCTCGAGGTGTAGTCATTTATCTATAACATAAATATTTTAAAGTTTACTATTAAAGCGCAATGCCTTATTGGATTCTAAAAGTTCATTTAGTGGATTGGACACTATTATATAGCAACATCCACGATTTAATATTACAGATTCCTAGTTAAAATTAGTAAGACTGCCAGCAGTCAATTAATGCAATCTCAGATGTCAAGGTTCGGGCATTGTGCGAGAGCGAATAATGAACAAGCACAGAATGCGTAGGATTAATTAAAAAATTATGCTAAAATGGTACTATATACTTCAAAAATAAAAACTAGATGACTATCATCTTTGTATAACGTAAAATTACACTGCCAAGAGTACATAAAGAATTTATATTCTAACGAAACATATTTTTTATAGGATAGGGGTAATAAAACGAGCACACAGTCCATGTGATGGTAAGTGGTTGTTGTGGCCCATTCACATCTACATCTATCCTCGATTACGAATCAAAATGCAGATGCGTTGTATGTCACCCATGAGGACTAAGATGGAATGACTGATTTCCAGTAAAAAGGGTCTCCGGTTCTCTATACTCACCATACGAAACAGCAGCATTAAGCTACTATTTTACGCTAGTATTTTGTGAGAGCGTGGTCCTTCCCCGGTCGTGCCGACCCATTATAAATGTAGGGATAGTCTTACTAAGCTTACATTTAAAGTTGTTTTTTAAGTAAATACATTTACTAACACAAAGTCGATATCAGAAATTTCAACTGGGATTAAATATAAACAGCAAAAAATTTGTAATCGCAACACAAATAGATAGGTATTTTTTAAGTCGGTAAATTGATCCTGCGCATGTGCTAACTCTGGTTACATGTTCGCTCCGCACACGTGCACGTAACGCACGTAGTGCACGCACACACACAACGAGTTTACTCGTTATCAGCACGCATTCCGCGCACTTCCCCTTCGCGTCGCAGTTTTTCCAATTCCTCCTTAGTGCGCTCCTCGATGGCACGGATGTCCGCCATTGTCATGCCGTACCAGTCGTCCATGGAACAGAATACTTGTCTGTAAAATTTTAATTAAATGATTTATTAGTTGAATCAAAATTCCGACATCCTTTCTAGCGAAGTTTTATAATTATTGGTTACGGTAACAGTAAACATCAATTCATCAATCTTCTTTTATAGAATAAGGTGACAAGTGAACACAAAATACACCTAATTATAAGTGGATGTGGTGGCCCATAGACATCCACATTCATCCTTGATTAAGAATCAAATGCAGATAAGTTGTCACCCCTGAGGAATATGATGGGATATCCCGTTTCCAGTAAAAACGGTCTCCGATCTCACCATATGAATCACATTATATTGCTTTTTTCGTTGGTATTCCGTGGTTATTCTCCAGTCGGACCGTCCCATTCATGACATACAATTATAAAATCTGCAGCAAGTAAGTTATGTAACAGATTAAAATTTTTTGGGTAGAATCTAGATCGCAGGCGAAATCTGTTGAACCCATTTGTAGATTTACTGGCATTAAAGGTGATGATAGCAGGATATACTCAACTAAAACAAACAACTACAAATACAACGGATGTCTAAGAAACATTGGCCAAGAGTGTTAACGTCAGCATTACACAACTATCCATTGGCAAATGGATTTTAAAAAAGAGACATTTGTTTAGTATTTTCATAAGTAGTAACGCAATATACAACAAGTATCATCTCAATTGAGTTAATAATAACTCTAAACTTCTAACTACTAGAACTAAAACAGAACCTGGGTGACCGAGAATGCTCAGCACCTTTCCAGTGAAAACTCATTTCCTCAGCAATGACAAAACGACACCAATACAAATTTAGAAAGTAAAACATTAATAAATTTAAAAAATTGAAAATGCAATGCTCTCTCATACCTATGGAATATGGTGAAAAGCCGTCGTTCTGACTTCTGGATCACGTTTTCAACTTTACTCTGAAATAAAAGAAAATACATGTAAAGTGACTAAAATTAAATTCCGGTCTTCAAAATCTTTAGTTTGCTTTAGTGATATAAATAACATTCTTTATTAGCGTTAAAACTAGTGTTAAAACCTTAAAGTTAATATTAACATATTAGTATTGTCTATACATATCCATTCATCAATTACAGCCTATAAAGTCGAATGCTGAACATAGGCTTAGACCATAGAATACTATAATACATACATAATAGGACGGGGGATTGGGCGGAGCCCGTGGAGCCACTAAAATGTCACTAACACGTCAATTCATACGTATAAATGTCAACACGAAATGTGTTTTGACGTTACAATCGTTTCCAAATTTCGCATGAAAATTATTTAGAAAATGCGTTGTAGAGCCATGCTGCAGTTATATTAGTAGTATAGTTGTAGCACGAATGGGTCGGCTCGACCGGGGAACGACCACGCTCTCACAGAATACCAGCGTCAAATAGTAGCTTAAGCTTAAGCTGCTGTGTTTCGTATGGTGAGTGTAGAGAACCGGTGACCCTTTTAACTAGAAACGAGACATTTCATCTTAGTCCTCACGGATGACAACGCTGATAGATGTATATGGGCCACAGCAACCACTTACCATCAGGTGGACTGTGTACTCGTTTGTCATCCTATACTATAAAAAATGCCTAATTGCACCCGATTTATAAATAAATAACTAAATAAAATAAACAAAACACAAATAAAAAAACGATAAATAAATAAAATATATTAAAATTTTAACGATTTTTTTAATGATGATCTTGAACATTAATCAAGTCTAAAATGTGTAAATTTACTCAGTCTGTCAACACAGCGAATCGGGTTTGGCGACGCCAATCCTCGTACAAAATAAAGTTGACAGCCATTATATTGTGTATTATAGTATTCTATGGCTTAGATCTTAGGCATAACCATAGATTACCACATAGAGGGGATTTTGCCACCATGCTTGGCAGACAGGTTTGTGACTGCAGTATTTTATTATTTTTAAATTATCTGGAAGATGATACCGCCCATCACCTGTTATAATTTCACTCTGTCGCCTCTCACGACACCCACGGGACATGTGGTAGGTAGTGGATAATTCTTACACCGCTATTACGTGGTTAACATAAACAGAAATATTTAAGGAATTTGGCCATTGGAAGAAGAAAAGTAAGAATTAGAAGAAGATAAGACGCTGACTTAGCGGTCAGCCGCCGTAGAGTCTACATCACCTGAAGATGCCTCGTGTAGAGGCGAAACACGTGTCGTATTATCGTCGATGGTGTGTCTTTCCTGGAATAGTGGTGTTGGGAGTAGTGGTAACGGGATTAGTGAACGCAATTGAGGGAGGGCGGGAGGTGCTCTTCAATCCAGGTAAGACACATCATTGTATTTAATTATGCGGATGGTTGCAAATTAATATCTTTATTATAATTGTTATGATGCATTTCCGCAAAGTAACTCCTTATTATATATAAATAAATAAATATCATTTTATTGCCACTTTTAAAAAACATGTTTACATATAAACTAATTATTTAATTTTAATTTAATTTAGGCAAATGGAGGTGACTCAGCTTTTGCTTACATGGAACTAGATCCCATGAAGCGCTGGTTTTCAGGCACCTCTTTCTTCCTGAGATGTTACCTGAGTGTTATGAGAATTTCGAGTTCCCCAATCACCTCTTTCATTTACTCATCTATCATTGGAATTTAACATGTTATGGTTGTGAAATTTCATAATTATTAATTAATAATTCTTGCATTCGTGCGTGTGTGTGTGTGTGTGTGCGTGTGCGCGCGCGTGCGCGTGTGCGTGTGCGCGTGCGCGTGTGCATGTGCGTGTGTGTGGGCGTGATTGTTCAGTTTATAATACACGGGGATGTTTTATAATGGTTATATCATAATGTTAAAAAAGTCTCTTAAGTTTATGTATTTCCAGTACTTATGTTTCAAGTTTTCTGTAGCAATTTGCCGCTTTAGCAATGCCGATTTATATTTAGCTTTGAAGCTTTCCGTACTCATTTCATTTCTCATAGGAGGGGGCAAATCGTTCCATATCCTTGCTGCAACAAATTTGAAACATCCTCAGTACTTTGTTGTTTTATGTTTTGGTACTTAACATGTTTAACGAGTTCGTACGAAGGCTTCTATGTGAAATGTCTTTGATCCATAGGAGTTTTTCAATTAGGTACTCAGGCTTTTTGTTCCATATTATATTCCATTATATCAATTATCATAAATGTAGATCTAGTTTCAATACGTCGATCGCAGAGTTGACCTCCGTTGGATCGATTTGAGTATACAGCTGTATATCATTAGCATACAGATGGTAGGAGCATTTGACATTTACGGTAATGAAATTAACAAAAAAAGAAAATAATAAATAAGAGAGACAGAATCCTTTTTTTTATAGGAAAAGGCTGACAAGCGAGCACACAGTCCACCTGATGGTAAGTGGTTTCTGTGGCCCATAGACGTCTACATCTATCCTCGCTTGCGAATCAAAATGAAGATTCGTTGTTAACCTTGAGGACTAAGATGGAATGCCTCTTTTCCAGTAAAAAGGGTTTACGGTTTTCTACACTCACCATACGAAACACAGCAGCATTAAGCTGCTATTTGACGCTGGTATTCTGTGAGAGCGTGGTCCTTCCCCGGTCAAGCCGACCCATTCGTGCTACAACTATACAATTAATATAGCTGCAGCATGGCTCTAGTAAAAAATAGCCGTAGTCAGATTAGACTAATCAGATGAATATTGATAGACTTTAATCCTTTGCTGCTGACCACGAAGATAAGCTAAGAACCAATCCAAAACTGACGAAGAGACATCTGTTTATTTACAGACGAAAGAAGGATATCATGTTCGACTGAACAGAAAGCATTAGAGAAGTCAATTAATACAAGAACAGCCTATATGACCTCAAAAAATTGCTCTGGGTATTGGGAGATGGCGTTATTATTTTTTAAGGAAAAATCACAATTGTAAATTATTGTTTCTCTAATTCATAGCTATAGCATAGCAATAGCATAGATGTCAATAAGCCAAAGAAACTTCTCTACGTGTTAGAAAACACATGCCAATACAGTTTTACTTCTCAGTCATGTGAAGGCTGAACTAATAATTTCTTTTGGTGGCGAAAGTGACGTCCTTTTGTCAGTTATTCTAGACGCGACTGCGTTACTTTTAGCTTATTAGCGACGTAGAGACGCTTGTATTTCATTCATCATTCGTTTCAAAACGATAAAACCAGACTGCCATACTACTTGAACTCGATCAAATCTTTCATAACATTTCATCAATATTTCATTCATAATATTCACTCATTTTTCGGGAAATAACGAGAACTAACTATAATATTGTAAATTATTATAAATAGTATTTTTCTAACTCATAAAAGTTGGTTTAATAATATGTTGGTTCAATTTTGTACCTGTATAGCTTATAGATGAACGACATTCAGTCAACGATGTGACAAGCGACGTATTAGCTTATGACGTCAACGTCGGAATTTAAAAGCAAATAGTAGCGGTAAAGTACTGTTGATTCTGCTTTTGCTACATTAGCGTCCACAAATATTAACCTAACACCAACGCAAATTTTCTATAAAAATTTTATATTATTCTATATATATATTTTTAACACACAACTTTTATGGCCAAATTTTCGTGAAAACGAAATGCATTCGAATATTTACTTAATACATTCCGTGCAATTATCCTTGAGTTAATTACAATCGAATTTTAGTCGGATAAAGGGCTATGCAGTGCCGGATTGAGCAAACGCGGGGCCCGAAGCAAATACTATCGAGGGGTCCTTGATCTGCTATGGGTTCTTAAGTATAAAGTGGTGAAAAACAATTCAAAACTCAATACGTCTATTTGCCACCTATAGGCTATAATTTTGATAATTTATATTTTTTAATTATTAAATAGATTCTGACAAATATAAAAAGCCAGAGATGGATTCGCAAGTTTAAAATGATTGTGATAAGAAATTAACTATGTTAAACTGACAATAATTGTAAAACCTTTTAAGTCAATATTTCAAAGTGTATATTTATTACAAAGAATATTATATTTGAAGAAATAGCTAAAGTAGTTACGTTGTACCAGTTCTGGCGCACTGAGTCAGAAGTGGTACAAGCACGACGTTCGTCGACTCACGATCCTAAAAAAAAAAGAAGGTTTTGGCATGCTCTGATCACGAATCTGCGGTCCATTTTTGCGTAGGATGCACGGTTCCGGAGATGTGCAGATCAATTAACTCTTATCTAATTGATATCCGGTGAAGGCCTCCACCGTCATTAGCGCTCCATTGTTCTTATCTACTTATCTATTGTTCATTGAATACCGTCATTATCTATTCTTCCTCAGCGTGGTGCTATTGTTCTCCTTTGTTCCTATCTACACTAATCTGACTCGTCTATAAAACACAGTACCTAATTTTGTTAAAATTTTTATTTACAAAATACAAAATCTTATTACTTATTATCTATAAAATAGGAGCGAAACATCTCATCCACTAAAATATCGTTGTACAATGTGTTCCCTGTAAATATACTCGTAAAACTATACATTGAACATCCCTGAAACTTATATAGCAAATACATTAAGCAATATTCGCCACAAACTGAAGTCCACTCACTCTGAATCCTATCAACATTCCAGTTCCATCTTTTACAATTTCTTTTAAAAAACTCTAGATGATATCGTACAGGTCCCTCCGAATGAATGAAAATATTGACCGACGTCATTCGTATCGGTATATAAAGCTACCCAATGTGACCCTGGTTTATCATCTGTATCCAAATTGCATATTATATACGTTGGTACGTGGGTGTACATGGGTAGTTTATTGGCAGCATAAACATTATTTTCTAGAGTGAGGTGAATCTTTTTCAGATGTTGTGTACATCTAGTGTATCCATAATATTACTGCTATTAGTAGAATATTACAGTACCAATCTACTCAATGACTAATATAGGAATGATCAATTATAGTGATTTCTAAATATTAAATTGCATTCTTTGTGTTATGCAAAACGTATTTGAGTCATCAATACACTGAACGAAGGAAGGACGAAGGAATGTTGAGATAAACAACAGAATGTGAGATAAGCTTGTTGACGCATAAAGTTACTATCAATTCTACTGCAGAAATTCTTTAGATTAGAATTATTACTCACTGGTACTATATAAGACCAAGCAACTGCAGTCATGGAGTTAGTGTATGGTCGTTTGACCGCAGTAGATCGATCAATACTACATTTGTGTTACTTCAACGCATCAAAGGCCATATATGTAAGTGTTTATTATATTGACAAACTTACTTTTCTTTCTGTTATTTTCTTACGTGTGTATGATTTAGTGTTAACAAATTATATTTAAATATTGTGTGTGTATTTTTTTTTTTTTTTTTTTTTTGCCGCATCTACGAATACTAGATTAGTTAAAAATACTTTTTTAACAATAACAGTCATTAGTTGATCATTAGTGAATGTGATTCTGTTTACTTAAATTACAGGAAGACAAGAGCAGAAGGAAGAAATGTGATGATGGGAAGTAATGAAGCATTGTTATGTGAAGTTTGTTGGAACAAACATATTTTTAGTCACGTGTAAATACTTTTAACATTTTGGTTCAAATGACACAAAATCTAAAAAATATTAGATACATCATCGACATGAACGGATTTTACATTACATATCCTCAGAACATTTTCAATGTAGAGAAATGGCTATTCTAGACGTAAAACTATCTAAAAAAATGATGCGTTTATCGATCATTATTTGTTTCGGCCAAGTTATCCTTTCAATCATTTGTCACCAAAAGACAAAAAAACTGTTCGTTATTGTGAAACACACGTGCACGGCATTCCATATTTTGATGTGACCGAAGAATTAAAATGTGCCTACAAACAAGAGAACATCATCCCAATATTAAATTGGTATATTAGAAATTTGTGCAAAGACGAAGTGATCGCATACAAAGGTGGTTCAACAGAAAAACAATTTTTAAAAATGTTGACGACGAATGATAGAATTTTTAATATTGAAGAATACAAATGTCCAAAATACAATGATTTGGTAAATTTCATAAATTTAAACAAACGTTATGTGTGTAATAATCATATATTTGCAAAAAATAATCACAAAATTTTACATTGTTCTTGTGACGAAGTGTGGGTTTTTTACAAGTGGTTATTGCTTGAAAATAAAATTTTAAATTAATCATAAACTTTGTTTGATTTCCCAAAAACATTAGTTATAGTATACTATATAATACAAAGGTGGTTCAACAGAAAAACAATTTTTAAAAATGTTGACGACGAATGGTAGAATTTTTAATATTGAAGAATAAAAATTCCCATTCGTGCTAAAACTATACTACTAATATAACTGCAGCATGGCTCTACCACGTATAAATGTCATAAAAATGTCATAAATTTAAACAAACGTTATGTGTGTAATAATCATATATTTGCAAAAAAATAATCACAAAATTTTACATTGTTCTTGTGACGAAGTGTGGGTCTCTTACAAGTGGATATTGCTTGAAAATAAAGTTTTAAATTAACCATAAATTTTATTTGATTTCCTAAAAACATTAGTTATAGTATACTATATTATACAAAGGTCGTTCAACAGAAAAAATTACACACATAACGTTTGTTTAAATTTATGACATTTACCAAATCATTGTATTTTGGACATTTTTATTCTTCAATATTAAAAATTCTACCATTCGTCGTCAACATTTTTAAAAATTGTTTTTCTGTTGAACCACCTTTGTATTATATAGTATACTATAACTAATGTTTTTGGGAAATCAAACAAAGTTTATGATTAATTTAAAATTTTATTTTCAAGCAATAACCACTTGTAAAAAACCCACACTTCGTCACAAGAACAATGTAAAATATATGATTATTACACACATAACGTTTGTTTAAATTTATGACATTTACTAAATCATTGTATTTTGGACATTTGTATTCTTCAATATTAAAAATTCTATCATTCGTCGTCAACATTTTTAAAAATTGTTTTTCTGTTGAACCACCTTTGTATGCGATCACTTCGTCTTTGCACAAATTTCTAATATACGAATTTAATATGGGAATTATGTTCTCTTGTTTGTAGGCACATTTTAATTCTTCGGTCAATTCAAAATATGGAATGCCGTGCACGTGTGTTTCACAATAACGAACAGTTTTTTTGTCCTTTGGCGACAAATAATTGAAAGGATAACTTGGCCGAAACAAATAATGATCGATAAACGCATCATTTTTATTAGATAGTTTTACATCTAGAATAGCCATTTCTCTACATTGAAAATGTTTATGAGGATATGTAATGTAAAATCCGTCCATGTCGATGATGTATCTAATATTTTTTAGATTTTGTGTCATTTTGAACCAAAATGTTAAAAGTATTTACACGTGACTAAAATATGTTTGTTCCAACAAACTTCACATAACTGTAATGTTGGGAGGTTCGAGGAATAAATTAAACGTCTGGCGGTCGTGAATGTAGGTTTATTACTAACTCTAAATGTCTATTAGGCTATCATATATATAGCTACATGAGCATACACTAAACACACACTACACGCCCATCGGCAAAAAAGAAAAAAAAATTGAATTACAATTTTTTTTTTTCAATAAAACAAAACTTGGTGTAAGATTCAAAAAATTATTAACTATTTAAAATATTAAAATTCCTATCCTATATTAAACTTATAACATAATAAAATAAAATAAAATATCGTAAACACTGTAATTTGAAAAAAAAATAAGTTTCTATCTCTTTATTTAAATTTATTGAACTGTCATCAAATTTAAGTCTAATCTAAGTTTTTGTTTTAAATTGCTTTTAGGTTGCCTATCATAACTGCATAACATTTAAAATTTTCATATATAACTATTAATTCACTAGACACGAAAATACAGTTAAAAAAATAAAGTTATCAAAATTATTATAAGGCGTATATAAGGTTGTTTACAATATTATTATTTTCTTAAACTTAAACTATATTTTTAAATTTAAACCTTAAGATACTTTAAAGGTAAAAAAAACAATTCCATTAAAATAGTAAGTATCCTTATTTTTAAGTAGATAAACTTCAACATACTTATTTAAATCACACTGTAGTGTGAGTGTATAAACATTACTAGCACTATGCTTACATAAGGGCCCTACTAAATCTAAATAAACTATATCAAAGCGGAATATCCCGTATCGGTTATAACTTATAACCATTGGTTCCTATATATATATTTATTTAAGTGTTTATATATATATAGCAAACACTTGTCGCATCGATTTACATAATTAGGTAACGTTACTAATTATGTAGTCTTATATAGTCTCTAACTCCGGTCAAAAAAATCTTTTCTTTGTATTGTTTATCATTCGCTTATAGGTACGCGACCGTTAGTTGGCGAAATATGATAGTCGGTTAATATTACATGTTTTGTTTCACGGCGGTTCTAGTGCAACATAATCATAATAATTAATCATAACAACAGGGATCAAATACAACTTACAATCTCAGCCGCGTAAGCGGTTTGTGACACCTTTGTTTTAATTTCTAAGTATGTTCATGGCAACGTTTTTTCGATTACGTTGTGTAATGGTACCTAGTTTTAACCATGCATTAAAATGATATCGTAAATAAAATGAAATTAACTTTCCCAATAGTTTGTACCTCTATATATAGATTGCTACATTCAATTTTAAATTCATTTTGTAAAAGTATTATACTTTTACATAGGTACATTAACAAAAAAATCATTAATTAAGTTATTTATAATTTCGAAAACTCATTTTTTCATGACATGAAATTTATATATATATATAAAAAAACACTACTAGGTACACAGCTCAAATTTGTTTTACAAATATTTATTAACATTAAAAATAAACAATTTTATTTCAACCAGATAACATAATTTTAGGTTCCGTTGTCTTTTATAAAGAAAAACGTAAAAAGAATACTATTACATTAATAAATTTATAATAATAGTGTATCGATATACTCTGGACTTTACTTTATGAGCAAAATATAAACCAAATATAGTTTAAAATGTACAAATTTTATATAAAAAACATGTAATAGAAAATTCAACCAGAATTATTGTAAATGTAAATTAATGTGTCTAAATATGAAAAAAATTTCGTAAATTCATAAACAAATGTGATTAAACAATTACGCGCACAATACATACACACACACAACACATTTTGCGTAATTGTGTAAATCGATCCCTATAGTTATTAAATGTGTAACTCGTTAGTCGCATTTTGGGAAGCATTAATGCAAAATAACTACCTATCTCACTATTAGATTATCATACATTTATCACACTTTTTAATTTGCTCGGAAATTCCCTTATAATCCTGTATTTTTGTCGATTAATAGGCCCTTTTTCCATAATTCTTGTACGTACTTTATTTATTCCTAATATTTTGACCTTTAGCTAGCTCTCTTTCTCTCTATTCACTTATATGTTTATTTATTTATTAGATACCGGGAATCGGAGTATTAATTCATTTCATTTATATTTTATTTCGTGATTTTTATCACGCGGGTACTTTATAAATATGGGCCCCCCATTTATTTGGGTATTATATTACATTTCGTAACATTCATTTCATTTTATTGGTACATAAACTTTTTTTTTTATATCAAGGTAAAATTTACCTTGGGTTGTGCGCACAACCTTGAGGTCTATGTTTTTTAAGTCACTTTAAAAGGACTCCAACAATTGTCACAGAGGAAAACTAAGTTCGCACCATGATCCAACGAAGGATGTGACCTCAATGCACCATTAATAAGGGTAACAAATTTAAGACTTCTCTGGTCCCTAACAGTACTAATATGAGTAAACTCAGTTACATCACTTGTACTGAAGGCGTTGTTCCCTAGTACCCGTTACTCCGATTTCATCGTCCAATCACGGAAACATACCCTGCTCGAGGACTATATGCTATACCAGTGATGAACGTTCCCGTATCTCTCCATCATTTATTTCTGATGGTCATCTTTTTTGTTATCTTCGTAAATCTTTGTCTGTATCGGATACTTTTATATTCATTCAATCTCATTCCATCTCCTTTCAACTAAGCATATCGGTTTATTAACATAACCAGAGTTTGGGCCCTAAACATTGCCTAAGATAATATCCGATAGCCTAATTCTTTCATTCCAATAACTAGCAAAATTTTGATATTAAAATTGCATAGTTTCTAATAATTTATCTAAACATCACATAAATCATTCTACATATACGACATATATTACAACATTTAAAATCCATACTTATTATATTCCTTCTTTGCCGTAGTCTGTCTTCAACTTTCACACATCCATACCAAAACCTCAACATTCTTCAAGAGAAAAAAAAATTAACACAACCATAGTTGTTCATCAGTTGATCTAGCCGATTACAAATACTCGTAGTTAAGTTAATATTTTACTGTTCTTTTCAAATATATACACCATCCCAATATATTTGAACACAACCTTAGTGTCATCACATCTATCAATACTACCACTCTCATACAGTTTCCTTTCTATACTTAGACTTAAGACTTTTTTTTCTATCCTTTCTTTTACTTTTTTGTGCAAACAGTTCTTTGTTTCAGTTCCTAAACTAACATAGTAAGATACTATGTTATTTAGTAAGGGTTGGCAACCCTATCTATAAAACCCAACGAACATTACAAGCCTAATTTTGTTATACCTTAATTAATTATATGTGTGAAATGTTCTTCATAAATGTTTCTTCGCTTCTTTCAAAGTGAACTAGTGATCAACAAAATCAAACTACTAGTAATTCACACTACTGTTAAAATATATATAATGATTAATATACAACATGATCGATAGTGTACCTGTTAGAAATCTTTTAATTGCTTTTAATACACAAATCAAAGGCACAAATAATTGTTTTTTCCCCACTTCATAAACTTTATGTTTTGACATCATTAATTCACATCGCATTTTTTTTTTGTCATATAAGTTGTTTAATATTTGTCTTAGCTTCAATAGTTCATAAGTCATTAGAGTTTAGAGCCATTACCTAAATTCAATAATCATATTATCTCAAAAAAAAGTATCGAACTACTATACAGTTTTGTATTACAAAATAATAGTTTATTTTATCAAGTCTTTTTTATCAATTGAATACTGGATTTTAATCGTAGATAAAGTGAATGAAAAAGTATAAAGTCAATATTTTGAAGGCAAGTCAGGAGACAACAGCAGTGTATATTAATGCATCATTCTGTATCAACTACGTGTAATATTCCGATGCTTTATATGCAAAAGATCACGTCAGCATTGTTTAGAATTTGATGCGCAATGTTAATACAAAGAAAACATGATATTACATTTCGATGAATTCTTAAACAATATCTGTACAAAATATTGCAATTTTCATTATTAATAAAATATATCAGTTAATATTCTTTTGAGTTATTAAGTTAAGCTGCGTTTAAAATTTATATTATGCATCGTTCAATTTATATTTTACAAAATTTATTCATAAGTTGTCCTTTATCTGATAGCAATAAAATAAAGTTCCTCTTTTTTCATTCGTTATGTTAAGTATTTTAGAACCAAATAGATAATTAAAGTAATCACGCAAAATAATAAGGATATGAATATACAAACAGCACTTGCTTTCTATTGAGAGTGTTCCATCTATTAAATGAACAAAATGAGTTAAAAAATAAAAAATGGTAAAAATATATGATTGGTGACTAAAGTTATTATATTTTTAATTTTATGAAATTAGAATTTTAAAAGATATAAATACTTAATTAAAATCACTCACCTTAAAATATAATCATATAATTTGCATTTTATACAGTAATTATTTTGTAGATACATCAAGCATATTTTTTACATTACAGTCTCTATTAAAAAATTTTTTTTTTATGTTTCTTGAAAATAAAATACTTCCTGTTTTCTGGTACGTAATATGGAGTACACGAAAAATTCAGTCCTCCTAAAAACTGGCCACTCGATTAAATTCATGGTAATTTAAAATAAAAATATCTTCTTTTTGTTTTCCTTGGTTGTTACGAGTTTTTGAAAATTGTGTATATATCTTGATAATGTAAAATTTCCTTTGTGAACACCATTGCGTACTTCAATTTAGATCTTCTCAACCAATATTCTTCTTATCCGGAGTGAAAAAGTTATTTCTCTTATCCTCTCTTCTCCTTTTTGATGCATCTTTGCCTTTTGATTTTATACTTCTTATGTTTTAATTTTATTTTATAACTATTTATTCACAATCATATAAATTTTTGATGGCTGGCTCTACACGACTTTAATTAATTTTCTCAATCCGGGAATGTGTCATATGTTCATGTGTCATAACTTTTATTTAACGATTTTTTATGTATTTGTTATAATTTTACTATCGGTGGCCAGCCGGTGCGCGCGGCGAGCGGAGTCGCGCGCGCACCGACTGGCAGGGTCGCCATGTAATGTTGGGAGGTTCGAGGAATAAATTAAACGTCTGGCGGTCGTGAATGTAGGTTTATTACTAACTCTAAATGTCTATTAGGCTATCATATATATAGCTACATGAGCATACACTAAACACACACTACATAACAATTCATTCTTCATTACTTCCCATCATCCCATTTCTTCCTTCTGCTCTTGTCTTCCTGTAATTTAAGTAAACAGAATCACATTCACTAATGATCAACTGACTAATGACTGTCATTGTTAAAAAAGTATTTTTTAACTTTTTCAGTTTCTGCTATTGTCTTTGTATTTATGGCTAGGAAATGTCCGCGGCGCGGCCTCAATGCGTGTTGGCGAACTTCACATGCCTTCGAAATTTTCTCAGACATGCATCCACGATGTTTTCATTCACCGCCGAGCACGTGGTAAATCAGCACTTAAAATTGCAATTAACAATTTAATTGATGCCGGCGGGGATCGAACCCAGGTCGCGTATTGTGAAATTTACAGCTTGCGCTAACCATCTGAGCTACCACGGCTTAATCATATACACACACAATATTTAAATATAATTTGTTAACACTAAATCATACACCGTAAGACAGAAAGAAGTAAGTTTTCAATAGAATAAACCTATCTTAATTGGTGCCGGCGGGGCGAACCGCGTCGCGTAGTGATGTTGCGCTAACCATCTGAGCACGGCTTAATCATATACACACACATATTTAAATATAATTTGTTAACACTAAATCATACACACGTAAGAAAATAACAGAAAGAAAAGTAAGTTTGTCAATAGAATAAACACTTAAAATTGCAATTAACAATTTAATTGGTGCCGGCGGGGATCGAACCTGGGACTGTGAAAATTACAGCTTGCGCTAGCCATCTGAGCTATCACGGCTTAATCATATACACACACACAATATTTAAATATAATTTGTTAACCCTAAATCACACACACGTAAGAAAATAACAGAAAGAAAAGTAAGTTTGTCAATAGAATAAACACTTACATCCATGGCCTTTGATGCGTTAAAGTAACGCAAATGTAGTATTGATAGATCCACTGCGGTCAAACGACCATACACTAACTCCATGACTGCAGTTGATTGCAGTTGATTTGTCTTATATAGTACCAGTAAGTAATAATTCTAATCTAAAGAATTTCTGCAGTAGAATTGATAGTAACTTTATGCGTCAACAAGCTTATCTCACATTCTGTTGTTTATCTCAACATTCCTTCGTCCTTCCTGTCGTGTCTTGTTCAGTGTATTGATGACTCAAATATGTTTTGTATAACACAAAGAATGCAATTTAATATTTAGAAATCACTATAATTGATCATTCCTATATTAGTCATTGAGTAGATTGGTACTGTAATAATCTACTGCTATTAGCAGTAATATTATGGATACACTAGATGTACAACGACATCTGAAAAAGATTCACCCCACTCTAGAAAATAATGTTTATGCTGCCAATAAACTACCCATATACACCCACGTACCAACGTATATAATATGCAATTTGGATACAGATGATAAACTAGGGTCACATTGGGTAGCTTTATATATCGATACGAATGACGTCGGTCAATATTTTGATTCATTCGGACGGGCACCTGTACGATATCATCTAGAGTTTTTTAAAAGAAATTGTAAAAGATGGAACGGGAATGTTGATAAGATTCAGAATGAGTGGACTTCAGTTTGTGGCGAATATTGCTTAATGTATTTGCTATATAAGTTTCAGGGATGTTCAATGCATAGTTTTACGAGTATATATACAGGGAACACATTGTACAACGATATTTTAGTGGATGAGATGTTTCGCTCCTATTTTATAGATAATAAGTAATAAGATTTTGTATTTTGTAAATAAAAATTTTAACAAAATTAGGTAATGTGTTTTATTGATGAGTCAGATTAGTGCAGATAGGAACAAAGGAGAACAATAGCACCACGCTAAGGAAGAATAGATAATGACGGTATTCAATGAACAATAAATAAGTAGATAAGAACAATGGAGCGCTAATGACGGTGGAGGCCTTCACCGGATATCAATTAGATAAGAGTTAATTGATCTGCACATCTCCGGAACCGTGCATCCTACGCAAAAATGGATACTACGCAGATTCGTGATCAGAGCATGCCAAAACCTTCTTTTTTTTAGGATCGTGAGTCGACGAACGTCGTACTTGTACCACTTCTGACTCGGTGCGCCAGAACTATTACGTACTATTACGTAACGCAACGTAACTACTAGCTAATGATATATGTTATTAATGGTATATTTTATATTATGAAAATACTTTATATTTATTTATCTGTTTCTTTTATTACTTTATAAGCTTTTACAAAATAACTTTTCTACTTAGGTTTCATGTGGGCAAATTTAGAAATAATACTAACCGTATTAATTTTTCCGAGGCAAATCATATTCTATATTCATCAGAGAGATAATTATGGCGTTCTTGACTTAATTTATTTTTTATACGGTTCAACGTCGAAAAAGAACAATTCTTCCAATGCGCTCCGACTTTGCCCTAGCGATAAATATTTTAAAGGGCCTGGAGACAGAGTTGTACTTCTTTTTAAGTGCACCAGTTTTTGCATTCCGGGACGCCGGTGCGTCAGCTCAAGCCCTGTAACACTTGCGTTTGCCGCGATGCAATATTGCAGGAGCGTCCAAACCAAGGCTGGAATCTGCCGCTGATGAACACTGTAGTTCGGTATGTAAAGTTCCATCCCTTTAAGCACCACATCGTCAACAGACACAGCAACAATTTTTTTTTTTTTGGATTAACCAGCGTGAAGCGAATCAGTTTATGCAAAAAAAGCCCGCATCCAATCCCAATCCGCTGACCTATAATGCCACAAAAGACGGCAGCCGATGTTGTATACAATGAGCAAGTGACGCGCTTTGTATTCCAGATCAGGTAGTGATACGAATTAGAATTAACCCCTCAATCCCAATAAAAGACTCATGCAGTCGCATGCGCCCCGCAAATTCCGAGCGTTCGCATGCGACCGCACCCACCTGCAGAACTTAAAACCATTAAAACTTATATTTAGAGACTACTTTTCTATGAAGATGTTTGGCATTATAAAATCTATACAAAATTCTCTATATAAAAGTCAGGTTTTACTTCATTACAAAAAGACTATTGTATTTTGATAACAAAACCAAAACATACCAACCGAATGCCGGGAGCAATCAATTTAATATATATTACTCGAAATTATTTATTTGAAAAGATAAATTATATTCACAAAAAAACTCTCTTTACAATTTTATAATAAAACGCTATACTAAAACACTGATAAAACACTAGAAAAATCCAAAAATCAACACGCGAAAATGGCGTACGAAATGAACGTAGATTATAAATAAATATCCATACTGATTCTATAAAAAAATTCATACTAATTCTATAATGCCAAACTTCTTCATAGAAAGTAGTCTCTAAATATAAGTTAAAATGGTTCAAAGTGCTGTGGGTGAGCGCGGTCAAATCCGACCGCTTGAATTTTGACGAAGTAGCGCCGCGGTCGGATTCGACCGCTTGGGGACAGAGGGGTTAATCCTGATTTGAGGTCAGCAGAAGGTTCAATAGGGAAGGTGTACGATCCTCCACATCAGGAACCCGTGTGGGCGAAGTGACCAGTTGTGTCAGACCATATGCCAAGGTAAAGTCGTAAACAGGTCTTAACGCATGATCGGTTTGTATGAGAACCGAGCCATTCGGCATGGTAGGCGTTAAAACTTGTGCGTTAACCGTATATAATTGTGTTTTAGTTTCGCCAAGGAAATAATTGATAAAGATTGTCTGACGTGGATTGACTTAGTCGGAAAAGGTGTAACATTTCACGTTTTAGTGACATCAAGTAAATTTAAAATACCAATAAGTTTTATAAGTTTCACTCTTGGCTTGGATACGCAAAGCCCCCTTTTGCGCGGGGCCGGTAGCAATTGCTACTCTTGCTACGTGGTTAATCCGGCACTGGGGCAATGCATTTTAATCTTTAAGATTCCTAACAAATAATAATGCGGAGATATTCTAAGGCTGTAATTTTTTATTCTCCCACGTTGTCTTAGGCAAACAGTTTAGTTCAGCCATAACTGAACCGCACGTTTTACGTAGATCAGTAGCAGAGATGAGACGAAATTATCTTAAACTAAAACTAATTCTTTACCTAATACTACTAGAGACGATGCAGAACGTTTTGCTAGCATCATAGACTGAGCGGAGTAAGTCTAAAGCGCGCGCTTTTTGCCTTACATATATTCCCCATAGACAATTTAGTTTTTGGTTATTTTTAATATCTTTTAAACAAATTCAGATTTTTATTGTTTACAAACCTTGTTTGCGTTGAGCTATAAATATTGCTGAAAAAATTATGTAAACTGGCCTACGGGTTACGGAGGAGATAGATTTCAAAGAATCGTTTTCTTGCGCCATGGGAGCTCCGCTCCAATTATATGTGAGCAAGATATCTTGAATCGTCGGACACTCACCTGAAGGCCGAACCACTTGAACTCGGCGGTAACGAGCTTGTAGCAGGTCATCATCGGTTTAATATCATTCTTCCAGTTCGGACCGATTAGCGGGCCGCGACCGGTCTTAGTCGACTTGAACTTGGTCGGGTCAGTCTCAGGTTTATAATCTGCAGATGGCAGCGGGTCGTTTGCGATGTCAATTTGGACAACCTCGCGGGCTTTTAGCTTTTCCGGCGACAGTTCATGCACCTTAAAAGATATAAAATATAAACATATTATTAACCAAACAAAAAGTTGATATATGATATCCTAGTTTCTTTATACTCTTTTCAACTTATATTATCGTATATTCGTAGTATCGTATTAGCTTGATAACCATTTAAAATATCGTGTCATGGCAACCACATGGCTTTGCACTTTGAAAGGTCTATTTGACTCCCCGATCCAACACCAATCTATAGTAACTCCCAAATAATATTATTTATTTAAAAAGATAAATTATATTATATTTTATATATATACACACACACACAAATTTGTTGTTGTTCTGCCCTTTTCGACGTAGATTATCGTGACAAGCGAGCAATAATATGCTAATTGCAATTGTCCTAGCTTCTACAGCTCATGAACACCTTTTATTAACTTCAATGGAAGTCTCAGATTGGTTGTCTTCCGTGAAGTCTAAAATAAGTGCCTCTGTAATAACATTGCATCTGGTTAGCACCATATAAACTTCCAGACATAAAATGATCCCCTACCACAAACAATGTGTTTGGTGGGTTGAACTCCTGGATGGTAGATGGTTTAGATTCACAGTTCAACCCGATAGGTGGGTGGCACTGTTGTCGAGATTTACAAAGCACCTGTGCGGAGCCGGGGTGGCTCGCTAGTTTTATATAAAATATTTCACTGTCAACTCACTCAAGAAGACAACATATACATCATAGAATACTATAATACATACATAATAGAACGGGGGAGTGGGCGGAGCCCGCGTAGCCACTAAAATATCACTAACACGTCAATTCACACGTATAAATGTCAACACGAGATGTGTTTTGACGTTACAATCGTTTCCAAATTTTGCTTGCAAATTATTTAAAAAAAATGCCAAATTGCACCTTATTAACAAATAAATATGTATTAAAATTTAAAGGATTTTTTTAATGATGATCTTGAACATTAATCAAAAGTCTAAAATGTGTAAATTTATTCAGTCTGTCAATACAGCGAATCGGGTTCCACAGCCATTCTATTGTGTATTATAGTATTCTACGATATACATACATGACGTGAAAGAAACCTTCCATTCTTCCACAGTAAACGAGCTGCCGACTGTATGTATTGTTAGCTAATAAATACTAATTGCTTTCAATGATTACGTTTGGCTGGAGTCATTCACACACTTGACTCTGGTGTTAACCTTTTAGAATTTTCAAACTTGAATGTGTCTGAAAGATACCTTTATACGGGCCTCACGGATATTAAAACTTCAGAGCCATTTTGTACGTGCGTGGTTTTTGACCCTTTTGAGTGGACTAAGGAGTATACAAGCTCAAAGTATCAACTAGAATGTCATTTTAAATGTTAATTATATAAAAATTTCATTTTAAATGTTAATTATGTGGTGTAAGAATATCCACTACCCCATATAAACAAAAAAAATATCGTCCCCTGAATGTTGTAGTAAATGATAGAGGGCACCAGTGGCAGTAAATATGCAGCTGCATCTTCCAGATAACAACTTAGGCAAGTCTCCTCTATGAATCAATCTATCGGGGGCCTATGCCTCAGCAGTGAACTTTTATAGGCTGTAATTGATGGATGGAATAATAAAAATTTGCTCCAAAAATGACTAAGAAATCATTTAAAACGTTATGAAAACTTGTGTTCCCTTTACAAAAAGTACTGAAGATATCACCGATCCTCGAGGTTTTCATTAAAGAATAAGGGTGACAAGGGAGCACACAATCCTCTCCATGGTATGTAGATGCTGTGGCTCCCCAAGCAAAATGCAAGCTATATACGAGCTGTATCGAAGTTCGTTTTTATACTAGAGATTTAGGCTGTATTTACTGGCTGTATAAAGGCTACTGTATGAGCGCTTATATAGTTCTTATACGTAAAAAAAACACTTAACACATAAACACTTATGCCTGTCATGCAGAGGGGTAGGCAGAGACTACAGACTTCCATTTAGCGCGATCCTGACATACCTACTCTCGCCTCTTCCACATCCATATACCTACGCATACATGCTCGTCGGTTAAGGGTACTCTTAATTTGGCCCATTTTTAGTATATCGCCAATTTAGTCGACAAACTTCCGCCTAGGACGTCCCTTTCTGACTCTTCCATTCACTTCTGCAACATATATTTGCTTTGCCAGTCTTTCGATTCATTCTTCTACATGACGAAACCACCGAAGCATTCCTTTCTTAATCCTGGTCACTACATCATCTTGTAAACCACACTCTTCTCACACGTCACACGTAAAAAAATGTACAAATTATACACCTTTAGGCGCTAGTAGCGCTGTAAATAAACTGTACAAGCATAAGTGAGGCTGTATAATAGCTGTATTACAGCTGTTATTTGATGTGCAAAAATGCTATTACGTTACAGATATTTTCTTATAGGTAACTTTTAAAGATAAGTACTGTAAATTGGGTTTTGAACGGAATTACAGTTTTTAATTAGTAAAATTCAGGAAGTCGATGGATGCAGGTGGCTCAGGACCATACTTTTGTGGCATTCCTTGGGGGAGGCCTATGTTCAGCAGTGGACTTGTGAAGGGCTGTAATGATGATGATGATAATACAAAAAACTTTAGTTTCGATGACTATATTGTATTTAAGTATATATTTTATTGAATGATGGCGACATTTAGTGTTAGGTAGTGGATTCTCTAAATATTCTAACCTATGAAATAATTAGAGAATATTGCATAAGTCCATACAAAAATAAAATCTGATCAAAAATACGAATAGTTTGCGTAGACATATAGAAAAATACTGTAATAAATAATGACGTATGTATATATAATTCGCATATAATATCATATTAGTATATTTATAATTATAATAATATGTAATGTATAGTACAATTCAAATAAGAAAATCTTGTTGAAGAATTAACCGAAATTACTAAAACCTAACAATATTATCATTACCAAAAACGAACACCTAAATATTTACTGCAATTGGTAACTGTCGATGAATATATGTCACGGTTAAAAGCCGAAGGACGATAACACCTAGGTTTAGCCGGCTAAAACAAGGTGCAGTCAATTGTTGTTAAACTTAGACGTATTCTAAAGGCACAAAAGTGAGTTAAATACACACATTATAATAAGTGGTATACGCCGGGCATTATTAAATAAACTAAGTAATTAATAAAATAATGAAGCTTTGAAATAGCTCAAGTATATTTAGAATTACTTTTACAAATAGCTGGAAGTTCATACTTAAGTAACGTTGCCTTTTTGTATTTGCACAGTAATTAAAGGATTAGTAAGCTGAAGTGGCAATGGGCCAGCCATTCGAAGTTCGAAGAATCAACAACCGATAGGGAAGAAAGGTTCTCGAGTGGCAGCCCCGTACCGGTAGGCGAAGCATAGCCCCCCCCCCCCCCCCCCACTAGATGGAGTGACGACATGTTAGGACCTCCAGGAAGTCGATGTATGTAGGTGACATTCCTTGGAGGAAGCCTATATTCAGCAGCGGACTTGCGAAGGGATGTAATGACTTTGATGACAAAAGTATAGTAGTCCACAGAAAAGCTTTATTTATTGCGGATGTATGAAAATCTTTATCGCTCGTTTCTTGTTCCTATTGTGCTGTCTTGGCCCAGACATTTTACAAGGGTGGATTGAAAAGTACTCGGCCTAACACAGATCCATTCAATTCTAAAAATCAAATCTACCCACATTATTTAGTTCAGTTCAGACTAGTTCATTGTGTGAAGTTCGAAACGTGTGCGATAATTAGTTGTGACTATAAATTTATTAACAAAGTAATCGGACATAATTTCCGCGAATGGAGCAAATCGAGCAGCGTACCGTCATTAAGTACCTCCATAAGAAGGGGCTATCATCAAAAGCCATCCATGATGACATGGTCAGTACATTAGGCGAATGTGCTCTGTCATATTCATCCGTCAACAAATGGATAGCAGAATTTAAGCGTGGTAGAGAGTGTGAAAGATGAACCCCGCTCTGGAAGGCCTTCGACGTCAACTACTGACGAAAATATTAAAAAAGTACTTGATTTAATAATGGGAGACCGCAGATTAAAAATTAGAGAGATAACCGAGATTATAGGCATCTCTTATGAACGAACTCAAAACATCATTGTCAACGAGTTGGGTTTCCACAAGGTGTCTGCGAGGTGGGTTCCGCGACTGCTTTCAGTTAGACAAAAAAGGACGCGATTGACTATTTCACGCGACTGTTTGGAGTTATTTGAAGCCGATGCAGATGATTTTTTGAATCGTTTTGTTACTATGGACGAAACATGGGTTCATTACTGTACACCGGAAACAAAACAACAATCAAAACAGTGGAGAAGACCTGGTTCACCACCCCCTAAAAAAGCTAAGTCGATTTTGTCGGCAAATAAGGTAATGGCTTCAGTATTCTGGGACTCGAAAGGTGTGATTATGATTGATTATCTTGAAAGGGGTCAGACTATAAACTCTGATTACTACTGCATCTTACTACGTCGTTTACGAGAGGAAATAAAAGAAAAACGTCGAGGAATGCTCGGAAGAAAAGTCCTGTTTCATCAAGACAACGCCCGTGTTCACACGTCAGTACAGTCAATAGCTAAAATTCACAACTGTGGCTTTGAACTGTTACCGCATCCGCCGTATTCACCTGATCTGGCACCATCAGACTTCTTTCTGTTCCCTAACTTAAAAAAGCACTTGGGAGGTCAAAGATTTTCGACAAACGACGAGGTCAAAGCAGCTGTAGTAGACGCATATTTTGACTCTAAGGAAGAATCATTTTTTTTCAACCGTCTAAATGCTTGGAAGGGGAGGTGGCAAAAGTGTATTGAACTTGATGGTGATTATGTAGAAAAATAAAAATATAACTGATTTAGTATGTGTTTATTTTCTTGGGTAGGCCGAGTACTTTTCAATCCACCCTCGTATAATAGTATAAGGTATTAAGTAGCATTAATTAAAGACTTAGTAATCAAAGTTTTCTTTAAGAAGTAAATATTCGACGATAATTGCCGTTTTGACGTACATACTTGCGTTCTTTAAAAACATTGGCAAGTCGTTAATACATTTGTCACTTATTACATCGATTACAAGTCCTTGTTGCGTAATTGAAAATAATTACGCAGTACACGACATAGCTCTTTAGTGTGTAGGATAAAGTAAAATCTTTGCACGTCATCTTACATATCAGTCATGTCAAAATATGGTAGTAACGCTACCTTGAACTATAAAGTAGTCTATGATAACGAGTAAACCTAATATCTACTCCCACATTTTCCAGTTATTTTTTTATTCTTCTACTTTATACGTGGTAGAACCACGCTGCAGTTATATTAGTAGTATAGTTGTAGCACCAATAGCTCGGCTTTACCGGGGAAGGACCACGTTCTCACAGAATACCAGCGTAAAATAGTAGCTTAATGCTGCTGTGTTTCGTATGGTGAGTGTAGAGAACCGGAGACCCTCTTTATTGGAAACGAGGCATTCCATATTAGTCCTCACGGGTGACAACACATCTGCATTTTTATTCGTAATCGAGGATAGATGTCTATTAGCCACAGCAACCACTTACCATCAGGTGGACTGTGTGCTTGTTTGTCACCCTAAACTATAAAAAATATATCTCTATCTATCTACTTTTTAAGTATAAAAACTTAAAAGGTAGATAGATAGATAGATAGAGAGAGAGAGAGAGAGAGAGAGAGAGAGAAGGAAACAAAATACTATCGAGGAAAACAGTACCAATCAAAAATCACCAAGCAGGGTAATTTATTACGTTTACGGTACATCATAATTCAACTGCAGACCATAAGGTGCCAACACGCCATGCCTAATCAATTTAGTAGCATTTATATTATCGCCCTATTAAGTTACCCGCGGAATTATGACAAATCGATTGAAACAAGGTTTGTTAAAATACTTGAGGAGCTGCGGGCGAATATAAAACGGACGTATTAAACGGATTGGTAGCGCCAGTCTTCTGCGCCATCGATATCGCCATTGATAAGCTCCAAATTCCTTTTATTTAGTGCATCATGGAACATGAAAACACAATGTAGCTCACAAGTAATACATATTATATTAAATTAGATTGCTTAGTGCGATTGCCAAGTCAATCTATTTGTTTAAAACATAAAAGATTTTTAATATTGATACGGTCACAATAAGATATTGTTAGGTTAGCTAATTACATAATAACTTAAGACAGAAGGACCCTTAAGTAGGGACTGAATAAATTAACCGACTTGGAATTACATATACGTATTATATATACATGGATCTCACTACTTTTTACGGTAGAAGAACTGAGTTGCGAGACTTGGTTCTTTTACGTCATGTTTTGATGGTATCTCATTTCTTTTTGTAGATAGTCCTACTTTATTTACCTTTCCGGTACCTTCTACTTCTTGAATACCAGCAACATACTTATCTGCACCAATTATTCCATTATATTACACGTAATATGCAGGTACATTGATTCATACACTGCAAATGTAACTTTGTAATCATATATATTTATATAGGATTACAAAGTTATTTATGCAGTTGATGTATCTAGAAAACTGGACGATGTATTTTTTTTTTAATTTTTACACTAAACACTAATTGTATTCTAAATTTGAAGCTTCTATGTCTGCTAGAAGTGCCTTGGAGTTTTGATGATCGGTCAGTCAGTCAGTCAGTGAGTGACAAAATTAAGAAACTTTGACTAGATTGAATGAAATTTGAAATATAGCGTGTTTATACAATGCCTTTTTTTAAGGGATAGGGTGACAAACGAGCACACAGTCCACCTGATGGTAAGTGGTTGCTGCGGTCCATACATCATCTATCTATCTACATCAAAATGCAGATGCGTTGTCATCCGTGACGACTAAGATGGAATGCCTCGTTTCCAGTAAAAAAGGGTCTCCGGTTCTCTACACTCACCATACGAAACACAGCAGCATTAAGCTACTATTTTACGCTGGTATTCTGTGAGAGCGTGGTCCTTCCCCCGGTCGAGCGGACCCATTCGTGCTACAACTATACTACTAATATAACTGCAGCATGGCTCTACCACGTATGCCTGCTTGGTTACTGAAAATTCAGGCTTCTAGTTTTATCCACAACGAAGTTATAGGGGGTCGAAAGTAGCCTGAACTGCTTCGAAAAAAGGATGGTACGGCCGTGCCGCGTTTTTGCTGGACTTGACGGGGGCACTGCCGTGCCCTAAAAACTAAAAATATTTACGGCAGGATTGCCTCGATGAATATAGAATAACAGAGTTAAAGCCTTAAGCAATATTAAACTGTTTAAAATAACTGTAACTGTTAAAGATTTGACAACAAATCGGAAAAAGAAAATAATAAATCATAACAATAGATGTGCGCAGTTTTCACAAAAAAATTAGTTTAAATTTGTAATTTCCAGTTGGCGTCAAAAAAAAACAATGCCGACAAAATGCCACGAAATGTGTCACTAGGTCAACTCTTTTCTAGTGTAAAGGGTCAAGATTGTGTCCCTGTCAGTATTTTAATAAACCATAATAAACAAAAGCAATTTAATATATATAAGGGTCATATATATATATATATATATATATATATATATATATATATATTTAATATATATACATATTTGAACGTACGTACGGCCTACGATAAAACCGTCTAATATGAACACTGTTCTTGAAAATATTGTCATCCGTATCAAGAAATATAGTGGTAGCAGCGTAATACTAGCGCGCGAAATAAATAGGTACATATTTAGTGTGGAATATTATAATCTCGTGATAATCATTTGTAATATCGTACACTAAATAGTAGTTTAATTTAGGACGTAGACGAAATTCAAATTTTCCAGCGTCGTAATGTCCGCAGCGTTATCTGAGTATCAGAGGCAAGGTCGTTGCGACGACACTTTTCGTTGACATCGATAGTGGCATTTATTTTGATTATACGTATTTGCGGTGAGTCAATATTCGTTAGCACGTATTATATGATTGTACTTTATGGAATTCAATCGCAAGCCATAATAATACGCCCTGATTACGAGTGTTTTAAAATTTTAATTATAGAAATACAGCATATAATGATAGAAATAGAAACTTTTTTATACTATATATATATATATATATATATATATATATATATATATATATATATACATATTATAAATAATACTTATTGCAAGCCACTCTTTTTAGAGTTACGTAGCCAAATGGCAAAAAACGGAACCCTTATAGATTCGTCATGTCTGTCTGTCCGTCCGTATGTCACAGCCACTTTTTTCCGAAACTATAAGAACTATGCTGTTGAAACTTGGTGAGTAGATGTATTCTGTGAACCGCATTAAGATTTTCACACAAAAATGGAAAAAAAAAACAATAAATTTCGGGGGGTTCCCCATACTGAAATTAACGTCAAAAATTTTTCATCAAACACCCATACGTGTAGGTATCTATATATATATTTTTTTTTTTGGTCTTCAAAAATTATATTGAGGTTTCTAATAATTTAAACCGAATAGTTTGCTCGAGATACACTGCCAAAGTGGTAAAATGTGTGTGTGTGTCCCCTCCCGTAACTTCTAAATAAGAGATTAATGAAACTAAAAAAATATATGATGTACATTACCATGTAATTTTCCACCAACAATTGGTTTGAACGAGATCTAGTAAGTAGTTTTTTTTTTTAGTACGTCATAAATCGTAAACCGCCATTTACCTTTCATTCAATTAACTCAAATATAAAAATTAAAAAAAGACATTTAATTTCATAAACATAAACCACCGTGAACCATTATTTCCTAATAATAAATCTGTAAAAGGTGCCTTGGATAAAATTATATCGAAATTATTCTTTAAAACTCATTTACTGCCTAGAAATAGGTAAATACTTACTATAAAACGTCAACCTAATAAAAGTTTTGAGATTTTCTGTTCATTTCCTTACATATATACATAATATACCTACCTACTTCGATAATACCTACTCATATTAGAATAAAACTTAAGTGTGATTTTAAGTATGAATTCCTTGGCTGATGATACTTTCTCCTATGTATTAAACCCAAATGACGTCCTGGAAGATGATGTCGTGCGAGCATCATGAAAAATTGTCTCGTCATACATCTTTCTAATCTTAGGAAGTAGATCTGTTCGGGTTCCCGGAACTCAATAAGCCTGTGCCGCCAAATGAATCTCATCTCCAAATTACTTATGATGGGATGTGGGTTCAATAGGACACTGGTCTTGTATTTATATTATGTTACTTGCTGCTACGGAACCCCTCATGGGCGAGTCCGACTCGCACTTGGCCGCTTTTATTTAATTTGCCACTGGTTTGGAAAAAAAACCTCTGTCCTGGGAAGAACCAGCAAGAAACCCAGCGGGACTTTTTTTAAAAAAACAGCTTGCAATCATATCTATACATATAATAAATCCGTAGAAAAGCCGTGTCTGCAGTTCTAATATATTCTTGAAAAAACAAGTCAAAGGGACTAAGTAAATGGTACTTAAGCTAAATTAGTGGTTTTTAGAAATTTTGTCTGTCTGTTTATTGACGATTCACGCAAAAATTACTGGACCGATTTCCATGAAATTTGGCACGGAACAACTTTCATTATTTTTGCTAAATTGAAGCCTACGCGAGCGAGGCCGCGTGTAAAAGCTAGTTATTGTTACACAATTAATAACACAATACAAATTAGAATTAGCTTGGCAGCGACCACCTCATTCCAAGGGGTTATTATCATCCATAAATTCCTTAATATTATAATAACCCTTTTTAGAACAAACTTAGTTTAATAAAGTTTTTAAATTTTGAAGAGGTCAAATTTTGTATATTTTATAGATATAAAAGGCTAGTAGGGTTTACATTACTAGTAGCGTAAGAAAATCATCATGTACGTGGGAGTCGCAATATTGGACTAAGTTTTGTTTTGACAGGAGAATATCTCGGCTTTCGGGAAATTTCGGAATAAACCTATTCAGTTATGGCAACATGAATACCAAAGCAATGAATGTGGGCGGTCAATCATTTTGATATGAACTATTGGGAATAATAACTCCAAAGCACGACTTGAATGAGGCCTTTGAACAGAAACTGACTTTTTAAGACCTAATAACGGAGAATGAGAATTTACCTAACAAGGTATGTGCCTACTAGTAGTAGTAAAATAGTATATTCATCCTAATTCTTTTTCTATAATAAAAGTAGCCGAAGTTATTCCTTATAACATCAGCTATCTGCCAGTGAAAATCCCGTCAAAATCGGTCGACGCCAATGATCTCAATACTGGCTGAGGCAACAGTGTGAGTGCCCTGAAAGTGAGGAGATACGACAAAGGAGTTCTTTTTAGCTGTAAACGTGCAAACTTGTGTGTTCTGGGGTTTGAGTTGAACTAGATTTAGTCGTCCCCATATTTCGTTTCGGTATTTAAAAAAAATTAAATATGCGCGATAAATTCCGTAAAAACTAGTATTATTTCAATGTGTAGTGTTCGCGTAAATATAAGAAATCATTATGTAAACCAGTACGGACTGGTAATTTCAAATAAAATACGCCGATTAGAAGATCTAAAGACTAAGCGCGCAAGATATCTAACAGCCTTAAATTTCTTGAAGAGATGCCGAGACCATAATCTCATTCCTACGTGTGTCAAAATATCCACCAAAAAGGACATTCGAGGAAGCGCTAAGATCTTAAATCAGGCGAGTAAAAAGTTGTTAAGGGCGGTAATCCAAAAAAAACGTTCCGATCTATATGACATAAATAAATCCATAGACACATCATCCAGTGAATTAAAGAAAGTTTTAACGACGTTTGATTATAATTTTTGCATGGAAACATTAAATAAACGCGAAATTAGTAAATATAACGAATGCAAAAACAAACATATAGAAAAATATCAAAAATTAACGGCCAAATCAAATGTCAAACATCCGAATCAATGCCAGAACCAAAAGAAACCATTGACAAACACAGATCATAGATTAATCGCGTTCTATAATCTGTCAAAACAAACACTGGATGATGCAACAATTAAGGTTTTATCCAAAGGCCTCAATTATTATACTAATTAACTCCACGCAGATTACCGTACGAAGAAATTATCTGTAGTGTCGAGGCTGTTGTATTTAAAAACAATATGCGGAAAGAAGATTTGGAGGCGATACGTCAAGACATTTCGTCTATGTTACGTCGATGTTCAGTGCCTAAACCGAATCTTCCCAAAGACGAATTTATAGCGTTAAAGAACCTACGCAATAAACCAGAACTTACGATTCTCCGCGCAGATAAGGGAAACGCCACGGTAGTCATGGATACGTCAGATTATAATTCTAAAATACAATAACTTTTGTCGGATGTAAGTACTTATAAAAAAGGTTAAAAACGACCAACAAATAGCACACTAAAAACAACTAGTGACCTCATAAAGAAACACTCCGAAAAATTAAATCTGGACGTAAAATGGATAATACCTACGTGCGCCAAATCACCAAAGTTGTATGGGTTACCAAAAATACACAAGCCCAATGCTCCATTACGTCCCATAGTGAGCCAAATCGATTCACCAACTTACAGATTGGCTCAACACTTAGCGAAAATACTCTCACTGTTCAGGGGACATACAAGAGCACACATAAAGGATTCCTACCATTTTGTCAGCGAGATTAAAGACCTACGTCTGGCAGACAATGAAACTATGGTCAGTTTTGATGTGCAGTCATTGTTTACATGCTTACCTGTTGAAGACTGCATCTCAATTGTAACTAGACGGCTGGAAGAAAACAACATGCCCGTAGAATATGCAGTATTACTCAAGACACTGCCTTACATCTGGCTATCTATTGTGGAAGGAGAGTTCTACAAGCAAGTAGATGGTGTGGCGATAGGCTCACTTGTATCTCCCATTGTCGCCGACATATTCATGGAAGACTTTGAGGAGAAAGCCCTGCTTACTTCTCCCATAAATCCAAGATTCTACAAGCGGTACGTAGACGACACTTTCACAGTTCTACCTTTAGATAAAGTAACTGCATTTTTAGACCATCTTAACTCCATAAATTCTAAAATTCAGTTCACAATGGAGTTAGAGGCAAACAATTCCTTAGCTTTTCTAGACGTGTTAGTAATTCGGAATCCTGATAACACCTTGAGCCATACTGTGTATAGAAAAAAGACCCATACAGATAGATATTTAAACGGTGATTCTCACCACCATCCTTCACAGTTAGCTACCGTGGGTAAATTTGTTTCAGAGAGCACGAGGGATCTGTGACAGTAAACACCTGGCTGCCGAGCTCCAACACGTCAAGCAAGTTTTGCATGACAACAAGCTTCGGGTCCCGCGCCTACGTCACAGAGAACGAGTGAAGCCGGCCACAGTCGAGCGTGTACCTGCTGTACTGCCATATGTTAGAGGAGTCACTGACAAGATTGGCTACTTCTTGAAGCGCGCTTCCATCAAAACATACTTCAAGCCGCCGAAGAAGATTGGTCAGTTTTTACCATCAGTCAAGTGTAACGTCCCTCTGCAAGATGCAGGAGTGTACAAGCTTGATTGTGAATGTGGTCTCTCCTACATAGGACAAACTAAAAGATCAATTAAAACCCGCGTTAAAGAACATATAGCTGATGTGAAGAATCGACGCTCCGGGAAGTCTGCAGTCTGTGAACACGTACAGGATCGCCCCCGTCACTACATCAGATTTGATAGACCACAAATCCTCGATAAAGAACACCGATTCCTTCCAAGGATGATTCGCGAAGGCTATTGAAATCAAAAAACATCCTAATTTCAATAGAGAAGATGGCTGGGTGCTACCATCTGCTTGGGATCCTATACTAAATAAAATTAAATCCCAACCCAAACATACAACTGCAAGACTTCATGATACCATAAGTTCATACTGTGTAGATCGGAACAAAAGTTAAATTTTAATCTATGGTAACCGCGGTTAACTATGACATCTGGACGTTGAACATCTCAGTCCTTCCCGTGACCATGGGTGCTGTAAAGCTCTCGAAACGTCGGGTATTTAAAAAATTAAATATACGCGATAAATTCCGTAAAAACTAGTATTATTTCACAGCAACTACTTACCATCAGGTGGACTGTGTGCTCGTTTGTCACCCTATCCTATAAAAAATAAATTTAAAAAAAAACTTACACCGCAGGATGGTCGACGGTGTGTTCCCCCCATCATCGAGAGTCAAGTTGGACGCAAAAATGCCGTGGGCCAGTGCGTCGTCCTCCCTGTGCAGAAATGATAGTGGAGGCCCATAGAAACTCCCGTGGACAGCCTTGACGAAAGACCAGAATGCACGGGTTCTCGAAGGAATGCAAACTAATTTCTAACCAATTCTGCCAACAGGCTCATACTTTGTATTGGCAATAACTCTTTTTAAAGACCTAGTGGCGAAGTTATACTTCTTTTTAAGCTTGCTGGTGTTTACACCCCAAGCCGTTGAAGTTTCAGCCCAGGTCTGATAACACTCCTGCTTACTGCGTAATGCAGTCTTACAGGAGCGATCAAACCAAGGTTGAGATCTGCCTCCGATACCACAGATGATGGAATAAATAGTTCCATTCCCTGTAGCACCACATCAGTGACAGAGTCAGCAACAGTGCTGAGATCATCCGTCGAGAAGTAAATCCGTCCTCGTGGGTAGGATGCAAAGCAAACAAACACCGCATTCCGTCCCAATCCGCTGACCTGTAATGCCAAACACGGCAGCTACCCGCATAACGCAACTGCGAAGGAAGCGTGAGTGGCACCACACTCCGGATCAGGCAATGATCCGTAGAGCCGAGATGAGCGTCGACGGAAATCTGATATCCGTCCGGATGAGAGGTCAGCAGAAGGCCTAACAGGGAAGGTTTATGATCTTCCACATCTGGGATCCACGTAGCCGAAGTAACCAGTTGTGTCAGACCATATGCCAAGGCTGACTTTCATAAACAGATCGCTTAAAGATGAACTCAGCCATTCGACGTGGTGGGCGTTAAAATAGCCAAGTATCACGATCTCTGCGGTTGTTATCTGTTATAGCAAGGAATCTGTAACCATGTGGACGTGTTCGATGAACCGGTTTGTTTCGGCATTACTGCTATGGGCAGTATAGAGGCACCCGAAGACACGGGGATGGTCGCAACTGTCTACGCGCAGCCAAAGGATGGACAGGTCCGTACCTTCAAGACTGCCGAGGCGTCAAGAACAGATATGCTCTTTGACGTATACACAAACTCTAACCCGAGGCACAAAGAAGTGTTCTAATTTGTACCTCGGGTAGGACAGGTACGAATTATCAGCTGAGAGGACATCTGTGTCTCGGTGAAAAAGAGCAAGGCCGGCTTCGCCGTCTCCAGATGGTAGTTGAAGGCGGTTCTAATGAAGTCGCCATAGTTTCATCGCTCTGTTTGCCCCGTGCAGTGTTAGTATTGCGAGATTTTAGCGGGTTTTTAACATTTTCTGACGATAAATTCCTGTAACTGATTTTTGGCCAGACTACTGATTTGAACCCGGGATCAAACCATCAGCAATCGCGTTTATGACCGCTTGACCAACGAGGCAGTCATGAGTTGATAAATTTATAATTTAAATGCAATATTTTTTTAATGGCGATTGATGTCGACTAGTCATCGGAACAGAACAAGGTCAGTATTGTGTTATACAGCCATATATTATGTTTATACAGCTATTTTCTTTTTAATTCAAACTTGCTTCGTTTTTAGTAAATTTACACGTATTTAGAAAATGCAAGCACTCGGTACTGCGGATCTGCGATTAATCTCAGACTGAACACACGTAGATCATGTGGAGTGTGGTACAAATATTTCGGCATCATCGCAAATATCGAATATTACATGCAAATACGCTCTCGACACATACACGTTCCCTTCTATTAGTCCGAATATACGCAAACGTTTAGAGGGTTGAAACTTTCGAAAGCTCAAAATACAAACAAAATTTTATTGCTTTAATCGAAATTACCTATGGTCGGTTTTGTCTTATAAAATTTATTTCAATATGAAACTTAATTTTTATTTTGGCTTAAAACTTGTTAGTTCAGTGTTAACGTTTTTTTTTATAAATATAAAATAGATATTAAAGAAGATACAACAATCAACGTGAGACTTTTACACTTACGACGCTCGAAGTCTTCATCATAGATGTCTCATATTTTTTTTTCTCTGTCAAGAAACTGCTGTTATAGGGTAGTGGAGTCTTACCGCCACTATACTGGAACGACTAATGAATATGTTATTGCATAATCTTACTTACGTTGTTCTGTTCGCCGCCATCAGGTAAATGTAGAGACTCTATGCATATAACGAAGTTGTCTTTCATGTAGCCAGGATTCTGGAAACAAATACATTATTTAGTTTATTAAATTTTGAATTTTTTTCCATAGAATAATTTGGTAAAAAGAGAATAAAAACACGTTCAGTTTATATATTTAGGACAGTATTAAGTGAGTAGTTAGTTTTCGAAAAAACTGGAGTTTGACTACTTCTCAAAGTCCAGTCCAAACGATGAAAAGATTTAGCATTCTAACGTTTACAGTAAATAATCAAAAATTAACAAGCTAAAACTGTAAACACAAATAACAATGTTGTTTTGATTCTCACTACAATTAACGACGCAATATTGTATGTCCTTATTATAATTTTAAAAATACCACCCCTAAGAGTTGTAAAGTAATTGTTCTTGCAATTCACGAGTGCGGTCGGCCTTTGGATGTGGTTCGGCATGTGTACATGCACAGTGTGACAATGTGCGTGCCTGGCGGGGCGGGCGTCCGCTCGCGACTGACCACTAGACCGCGCTGTCACCCTGGAGACTCAGACTGAATGTCTCGTTTCTAGTAAAAAGGGTCTTTGGTGCTCTATACTTCTTTTTCGTGGTAGTGCTATACTACAGCCATATTAGTAGTATAGCGGTAGCACGAATGGGTCGGCTCGACCGGGTTAGGGCCACGATTTCACAGAATACCAGCGTAAAATAGTAGCTTAATGCTGCTGTGTTTCATATGGCAACTTATAAATTATACATATTTTTTAGGGTAAAAACCCTAAAAAATTTTTTTTTAAAAATAATGTGGTTATTGGATGATGTTCCTTTTTTTTTTTTTTTTTTTTATCTGGGGTGGGAAGTTTTTTAATATACTCAAAACTATCTTTAAATAAGGATGAGTGGAGGGATTTAATAGCACGACGTATAAAGAAGGGGAAATATGAATCTTCTTTCGATAGTGATTCGGGAATCAGTCGACCAGTAATTTTACAATAGCATTGAAATATGAAACTCGCAACATTTCACAATTACTGCAACGGTCTTGTATTACGGTAAGATGATTGTTTAATTCAAAATGAAAATGAAAGTACTGGCAGTTGTTATCTGCTACTACTAGCCTACATTTTATGTTTCTTTGTTTTGTTTTTTTTTTTAGTAAAATACATCATAGTGGTCTCAACATACGAACATTATTGTGTGTTACCGCTTACTACTGCAAATTAATTATTTTGAATTTTTGCTTTATAAACATACTGGCTGAGAAGAAACTGCACGCTAAAAAAATACATAAGGGAAAAAAAGAAAAACAAAAAAGGGAACGACCGACACTGTCGGTTGTGCACTTAATATTTTTTTGTTAAATAAAACAAATTTAATACTAAAAGTAAATTTTGTAAAACAAAGCTGTATATTTTTGGATGTTATATCATCACCCCATCGAGTTAAAGTTTTATTAGTCATAACAAGATTTTACGTAGGCAAACCGCAGTCGAAACTGTAATGGTATGTATATATTCAATATGTACTGTATATAATATAATAATAAGTAGTAGTAGTAAGTTTTTGAACGTTTACTCACCGTGAGTACAGTCCGGCAGTAAGGGTATGCGTTCCAAGCCTCTTCATGGACCTCAAGGGAGCCCTTTGGTGCTAGCAGTCTGATAAAGGCGGGCACCTTCGACGCCAGGTGATAAATTTTGTATGTATACTGCCCTGATGAATATTTACCACCTAGAATAAAGCACGTCAGTAAATACTGTAAATCTTTAAAAAAAATCAACATTTATAAGATTGTTAAAGTGTAAATAAGTCATCGATCTATCGATAATAAAATTAAATAATTACTGAGGTATTTTTTATTATACCACGTTTTAAAAAGGGATAAAATTTTTTTTTCATATTATTACATTGTCATTCGATTCTGTATATGTTCAAAATTTCAAATTCTAGCTTATTGGAAAGTTAGTTTAAAATCAATTACTAAGTTCAACCTGAACAAACATACGAAAGCGAGTTAATTTTTTTATTGAAATTTTAAAAAACCTCAAAAACAAAAAAGCTTTAAATCTTCAAACGGCTTAACCGATTTCGATAAGATATGTCTAAGAACCACCGCTAGAAAACCTATTTTAATTTTTTTTTTAAAAACCCGCACCCAAATCGGTTCACCCGTTTAAGAGCCACGGTGTCACAGACAGACACATAGCGGCCGAACTTATAATAACCCCTCTATTTCGTCGAGGGTTAAATTGTGGTAAAATAGACAAATACCCATACCTCGAACAACTATTCGTATTCAATACAGATACTTGTTCCATTAGAAATTAGAACTTGTGATCCGTAGCACAGCAGTCAAACGCTTAGCCACTTGGCTACCCCGATACGTTTTTATTTTTAGTACCTAGGTATATTTGTGAATGTGTAGATTGTTTTTTTTTTATAGAATATGAGTGACAAACGAGCACACAGTCCACCTGATGGTAAGTTGATGCTGAGGCCCATCAATCATCATCATCATTACAGCCTTTCACAAGTCTACTGCTGAACATAGGCCTCCCACAAGCCACAAAGCACGGTTATGAGCCACCTGTATCCATCGACTTCCTGCATCTCACCAGGTCATCACTCCATCTAGTGGGGGGTTACGAGGTTGCCCGCCACTCGAGAACCTTTTTTACCCATCGGTTGTCAGTTCTTCGAGCTATTTTTCAGCTTACTAATCCGTTGGGCTATATCGGTTACTCTGGTTTTACTAAGTATCAGGTAAAGAAACCCCGAGCATAACTCTCTCCATAGCTCCCTGAGCAACCTTGAGCGTCCTCATACGGCCAGTAGTGAAGGACCACGTCTCAGATCCATAAGTCATCACTGGCAACACGCACTGGTTGCAAAGGCCCATAGACTACATTTATCATCGATTAAGATTCAAAATGCAGATGCGTTGTCACCCCTGAGGACTAAGATGGAATGCCTCGTTTCCAGTAAAAAGGGTCTCCGATTCTCTACACTCCACCATACGAAACACAGCAGCATTAAGCTGCTATTTCACACTGGAATAGAATACTATAAGAGAGTGGTCCTCCCCCGGTCGAGCGACCCATTCGTGCCACAAACATGATATAGCAGCTGCGGCCTATAAAAGTCCACTGCTAAATGATTCTCACCCATAGTTTTTTTTTGGATAAGGTGACAAACGAGCACACAGTACACCTGATGGTAAGTGGTTGCTGGGGTCCATAGACACCAGGCAAATGCAGATGCGTTGTCACGCGTGAGTACCAAGATGGAATGCCTCGTTTCCAGTAAAAAGTGTCTCTGGTTCTCTACACTCACCGTACGAAACACAGCAGCATTATGCTACTATTTAACGCTGGTATTCTGTGAGAGCGTGGTCCTTCCCCGGTCGAGCCGACCCACTCGTGCTACAACTATACTACTAATATAACTGCAGCATGACTCTATACGGTTACCAGGAAGATGCAGTTACCCATTTCCAGTTTCAGTTTCCCTCTTTCACCTCTTACGACACCCACAGAAAGCCCATGTCTTTCGTTGCGAATGTTCTTACATTGCTACTAAACCGTTTATTAATTTTAACCGTGTATAATAATTAGTACGAACGTAATGTAATTATTTGTAAGTATATTTTCCTTCCAACATTTACTAGCGAATCACTGCTACAAAGAATAACATAATATACCAAATTTAATATAAAATTCGGTCACGGCGACCAGTCTCAAAGAAGACTAGCCATAGGACAAGACTATAAGTGCACGAGTGTATGCACAAGCACAGGTGAAATCTCTATTCACTCATTCTGAGCGATGAAACATTGCCAAGTTCGGGTGAAAATCAATAGCCCCGAGGCACTGGAATGTGGCACCGATAACTTTCCGACCCTGACAATTTTGACCCAACCTGATATTCGAACCCGAGACACGCAATCGCACTTAAGACCACTCGATCAACGAGTATTCACGCAAATTTAAGCTTTGAAAGTGGTTTTGTTTCGAACTTATCACTCAATAGACATTAACCATGATGCCACCTGAGCAAATGTTCATCCAACTGAGTAAACGTACAAATATGATACTGAATAATTAAAATATAGAAACCCACACGCTCTGCCAACGTTGCTGTTCAACAACATACAGTAATAATTGATGCCTACGTCATAAAAATTACCTACTTGCTAGTATTTACTAAGACATCAGTCCCTTGAAAAAAATTACATATATCCAATACATTTAAACTAGCAATTCTTGTATATATATAATCGGAATCTCGGAAACAGCTCCAACGATTTTCATGAAATTTAGCATGCAGGGGTTTCGGGGGCAATAAATCGATCTAGCTAGGACCCATTTTTAGAAAATATCGTTTATTTTTTTCGTTAAATTTTGCCAGTGCCTAATGGGTTACAACAGCTCAAATGGGACATCGGGCGGTGCTGAAATCATAGTACGCTGATTCGAGTCCAATTGTCTCCGGTCTGACTTTTTTTCCTTCTTTTGTGAGAAAATATATTATTTGGAGCCTTTTTTTAGTAAATTTTTTAAACACGAAAAGTAATGATCGAGAAGATCGAAAAATTCTGTTCATATTTCATCAATTTGTAATTTGTATCTAAATATAATTTACAAAAAAACACGATTTCCTAAAAAAAAATATTAGGTAGGTGGTAGGTACTTTTAATGTAATTAATAAATTCGTTTTTAAAACCATCGTTGGAGAGGTTTTTGTTATCCTTTATAAAGGCTCAAATACATGGAATATTGCTTGAATTATTGAAAACAACTTCATATGTAGGTACACAGTATAATATGAGAATCTTATAAGTACAGATAACTACTAATTTAAATGTAGTTTACGCCCGTTATTGTGGTCATTATGATATTTGAGTACACTGATTAATTTATAATGTATCGGGAACAACAAAACACAACAGTTATCGTAATTTCGTCTGCTATATGCGCAGAACCAAAAACTGGAAAGACCCTGAACAGAGGCCGAGGGCAAGTACGAGGGCAACCGCCTGAGAGTCATCCGACAAAATCAACGCTTTGTTCATAATATTAACATAAAACAAGCCAGATAGACCAGGTGTTGCACATATATGTAATGAATACATATTATATTATGATGAATACAAGCTTAATGATGATAATATCTTGAAACA
This sequence comes from Parnassius apollo, assembly GCA_907164705.1. Classification (NCBI taxonomy): domain Eukaryota; kingdom Metazoa; phylum Arthropoda; class Insecta; order Lepidoptera; family Papilionidae; genus Parnassius; species Parnassius apollo. Next base: position 892,296 of record CAJQZP010001411.1, on the reverse strand, counting down.
GAGGTCAAAATCGAGTAAATAAAGTCGCCGTTCTAATTGAGTTGCAACATAGAAATAAATCTTTTTTTACACAAAAATATAACATTCTATCCTCAAAAAATTTTTGGCATTCTATTGTTTCATTTTCAGTTCTTTTTAGATTCTTAATAAGACTAAATATAAAAACCTCAAAAAAATTATAGTAATCTTTGAATACTAGTTACCGACATAGTTCTAATGCAGCAAATACAGCCTGCAATATCCATGCTGCTTTGCGTTTGATGAAGATACGTCTAAACACCGCGTTTTTGGTTTTATCGCTTTCGTAGTGGAAACTTCGACATGAAGAATAGATGAATATAACTAGCGATCTGACCCGACTTCGCACGTCTGATCTCTGGATTCTACAACAGCGCCACCAGGGTCCAACTACGCCTATAACTTTCCCGCTAGTGCAAGCAATAAGTTGACAAAGTTTTACCACAATTTGATGAACGGTTTGGCAGCGCATAGAATCCGAACAAACAAAATATATTAATTTTTATATATTAGATATAGAACCAGATAAATACCCCGAATTGGAAGTTATGACAGAAGCCCATTCTTACCAAACAACCAAGGTAATAAGTAAAAACCGTCATGGTTTATAGGTAAACTCGAGAAAAAAATGCCTTATGTGCAAACCTGATGTACAAAGAAAAACAAGCGTTGAAGCTTACTTTATTTCTCTAATTAATAAATTGATTTTGGATACGAAAAGTAAATATTCACAAGTGAAAAACGCCAGAAAACAAAGTTGACCTGTAGAAAAGTAATGTTAATAAAATGTTTTGTATACAAGTAGAAACTCAAACATCATCATTCGTACTCGCCGGACCTAGGCTCAACCGATAACCATTTTTTTTCCACGATTTTAACTACTTTCTGTAATGAAAAAAAAATTGTTTTGAGGAAGCGATACAAAATGTTTTCATAGACTGAGTCTAGGTCCCCAAAGTTCTATCGCAAACTTCCCTCTAGAAGGCAGAAATGTATAGATAATATTAATTTTGCGCTCACTACCTACCTACCCGCCATGATGGTATGGGCAAACCTTTTACCAGACATGCGTAACGTAGGTATAGCGAATTTTTGAAAAGTTCTAGCAGTGGATTTTAAAAAAGCTGACTATGAGTATAAGACTAGAAACATCTAGAGTCTAGACTAACATGAAAATAAATACTTACCAAGCAATGGGTAGTCTTTGAACGGTTCATTTTTGACGACTTCAATCCCCTCTCCGCCTCCAGTTTCATTTTTGGATACCTCAGCCACGCAATATAACTGAGCCACTTGGTACTAAAGAAAAAGAACCAATCTTAATTACAATAATTCATATTAATCATTAAGGTCTATACGTATTAGAATTTCCACCATTCCATAATTTATTAAATAAAACACAATCCATAATTTATTAAATAATATATTTTATTTCAAACTCAGATCAAAAAGAAAGATAAACAGAACACTACGTATACATACGTATTTTAAGTGACGTCGAAACCAAGCCGAACACGTTTTTTTTTTAATAAGATAGGGTGACGAACGAGCACACAGTCCACCTGATGGTAAGTGGTTGCTGTGGCCCATAGACATCTACATCTATCCTCGATTACGAATCAAAATGCAGATGCGTTGGCACCCGTGAGGACTAAGATGGAGTGCCTCGTTTCCAGTAAAAAGGGTCTCCGGTTCTCTACACTCACCATACGGAACACAGCAGCATTAAGCTACTATTTGACGCTGGTATTCTGTGAGAGCATGGTTCTTCCCCGGTCGAGCCGACCCATTCGTGCTAAACTATACTATTAATATAACTGCAACATGGCTCTACCACGTAAAACGTGCTCAATTTATTTAAAAAAACGAGTCCCCCCGTGACCATGGGTGCTGAAAAGCACCCGAAACGTCGGGATAATAATAAAAATAAATTAAAATAATTAAACGCGATAAAATCCGTAAATAAAAGTTTTATTCAATGTAAAAAACGAACTAACAACACGGTTTTAGGTGCATATGTGTGCGTCAAGCAGTGGACTTTTAGGGGTTGATAAAAAAAGGAGAAATATTTGTGCAAGAGTGCGAGTCGTGACGATGAGCATGGTTTCAGTGTCATTTGATGCAGTGCCTACGGCCAGGAAGCCCGCAGAATATTCGGTATTCGGCGGGTGGCCAAATATACTATTCGTTGCAAGTCTAATAGTAATCAATATAGATATAGACATGTCTAATAAAAAATAATAATAGCAGTAATAGTAACGAGCACCTTCACATGTTTAACACAAATGGATTAAACTTTATCATTTAAAAATATAAGTATGCAAACTCATTTAGACCGGGCGGTTTACAAGACTCAACAATCTTTAAATTTAGTATCCTACGTACTACGAAACTTGTTGTCTTGAACAAATAGCTATTATATAACATAACATAAACACTCACACCTGTTACCCAGAGGGGTAGGCAGAGACTACAGACTTCCATTTGGCACGATCCTGACACACCTCTCTCACCTCCTTCACATCCATATACCTACGCATACATGCTTGTCGGTTAAGGGTACTCCTAATTTGGCCCATTTTCATTAAATCGCCAATTTGGTCGATAAATTTTCGCCTAGGACGTCCCTTTCCGACCCTGCCATTCACTTCTGCAATATAAATTTTCTTTGTCATTCTTTCCTCATTCATTCTTTCCACATGACCAAACCACCGAAGCATTCCTTTCTTAATCCTGGTCACAACATCATCTTGCAAACCACACTCTTCTTATAATATAGATATATAACTACTAATATATAATATAGATAATTTCTAGACATCTGATCTGCAGTTCACCATGCGTAGTGATTACGGAAAAATAAAAGATACAAAAGCAGCGTTTGAAAGTGATTGGTTTAATTTTTTTTTATTAGACACCCAAACCAAGATATTAATTATATAAATATTTATATAAATCTTCTGTTGCTATGAGAAACCGTTTACGTAATAACAACTACAAACAGGACAAACAGGTATTACAAGGTCTTTTTATGAAAAGTACAAAAAACTTTTAGTTATCTGTCTTCACTGATTAGTTTTTAAAATAAAAACTAAAAACTTGACAAGTTTTATGTAAAAAGCCTTAAAAATAAATTGTTAGGGAATGGGTCATGATAGTGATTCATGAATTCATGTTTATATTCATAAATAGCCATGCTCTTTAATTTTATTGTTACATATTGTCGATAATATAAATTTATTTTGTGCAAGCTATGCCTAGGTACCTATACTCTAAGATTTTGTGTATAGTTTTTTAATTTGTCGTCATATTTTATAATGTTTACTTTAATTTAATATCGCAGTTTAAACAGAGTATATAATTGTTTAAGAAAATTTTTTTGTGCATTGGGGTTGTTAAATTAAAATAGGTAAGTTTATACGCATATTTTGTGGTAAATAAAACTGGTACTTATAATAAGAATTAACGAAGTATTATTTCCGCATCTATCGCGTATTGTTTTTGTTGTGATTATGTAAGACCAAAATGAATAAATTACAGTTTTTATTATAAAAATAATATAATTATTCTTTGTTTTCGTTCATACATTTGTGTTTTTTAGAACCAGAACTAAATTATTATAATGCTAACCTAAATTCGCAATGACTCCCGAAAACATAGACGCAGCTCAAAATGATGAACGGTCTGTATCTATAGTTCTAGAGCGTGGTCGCGTTTTTTAAAGAGCAGGACACGCTCCTCCCTCTACAGAGTAACGCCGCCATTGACCGAATTAAACAACGTTTGAAGACCTTCAAGTATAGATTTTGCACCCGTTCAGAAGCTCCTCTGTAATTTAATTCTCACATGGGGCATTTTCAAGCTGTTGGAGAGCCATTCTAATATCACTCAGCCTGACGTCCAGGATATCATCGGAGTAGAGTAGTGTCAGAGTTGATGACATAATCTTGGGATTGCTACTCACTATAGCATGTGACTCTAACAACGATGTACAGTGTCCGTAGAATATCTTACTCATACTCATATATAACTTAGGCAGGTGGCTCTTTCCGGCAGACAGGCACCGGCAAAGACTTTTGACCCTTGATTGCGCGCAATTGCTTTTTCAATATGAAGTGTATTGAAGTTAAGCAAGTCTCGCCAGAAGCATTTGGATATTTGTCTGTTCAGTAATTGGTACACTGTTATATCAATTGAATGCAGTTTGGAGATTTTGGGTTATTCTGCGACAGGCCGTGCAAAACTTAGTCCGACCCCATGAAAAGTTTCAACGAGCTTGTAATTTATATCTTCCACTTTATTGCAATCATGTTGAGTTGCAAACAAAATTATTGTAGGTAGCAACTGAACCCCACTAATGATTCTTAGCACCTCTGCCCCGCTATTACCATAGTCACCACCACAGCTAGTAATATATTGCCTAAATACCACTTGGGAACCACAGTTGTTTTTTATTATTCACTTATGAAAAAAATTCAGACCCTAATTCTTTGTATAAATTTCATTGATTCTTTTCATGGATTGAATAAATTTTCAATATTTCTAGCAAGGCAAGAATGTACTTACACACTAGTGAACATATAGTATTTATTTATTTATTTATTTATTTATTGATCCACCAACGTTTGTTTACATCAGTACATATACAAATATAAATACATAGTACACAGAAATTAATCTAGGTGTAACAAACACTTACAGGTAGATACATCATGCTTAGTAGGGATATAATAAAACTTCTAAGTACGAGCTAAGGCAAAAACAAAACAAATAAGAAAAGGATAATACAAAAAGGCAAATACATTTCTATTATAATTAGCGTTTGGCATTTAACAGTAATCGAATCTTATTGGTTGAATCTGCATTAATATCGAGTAGGTCACTGTAGTCATTGACCAGCCTGCAAAGTCTAGGGACAGGCGAATTTGATCCAAACACTGTTTTCCGGGGTGGTGGACAGAGGGGCGTTATTTTATTACGAGGAGGTCTCTTCGGTACGCGCATATTAAATTTATTCAGTAACTGAGGGCAATCGATTTCATTAGTGAAAATTTTCGAAACAAAAAATAGGTCTAACCGCTTTCTACGTTCTTCTAAGGAAATCATTCGGAAGTGTTCCAGCTGTTTATGATACGAAGGGATTTTCTTTTTTGAAATCCCGTTTGAAGATAAGAGATACCGCAAAAATCTTTTCTGTATGCGTTCTATTTGTAGAGAATGAGTCGCATAGTGAGGCCTCCATACCACTGAACAATATTCCAAAATACTGCGTACAAGGGAGTTGTACAACAGAATCCGAACCCTGTTGTTGCGTAGCCCTTCAATATTTCTCAAAACAAACCCCAAAATTTTTGAGGCCCGGTTTACCATTTGCTCCATGTGAGGTACAAATGTCAGTTTTTTGTCAAATAATACACCCAAATCGCGGATTTGCTCAAGTTCTTGGATATTACCACGAGCGATATGATACTGAAATGTAACGAAATTTCTCTTTCGACCATACCTTACAAAAAAACACTTTTCTGGATTCAGATACATTTCATTGTGCAAACACCATTCAACAAGCTCATCGAGATCTCTTTGAAGCATTATTGAATCATGTATTGTATTTATGACCCTAGCAATTTTCAGGTCATCTGCATACATAAAAACTTTTGAGAAATTAACAACAGTTGGTATATCATTAACAAACGAATTGAACAAGATTGGACCCAAATGAGACCCCTGCGGCACACCAGAAGCTATTTTCCGCCAGTTAGAATGAAACCCATTAACCACTACAGAGAATGTTCGACCTTCCAAGTAAGACCTTAACCATCGCAAAAAAATTCCACAAATTCCATAAGCAGACAATTTGCTTAACAATATATCATGAGGCAAACGGTCAAAAGCCTTGCTAAAATCTGTATATATAACGTCTACTTGCTTATGACAATCCAGAGCCTCTGCCAAGTTTTCTGTGAGATCTACCAAGTTGGTACACGTTGAACGAGAGGGAACAAAACCATGTTGTTGAGTGCACAAACTCTGTTTAAAATGACGCTGCACAAAAGGACAGATGAGAGATTCCAATACCTTAGCTGGTGTTGATAAAATGGAAATGGGTCTGTAGTTTGAGATGATATCATCGTCATTTGCTTTATGAATTGGAACTACTCTTGCCTTTTTCCATTCTGTCGGAAACGTTCCCGTCTGTAAAGACATATTAAATATTCTCAATAAAGGCTCAACTAAGTATGTAGCACATCTTTTTATAAACATAGGAGGAATCCCATCCGGGCCTGCACCTTTGCTTTCATCGAGATTTTTTAGCTTCCTCAGTAGAGTATCAGAGTCTATAGTAGGTATTATTAAGCATTGATTGATATTCTCGACATACCTCAAGGTATCTCTGCTACCAGAGTTTCGAGGACTACTATTTATGTATGCAGATGCAAAGTGTGACGCAAACATTTCACAAATTTGTTTACCATCCGACGTAGTAACTAATCCATCAGTCATACTAATTGGGTAAGAACTCGTGCCACCACGTTTAGCTTTAACATATGCCCAGAAATATTTAGGATTCTTTGAGATGTTTTTTTCCGAATCGCTAATGTATTTATTATAACAATTTTTAGCTAAACGGGTGCAACGTGAATTTAATAACTTCAACTCCAGTTCGTCCATAGGGTTTTTATATTTTTTATAACGACGCCAAAGATTGTACTTTTCATTTAAACATCGTTTTAAGTTACGATCAAACCAGGGGGGATATCGTGACTTTTTTCAATTTATGTTTAGGAACATATTTTTCTATTATAGCACCAATTGTATTATAAAATTTTCCAAGAATAGTATTGACATCACTGCTGTCCCCAAATATCTGTACCCAATCACACCCTTGGAGTTCTTTATTAATATTAAAGAAATCGGCTTTGTGGAAGTTTAATTTAAAAGTTTGGTGATTAAACGAAAGTCTTGATTCTCTGATAAATGAAATATCTACATCTAGGGGAGGGTGTAGTTGGTCAATGCTACTAAATACTGAGTGACTCTGACGTACTATGCAAGCCGGAAAATTAGACAGCACCAAGTCAAGTATTCTGTTAGATTTATTAAGTACACTGTTATGTTGTTTGAGTTCATATAAACTTAATAAATCCAACAGTGGTTGACATAAACCCGGCGCCTTATAATCATAGGAAGTATCCGCCACCAAACTCCAATCAATACATGCCAAATTAAAATCACCTAAAATACAGCAACAATCACTATTATCAAGTACAACACTACAACTTTCGATAAAGTGACTCAACATTGAACTGTGCACTGGAGGTGGCAAATACACTGCGCAGAGAGCCACTCGACGCAAGGAATGTGATATCGGAATTTCCAGTGTGACCCAGAGGTCTTCAAGTTTAGATTCCCAACTGTACATACGTTTAGAAGGTATCCGTCTCGAAACCGCCACAAGAACACCACCACCTTCTTTTTTGTGAATTAATTTGGCATTACTCCTATCCCTTCTATAAACCACATACCTTTCGTCGAATAGCTCACCACTTGACACGGAGTCGTTTAACCACGTTTCTGTGAGTACAATTATATCGTAAAGCTGTGATGATGGGACTTTGTAAATTAGTATTTGTAAACATGATATACAGCTTCACTAAAAGTTTTGTAAGAATGGATTGTAAGTGATCCCATGGGAAACTAAAAGTTTGTTCAGTAAAACATCTTATTCCCGTGTATGTGGGGAGATCACATTTCAGTTCATGATGAGCTATATATGCTTGGTCGTCCACTTCCCCTTAATATATTCGAGGAAGGCGATGGCTGCCTCATGAGTCATACTAGTGTGATTAGTCTACTCAGGTTTGCTAAAATACTGATAAGATAAGATTTATAATCATACTTTTTTGTAAATTATAGTATAATTATACTGGTAACTGAAGTATATTCTAGTTATAGTTTTTCATTCAGTATACACTATGTAATAAATTAAAAATAAAAAGAACACATCTACATCATACATCTAAATACATATGTATTCATACAAATACATATTATATATAACTAGCTTGCCAGGCAGATGTTGTTCTGCCCTTTTCGACGACCCTTTGTCATGTCCTATTAAAAATCCTTAATTCGCAAAAAAATATTGTGGGTCACTCATGGGCAAAAAACTATCCTATCTCTCAAGTTGGGCCAAACTACACATGGTGTGCAAATTTGATTAAAATCGGTTTAGGAGTCCATCGCGGACAAACAACATGACACGTAATTTATATATATATATATGTAAAATTTTGGTTTTGTCAAAGTGAGTGTTAGCATTTTCAGAGAGGATTTTCAAAGAAGTACAGTTTTAACAGTAAAGGTGCTGCCGATAAAACCTGTGAGTGTAGTGTAGTGGAACTGTTATCTTTAGATTAGGTAAAGAACAAAGAACTCAGTCATGATTTGAGGATAAGTATTAAAAATTTTCATGAATATAAAAAGGTGAAGGGAACTTATTTAAAACTAGCAACCCTTCCCAGGTCGCCTGGCTGAAAACTTATAATGTGGCATTATTTAGATTTAAGATAATACTATTTATTTTGTTATTATTTCGTTATTTTAAAACAATTCAGATAAAATATAGTCCAAATCCCTCCTGGCCCAGCCCGTCGTAAACTAAACTAAACCCTCGGAGCTTTCTAGAAATGCCAGTTATTTCAATATTACAGAGAGATAATGCAGTTTTATTTAAATGTATAGATGAAATAGACCATTAACAAAATTTCCTAATTGTGACTTTGCTGTATAGTAAGCCACCTAAGGCTAAGATGAAACTGGGAAATATGATCATATTTAAGGGAGCCGTGGTAGCCCAGAGCCGTGGTAGCTCAGATGGTTAGCGCTCGCCATAAATTTCACAGTACGCGAAGAACCTGGGTTCGATCCCCGCCGGCACCAATGAAATTGTTAATTGCCATTTTAAGTGCTGATTTACCACATGCTCGGCGGTGAAGGAAAACAGAAACCTGCATGTCTGTGAAATAAGAAAATATATGTATATATATATATCGAAGACGTGAAGTGCACCAACACGCTTTAGGGCAGCGCGGCAGACACTTCCTTGTCCTAGAAACACTCTCAGAAATGAGGGGAGGCCTGTGCCCAGCAGTGGGATATATATATGCTGTAACTTTTACAGCAGCCAAAAATGAATCTAATGCAATTATTACAAAAGCACTTAAGTTTATTAAGCAGATTTTAATTCATGTTAGGATAACAAATACCTACTACTTCTCCATCAGAATAATGACCGACAGAATGGCAGTACTATAAGCTCTGAGTTGTAATGTGGCAAACTCGGGACTAATATATGAATACTATCAACGATTAAATGAGGTATGTAAGCACAACAATGTGCCTGCAATGGACTAAGTGACACAGTGATGAACTGGCCAGAAGGGGATCGGCTCTGGCCACTATAGGGCCGGAACCAATAATACCAATCCCCTTTGGCTACGTTTGTTCACTGGTATGTAGAAACTTCAATAATTTACACACTCAACTTTGGAAAAAATTAGCAGAGTGTAAGCAAGCTAGGGAGGCCCTGTCTGAAATAAACAGTCATCTAACCAAGGTTCTAATAAGACTGAACAAGCCACAGATCAGGATAGTAACAAGTGCTATCACAGGACATTGCTCTTTTAACAAACATTTGTTTACCATAGGTGTTACAGATAGCCCCCTGTGCAGGGCATTCATGGGGAAGGAAGAAACGGCGGCTCACGTATTGCTGACATGTCCGGAGGTCGCTTCATACAAGGCTAAACATCTCGGCGCGCCGGGATCGCTCCCCGAACTTACTTGCAACATCAAAGGACTGTTGAACTTCTTCGGGGAGATTTCATGACTCGAATAAGCACATTATTCCTGCCCACACGTCAATTACGCGCTTAGACGTGGAGTTGCGGAAAACAGCCCGTCGTAAACTAACTAAACTTACTAAACAAATATCTACATAATCTATGATGGGAAAGACAGGTTTGAACAAGCTGGAGCTTGCTGTTGTATTGAAGAAAGTTCTTAAGACTGGGATCTTTATACTAAAGTGATCTCAAGAAAACCGTGACATTATGGCTGATTTCAATAACTTGTTTCCCCCAACTCAAGGCTTTGTCTATATAATAAGACCAAGAATTTTTACCCAATCAGAGAAAGGGACCAAACTCTTGTTGTAGTAAATGGCAGGTATCTTATTGAAGTCATCTTTGGCAAGTAATCTCAAACTTCATTGTATTCAGAGCATTGTTTGACATTTCAATGGATTATCTGAAATACCAAAATGAGAAAATCATTCATAAGCAGCTTTCTATTATTTGATTTAGAAATTGCATTATGTAAATTCTCGATATCGGACTCTAAGTAAATTCGTGGATCATCTATATACAGATGATACAAGTCATTTTGATACAAGTAAATTGTACGCTATTATTGGAAAAAAAATAGTCCCGCTGGGTTTCTTGCTGGACTATTTTTTTTCTTCCTAGGACAGAGGTTTTTTTTTTGCAAACCAGTATTGTTATAATCTACATAGAATAAAAAAGTTTTTGTTTCTGTTTCAATTGATACGGGTTGGGTACAGTCATCTATCTATATAGCTTGTCAGGGTTAAGCTTGAACCTTTTACACTGTTTTTGAATGACGTAAATCTGTTTTGAATTAATTACGATAAAAATAAATTTTCCTAAAAATTACATATAATGAAATGGAAATGTGTCAATTTGGTCTAGTATTATGAGGTTAGATGTCAAACCTTGTGTAAAGTGTGAGTTGGAACAGTGTCCACAGGCAATTTGTGGGCATCTGTCAATTGATTAAAACTACTTTTACGGATTTTATCGCGTTTTATTTATATTAATTTTAATACCCGTCGTTTCGGGTGCTTTCCAGCACCCATGGTCACAGGGGACTGAGGTGACTGACGTCCCGATGTCAAAGTTAACCCGGAGTACCTTCAGCTTTTTAATTATTGTCTTTGGTCTTTGGTATTGACCAAATTTTGACCAAAAATTGACCAAATAATCAGTAAAAGTAGTTTTAATCAATGTATAGTGTTCGCGTAAATATAAGAAATCATTAGGCATCTGTCAAATTCAAATGTCAATTGTCATTACGTTTCTCTTCAATTTCAGAAATGTGTTTTGAACTAATTATGATAAAAATAATTTTAACTTAAAATTGCATATAACGAAATGCAAATATGTGAATTTGTTTGTTTTAACATGGGCATAAAAATAAAAATTTAATCACTTTGAGCCTGACATTCCATTTGTGAGTAAAGATGGGACTCATACACAACAAATTGAGTCGCAGTGGAGGTTTTTCAGAAAACAAAATTATAACAATATATTAAATTTTGAAGATGCAATAGTAGAATCGAAATGTTAAAATGGCGAAATATTGAAAAATATAGAAAGGATCCACTGCTGGCCAAACGTTTAAGACCACACTTAAACAACATAATTATCTATAAATTGGAAGGAAATCCCATAAGATAAATAAAAGAAATGTACACCTGCATATTCTATTGTTAATATCGAATATCTAAAGAAGTCATTCTTTCATTCACTTTTAAGTTATTGAACAATAAACATGTATTGTTTACAAACACTGACATAGAGTCAGGTGGTAGAGTCCTAATAATATTTTTATGATGGGTTAATAACTAAATGCTTTGCTTTTGTTCGCCATTGGTCAATATTTAGGATTATTTAGCTTCTAAAAACATGTGTTTCCCACTTATTATTACCTGAATTTACATGGTTTTGTTCACAAACAATCTCAATTAGTCTAAACTTGTGGTTTCTACAGTAACAACATCTTAAAACAGGAAAAGCATGTGAAATTAGCAGTGAAATGCGTTCCGCCAACATTGTTTTACATAATGAAGGCAAATCCGAATGTAAGATTGCTTTACAATTGAAGTTATCAAAGACTTGTGTTCATCGCACAATAACTTGATACAGAGACAGGCACTTTTCAAGATCGTCCACGCTCGGGAAGGCTCCAGAGCTACCTCATCAAGTGAAGATCATTTCATTATTGTTACCAACAAGCGAGATAGACGCTTAACAGCACCGGAAATACGCGTTGAAGTAAACAAGACCCGAGTTAAACCGTAATCATTGACTACAGTAAAACAGTGACTGAGACATGCAAAATTATATAGTTGTGTCGCCGTTCGATAACCCCGACTAAGGCCACAAAGCAAGAAAAAACTGATGCAATGGGCCCGTGCCCATCAAGATTGGACTGAAGAAGATTTTAAAAAGTTCTTTGGACTGATGAATCCAAGTTTAAGCGATTTGGTTCAAAACAAAGAATTTACTTTCAACGCAGTGACCAAGAAAATATGATGCCAGACTGTGTAGTCCCAACAATCAAGTATGGTGGCACAATTATGGTCTGGGGTTGCTTTTCTAGCCAAGGAATTGGTGATTTGATCAAAATTGATGGAATTATGAAAAAAAAAATATTAGAACACAATGCCGTTCCTGCGGGGTTACCATTAATTGGAGATGGATTCATTTTCCAACAGGACAATGATCCTAAGCATAGCTGAAAATTATGTAGAGGATATTTAGAAGAGAAAGAGGCACAAGGGGTGTTAAAAAACATGGTTTGGCCTTCTCAGAGCCCGGATCTCAATCCCATTGAACTTTTGTTGGAAGAGCTTGATAGGAACGTCCATAATTGTCTATCCTCGCGAGAAGAAATGTGGAATGCTTTGTGCGAAATTTGGAGCAATATACCACAAGACACTATCAACAAATTGATCGTCCGTATACAGAGACTTGCGAAAATAGTCATAGAATGGAAAGGAGGTTTTATTGATAAAAAATCAGTTTAGTTAACTATAGCTTTTTTTGCATGGACTGTTAATATTTCTTTACTTTTAAGTATATTGACTGTCAAAAAGTTTTTTATTGGATGATTTAACAGTTTAATTAAACATTTAATATTTTATTGGAGTTTTATTTAATTTTCCTACTTTAATTAAGGCGGTCTTAAACTTTTGGCCAGCAGTGTAGATACTGAATAACATCAATGTAGGCTGTATACAGAAATGTTTAATTGTATAAGAATTAAAACATGAGGTGCCTTAATTCATTCATGGTATTTAACTATACTGACTCTGATCATAGAATAAAGGTAAATGCACTGCACCGTTGTACAGTATTATCTAATAGAGTTACACAAATAATACTTTAAATTAGCAAAAATTATCAAACTAAAAAAGACTAAATGACAGCAATAATATCTGTATTACATTTACCTGATAAGATATACAGTTTTAACTTTTTGATAGGGAACTAATCATACATAATTGTTTATCAATTGTATATCTATATCTATGTCCAAAAATTAATCCCAAGCATCCATTCATTGCTTTGATTATTATTTAAACAGGGTTATACCAATCAAATATATTAAGGCATTATTGGTGAAATGTGTCATTAAGTACATGACTACAAAGAATTTTAGGGTAACACATGAAAGGGTTGATAAATAGTTAAAGCTTTTATACTAAAAAAAAAAATAAAAAAATAATGAATACTATAAAACTTACCTCTTCAACTGTTAGAGGAAGAGTAACTCGACTGTAAGAAAAATAATTTATTTTAATATTAAAACAGATTATGTTATACTAAAACAGATAGATTTTTTTAAATTGATGAATTCTATTGTCTACCTTGAATTGCTGTCATTGTCAGACTTATTCTTTTCCGATATTATAAGTTATGGGTATTATTAATTAATGTACTAAATACAAAGATACAATTAAAATTATTGTAATACACCATTTCAAACTGACCCACGCAAAATAATTCGGTGACTTCGGAAAAATCGATTCTTACTCTGAATTAAGACAAAAAATAACCTTTACTTACTATTCTTTAATAAGCATATTGACTATGTGTTTTTTCACTTAAATGCACATTAGGTAATTCACTACAACTGTATTAAGTTCTTATCACAGTACAACACTTGAGCGCCAGCCCGAATAACTGAATATTGTAATTTTAAAATGTAATCTATAGTCAGGCATTGACTGAAAATGACAGGGCGCATGCCTCACTTCATGATCATGATGCAACGGATATTACGTCAACAATGGGTGCGTTTGGCAGAAAAAGCGCTAGCAAGCGCTTACAAGCGCTGAAATAGTTTTCGGCCAGGATACGATTGCTACTTCAGTAGCGCTGACACAATCCGCCATTTTGCTTATTTAATTTGATTGTTTTGAAGTAGAGTTTATAAATTGTTTTGCGCAATATTAGTTTTAAGTAATATAATGACATGAATAAACATATACATGTTATTAAAAATTAATGATTGGTAAGTTTTTAATATGAATACTTTACAAACATAATATATTTAATTAGGTTAGGTTCCCCGGTTAAAACTAACATCGTGTCCTGGAGGAAAATAGTTTACGATTTGACAGCGCTTACCGCTTACGATCGCCAGTTTGCTTACAAGCGCTTGCTAGCGCTTTTTTCTGCCAAAGGCACCCAATAATTGCAGCGTTCTATTAACCTCCTTGTAACGTTCTAGATTAGAAAACTAACTTATGTATTATTTTAAATTTTATTCTAAGATGATTTTAGTCAGTAAATACTGTCGCATCACCGGAAATAATATGTAATTAGTATAGATATTTTTAGAGAAATATATGATTTATTAATATTAGGTATGTTTAAACCGTATAGGTAGCTCGAACTCAAAAAACTGAAAACTTGGGAAGGGCTAATAAAGATAACAAATACAAAAATACATTGATTATCGATAGGAAGAGACGACCTACTCGATATATTACTTTCCTCATGTGACGACCCCACCACCTCACCTCATCTGCCTTTATAGTATATAATCTACAACCTCATCTCCCGCTGAAGTACCTATCAAGTAGTCAGTCAACGCATTTCTGTGAGGTGTGCTTGCCGTACCTCGACAGAATTGAGGTTATAAAGGCCCGTTTGAGCTTACGACTACACCACAAAATAGTGCCGGGCCTAAGTATCTTCAGTCAATTCACACTCTATCTAATGGATTACGGAGAAAAATAGAACGCGCAAAAGGGCACGTCTGGAGCCAGCACTGAATACAACAACATGTCCGTCGCTATCAGAGCGCTACGTACTACACGACTAGTAGCACTTATCTCGCGCCGATGGATGGTTTGCTGCCGGGTCCTCTTGGACTTGGCAATCGGCACCCGCAGTTAGTGGAGTACGCCGTATGCATTCGACAAAGAATATAAACACAAACGCATTGCGGGCGTACTTGAGAACGAAATGGGAAGAAACTGGAGGTCTAGCGTACCGGGCTCGGATGAAGCTATTCTTCGCCGAGTTGGAGCCGTTTGTTCCCGTTGCAGAGCAAAACGAAAAATCTTTGATGATTCTGAACTCGAACGACAACGGCGCAGCGTGAGGCTACTCCGTCATCGAATGAAATGACTATGGCTGGGGTTGCGACTCCGGAAGCTACAAACCAACATCCACGTGTGGATGTCGCCATGAATCTCCCTGTTAATTGATTTAGGCGATAATGGAATGGTCACCAATAAAATAGAGCAAATGAGGGATAAATTGCAGGAGGCGATTGTAGAAACGTGCTACGCGATTGTCGAAACCGACCGCGACTTTCGCGCATACCCCTAAGCTAGTGGAATAGGGATGTCATGAAGGACCAGAACTCTAGCAACTTACTTTAATTTGAAAGTAGCTGCCTTTTATGACATAAGAAATGTTTTTTTTTTAATAAGAAGATGAAATAGGGTGTTACAGTTGTATGAACTTGCAATTTTACGGGGCGATTAACTTTAAACTCACTGAAAGTACTCTGTAAATAAAATGAATGAATACGGATATTGTGATTATTTTCACACAACCCCTTACGGGAGGGCTAGATTGTGTTCTAATTAGCATGGAATTATTTTTAACTAAAAACTAGAGCGTATGCTCTTGAATAAAAATAACATAATAAACCTTTTTTTTTTTTCAAAATATTCAAGGTTTTAAAAACGAATGTTCGAAATTTGTATAAGAAATATTGTATTTAATAACCACAGCCCAAACAGATGGACGTATACAGCAAAATAGAAAAGGATAGCAAATCTCATGGCTTTTTAATAGGCATGTCGATTAACTTAAAATAAAATGAATCTCCGATTCGTTCAAATCCAACATACTAGAATCGATTCTTGATTAAATCGATTATTAAAAGATCGATATTTAATTAATCGCGATCGCATTTTCAATTATACCTGTTAATACATATTAAGAACAACAATAATTTAACAAACGTGCAAATTGCAACGAACATTCCTAGATAAATCAAATTTAATAAATGCTACACAAATATATTATAGGGTAAGCTGCCCTTTGAGCATAGAAAATAGAAGCTGCCCTAACTTTGACACCCCACCAATTATTGACACTTCTACAGATAAGTTAAAATTATAAGATTCACGTTTAGAAAGTAGGAGCAAAGTTGTAAAGTGAACGCATCTCTATTATAATAAAAAAATAATTACTTCACAACCTTCCGCTAACTAAATACAACGATGTGTCTTACCTGGATTGAAGAGCACCTCCCGCCCTCCCTCAATTGCATGCACTAACTCCGTCACCACTAGTCCCAGCACCACTACTCCCAACACCACTATTCAAGCAAAATTCATGCGTCCAAATATGACCGCACACACCCACAGCACTTTAACCCATAAAAAATTATGTATAGAGACTACTTTTCCATGAAGAAGTTTAGCATTATAGAATCAATATGAAATTTTCTATCTCTTAGTGCAATAAAAAGTTAGTTATCCTAAAGATATTTATTTATAACTAGCTGTTACCCGCGGCTTCACCCGCATAGTCACTGGGAAATGAACTATCCATTGCTTTTTGAATTGAAAGAAAACTGAGTTTTATAGATTTGTCAGAGATGCGGCCATTAAAAGGAAACTGAGCAAAATTGATTCATCAGACTATTTAAATGTTTTGAAACGCAGCGCATAGGAAAGCATGAAAATAGCCTGTTTATTGGGATGGAAATGGGATATTTTTTTAATTAAAGGAAACAGAGCATAATTATCCGTCACGGATGCAGACTTTAGAAAAGAAACTGAGCTGAATTGATTCGTAAGAGATGCAATTTTTTGAATTGAAAGGAAACTGAGCCAAATAAAAGATCCGTCAGAGATGCAGACTTTTGAGTTGAAAGAAAACTGAGCTTAATAGGTCGGTCAGAGGTGCAGCATTTGGAATTGAAAAGAAACTGAGCTAAATAGGAAATTTTGAATTGAAAGGGAAGATCTGTGGGAATTCTGATTAATTGATTGTGGGAATTTTGGAAAAAAACTAACTGAATACTATTTTAAGACGCTACTGTACACAATGTTATATGTTTTTCCATTCGGGGAAAGAATGTGGAGATTCTGGGCATTTGACACACGCGAACATGCTACATACAGCTGACCATGAGAGAAGCACGGTTTTTCTAAGTTGACCCCCGCTACCTGTAACGTTTTCCCTTGCGCTTTATTAATTGTCATTGCAAAACTGAGCTTAATAGGGAACTGCAACCTTTTGAATTGAAAAGGAAGATCTGTGGGAATTATTCGGAACCGTGGTATAATAACATTTTCACCTTTTCCTACGCCTGTCAAAATTGTAGCACCGATTATTTTCCGTCCAAGATGTGTCACACGCAGCCTTGTCCCGTTACATAACCGAGGAGCATCTAAATTTCGCATTAGCATGACTGGGACGCCTAATTTTAATTGATGCTTATGTGAGGGCACACCTAACAACTCTAGAGAATTTAGAAACTCTACGGGATATGAAGTGCTCTGTTCTGTGTCCATAACTGTGTCTACTGACAAATACTCTGTTATTTCTCCTGCTACTTCGCTTAATATATTTGAATTTATTTTGTTAACGCTCTCATTTTTTGGTGCAAGAATCGCCCTTTCACATTACCATTTATCTTCATGCATGTTGTTCGTTAAATCTGAATAAACGCTCGCAATTAATTCGGAATGACTCTGTTCTAAATTACAAAAATCTGTCGTCAATTTAACGCAACCCTCAGCATCCGTTTCCAACCGCCCATCGCCAATTTTTAATAGTGTGTCAGCATAGTTTCCAGCATTGATATCATTATACAAATGCACTCTCATATTCGTAGTTGAACTGAATTTTGTCACCTTGTTCCATAAAATAGACGACTTGAGGCATGCTTTAATTTCATCTGCAGGAGTGCCCTTTTGAATGACAGGTAAAGTTTGGCGAAAGTCACCAGCCAGTAAAACCACCATTCCTCCCATTACATCGGTATTGCTGCGCAAATCCTGGAGCGTTCGATTTAGTGCTTCTACAGCTTTTTTATGCGACATTGTACTTTCGTCCCACACTAAAAGTTTGCATTGTCGTAGCATTATACCTCGAGCACTATTTTTGCTAAAGTTGCAGATCGGCGATTCTTCCTGGGCTAGATTTAGAGAGAGTTTTAAAACAGAATGTGCAGTGCGGCCCCCGCTTAGCAAGCCGGAGGAAGCTACGCAATGTTTTTAACTTTCCGTATTTGCGCTAATAATAAATTTAACAAAAATGTCTTCCCAGTTCCTCCAGGGGCAATTAAAAAGAAAAGTGCACCATTTCCAGATTCAATTTGTCCTAATACTGCAAAAACTCGTTTTTGTTCGGGAAGCAAGCGGGGTACAAATTCGGCTACTTGCTGCTGCAAAGCTGGTATATCGTAGTTTGTTTCACGCATAATTTCATCACTTAGTTCATTTTCGGTTGTTCGCTGAGGGCTTATCATTCCAAAGTCGCTTAATTTTTTGCCTATCATTGTCATAACTTTATCTTCAATTTTTCCAAGTGCTTCATTATAAATGTGTTCATTGTATGTGACATGTTCGCGTGTGTCTGCTGTAACCTTCGCAAAATATCTTCCGCCATGTACTCTTTCTATTTGTCCCACAATTCATGTGCATTAGATAGCCCGCAAGATGATATGAGAGTTGCATAAAGATCCCTAATTTTGGCTGGTGACTGGCACTGCACAGCTTCCTCCGTGGTTTCATCCCAGTGATTATCGTTTTCTAAAAGATGCAGAGCTTCACATGCTTCTCTATAAGTTGCGCATTCCTGACTGTTGACAGTTTTAAGGTCTTTATATGCTGTGGGACCCCGAACATGGTCCAGCAGCAATCGTAAACAGAAAACATTCAAAATGAGTTACATGGATGATGTACACACGACCAAGGGCATCTGATGACTTTACGGCAACAGTTTTCCTAGATGAGTTCCAAGTATAATAGCGGGGGACTTCAGAATATAACAACGTTTTTGCGAAGGGGTCGGTTTGACAAAGTTGAAATAAGGCTGTTAGTGTGGTTTTTGGCGGTGATGCAATTCTTTCTTGGAAATTTCTTCCGGTGAAATATACACGCTCTCCATTTTCTAAGTGCACAGCAAGGTGAGTAACTGTTGGGTGCCTTTCGTGAGGGAAGCCAAGGAGACGCCACGCTGCCTCGTTACTGCTGACATAACGCCCTGCTTGAAAGTTCTGTACTTCATTAACGGGATTTGCCTCACCTTCACTCCAGAGATTAAATATTGCTTGGTTGCTTCCTTTATTTATGTACTTACAAATATACTTGATTGCGCGGATAGAGCTACATGCTTCTACATTAATGTGAGCATTAAACATTTTACATAGAATGGGCGAATACGGGACAATCCAGCTGTTATTTAAGGTTTCGAACGCTCCAGAGCGAGATTTGATTGTAACTTTCCTGCCATCATCTTCGGGAGCTCTGCGTCTGTATAAAGGGTAGCCATTGTCATTGTGCACTGTTTCTTTTAATAGCTGTTTAAGGAATTTCTTTGTACATTTTCATTCCATGAAAGAATCATACATGGCGATATTGAATTTCGTGCTCCACGTGGACCGTGAATCATATTTCGGACGATGGTATCATACAATTCTTTATCTTGCTCAGGATCCGGAATCTCGGCGCTTATTATGTCGTCTATTTGGCTGGGATGCAACTTCTCTTTAAGCCATATTAGAATGTGGGCATGCGGTAATCCTCTTATTTGCCATTCAATTGAATACATGAAGCACTGCACCTCTCCGAAAATTTTCCCTTTGTTAATTACATTCATTTTTCATTAATTTTGTGTGTACTCATGCAGGTAGCGGGGACTGTTAACGAATAATGAGGGCAGAATTACCATTTTACCTAAATCTCTGGCGTTTACATTGGCGTCGCTAGAAACTGCATCTTGTAAATGTATATAATTCTCAACGCGCAGCTTTTTTGATTTAAAGATTTATAAAGGAGACGTTCACTTTCTACCTTCACATACATGTCTACCAAAAATTGATGAAGTAATTGTCTACACCGGGCTAAGAGGTTAAAATCATTTTCTCGCAACATCATATGATACGCATAAAAATCCATACATGATACTTTTTTGTTCGGAGTAGGCTCCTTTGTGACCGGGTTAATGAGTGGAATTTGAAAATAATAACCCTCTTGAACTTTGCAATAAATCAATGGGTATTGCAGAGCGTCATAAACTTGTGTGTATCGGCTACCCGTTGCAACGTATCATCACGTGCTCGCAAGACAATGTCTTGTGAAGAAAATTGATCACCACTAATTACGGCTGCTATTTCGTTTATCAAAGGTGCATTGTAGCGCCTTTCATGCTCTCGTCGAGGGGTCCGATCCGCGTGAATGATGACTTTAGAATCCTCTTCAGGTAGGTTTTTTAAAGCAGTTTTAAATGTTTTGACTAAAATGTTACGTTCATGCAAGGATCTTGGAATTTTGAACACTGTGTCTCTCTCAACTCCCTGGATAAATTGGAAGAGACGGTCTTCCTCAATTTCTTCGTCACCCATAAAATATACTTGTAAAAATTTATGCTGTTCGTTTTCAGCTGGAAAAAGTGAACCTATGCTGTGATAAATTTGCCCTTGCCCCGTAAATGTAGGCGAAAATCCTGGCATTATTATTTCCAGGTCAACTCCGAAGGACGTCATTTGAAAGCATGAGTTATATTTCCGGATCCTGTCTGCGCTGCAAAATCGACAAGCCTTGTCCATCAGTCCGATAACAACTAACCTGTGATTTTTATAATCAATCAACGGATCATAATTGAATGCTGCGTCATTAAAAACCGACCAATTGTTTCTTTGAAAATTTTGCCGACGTTCAGCTTGGAGCTGTGCATTTTCATCTTTTCGCGCCTGTGTCTGTTCTGGTGTTTCAGATGCCCTTGTAGTAGATTGACGTTCAGCTTGCTCAATGAGTCTGTGTTGAATTTCATCAGGTGTTTCCGCGGCTCTTAAGATGGGCTGACGTTCCGCTTGTTCGAATAGCTTTTGCTGACTTTGAGCAGGTGTTTCAGTAGCTCTTAAAGTAGATTGACGCTCTGCCTGTACAAGACTTCTTTGCTGACTTTTATCAGGTGTTTTAGTAGCACTTAAAGTAGCTTGACGCTCTGCCTGTTCAAGACGCCTTTGCTGACTTTGAGAGGTGTTTCAGTAGCTCTTAAAGTAGCTTGACGCTCTGCCGTGACGCCTTCGTGAGAAAGGTGTTTCAGAAGCTCTTAAAGTAGCTTGACGCTCTGCCTGTTCAAGACGCCTTTCCTGACTTAGAGAAGGTGTTTCGGAAGCTCTTAAAGCAGCCTGACTGTCTGTTCAAGATGCCTTTGCTGACGTTGAGAAGGTGTCTCAGATGCTCTAAAAGCAGCCTGACGCTCTGCTTGTTCTTGCCTTCTCAGTTCAGCATCTTCTAAAGATTCTAGCGATCAAGCTAATCTTTTCGCTTGTCTTTGAGAACATACTCTTTTAAGGCTGGACTTACGTTTGCAAGGCATTATGAAGTAACAAAAAACCTATTTACAAAAAAAACGTTAAAATACCTAAAAGGAATTAAATTTCCTTTTAAATATTTTTTAAAGCAAATCCAAAATATCTAAAAGGAATAAATATTCCTTTTAAATATTTTTTTAAAATCAAAACATCAAAACCAATTCAAGACACAACACGAATCCGAAAACGATAGCCAAAAAAAAATCGAATCAACTTAAAACAAATCATGAAATCGAAAGCAGTAGCCAATATAAATATAACCAACGAAAAAATAAGTAAGTTTTTAGGTACCGTATACACATAAAAAAGAAAATCATAATGATTTTTATGGCTATACAATTAAAACTTTTTTTTTATTTATTTTATTTTTATTCCCGTTTGGCAGCAGCCCTGGGCCCGAAATGATTTAAGTAATAAAGTAAAAATAAACGGATAAAATCCGTAAAAGTAGTTTTAATCACAACGAAAATCAATTCACGATTCTAAATAAACAAAATCCAAAATCAAAGCCAAAGTCTAAACATGTATAAAGGAATACCAACCAAATAAACAAAACCGATAAAAGAAAATACACAAATCCGAAAATGAAAGCCAATATAAATACATCCAACCTTAACCAAATCACAAAGCAAATAACAAACAACCGAAATCGAAAGCAGGTAGTCGAATAAGCTACGAAATAGAAACAATTTAAGCATATAGGTACCGTGTGCACTATAAGTTGACGCGCGGCTCAACGGCGGGAGTTAAGTGCATGTCAGGAAACATTTCGTTACCGCGTTTTAAAAGTTTGTATCGACATTCAGTAATCAATTTAAACTATGTATACGTTATTTAATAAGAACTCTCAAAAAATATTTTTCTTATAATTTTGCACAATTTTTCTTATTGTAATACCGATTCATTCATAACCACATATAAGAACTGTATTCATTTCCGTTCAATAAATATTACTAAGGATTATTAATAAGGCTTACTAAGAACTGTTTCTACCACAGTTAAGTAATAGTTAAGGGTGAAAGCGTGACAGGTGGTGACAGTATTTCTGATCCATACTTATAATCACGCCTGTAACCTTTGCGGGGTAGGCAGAGCATCAACGGATTACTTAATATCGTCTGCGAGGTTATCGTCTATTCTGTGAATTACAATGCACCAAAACGTTTGAAGAAAATCAGCTGGTGAATTTTATGTTTTTTATCGCTCTCTTCCCGGTCCTGTGTGGAAAAATACAGATCCATACATTTTTTATCTCAATTTTGATAAAAAGACATAATAATCCAGATATTCTGACCTACTGTGTTCGTCCGTCGTACCGTCGTCCGTCTTGTAGAATCACGGTGGCGTCACCTAGCTGAATTTAATTTTGAAACATATTCGATTTTCACACGGGAATGATATGTTTTTCGCTGAAAAAAGTAGCCTATGTCACTCTACAGCCACCGAACTATCCCCATACAAAAACTCATGCTATGCCGACGCTCTGTTGCGACGTGAAAGAAGGACAAACTTTTGCAACATATTCTATTTTCCCACGGGAATGAGATGTTTTTCCGCGGAAAAAGGTAGCCTATGTCACTCTACAGCCACCGAAATATCCTCATACAAAAAATCGTGCCATGCTGACGCTCTGTTGCGACGTGAAAGAAGGACAAACAAACAAACACACATTCGCATTTATAATATTAGTATGGATCTACGTTCATTTTCGCGTCAATGTTATTGTGTTGACTTTTTGGATTTTTACAGTGTTTTATTAGTGTTTTAGTATAGTCTTTTATCATAAAATTGTAATGAAAGTAATTGTGTGGCGCATGGTACTGCATGGGAATTTTAAGGGGACTGAGGGGTTAAATAAACACAAAAATCGAATTAATTTACTACCCTTTGAAAAGGGGTTACTTTATTACATAATTGTCGTTTTGTTTGCTTATTTGCAGTTTTGCGTACAAGACTATTCATTCTAATATCAATAAATTTTGAATGACATCAATTAGTTTTAAAAAAATCATAAACAGGCGCACTTAATTACGTTGGTAGTTGGTACCTACATAAATAATTGTCAAAGCTAATTAGTTTTCTAATCGCTTTAAATATGTATAATCTTACTTCAAATTGAAGCTCTGCTCTGTTTTGCACCTTCAACCAGCTTGCTCGGTCTACTGGTACCAGTACAGTCACATATACCAAGCACCGTGGTTCTCACCGCCCGCGCGGTTCTCACCGCCCAGAATATCGAATGACACGAGCTGAGCAGTCAGAGGCGAGGGTCCTCACTCCCCCACTCGGACAGCGGTTAGATATCTCAAAACTACCACAGAGTCGACATGATGATTGGTAACAACACCAAATCGTAAATCATCATCATTATCATCCTCATCTTCATTACATTTCTCTTTTTTAATGATGCCTAAAAGGCCGCGAGCCATGAGTTAGAAAAAGCTGTAACGGCCGCATAGGCTAACACTGCTAACATCACAGAATAAAGATGTACGAAGCACTAAAATGGATGAAACAAACGAAACTCCTGAGGTTGGGCTTATTTATTTTCTATTTTACGCCTTTTCGGTGATCTGAAATTAGAAAAATATTTTAACCCTATTTATAGATAGCGGCACGAAAGTATAGTAGTGACCGTTATTGTGCATAAGTCGAAAATAAAGTATCATGGGGTCATCATAGGGTAGTAAGCAGGTCGCGGGGTGAGCGTGCGTATCTTTCGCATGCGCTGATTGGCTCTCCAGTTGCATTCCATCCCCTGTACTATGGAGTGTAGATGTAAGGAGAACCAACTATAAAAAAAGTGTCCGTAGGAAAGTGCTAAATAAGGGTGGCGCCACTATATCTAGAGGGTAAATTTTAAAGAATCTTTTTTTTCACAGTCTTTCACCATAACTCTTTTTTATCATAATTGTTATTGTTATTGTTCTCAAAATTTTTATTTTCAAAATCAATCAACTTTTGTGTTTAAATAATTATTGGGATAGAGAATTCCAGATCACACATTATAGTATTTTTTATATAAAATAATAATAAATTCTTGTTAGGGCGCAAGAACAGAATATCAGATTCTAATAACCCTTGTAGTAAGGGGAACCAGGGCTGTGAAGGCCAATAAGGAAAAACAAGTATTCCATGAGCCATCCATTATTTTCCTTAAACAATTTAATATTATGAAAAAATAACATCCGCTCCAGTTTATAGTAAAAGCATCTACCGCCATTGCATCTGGATCCGGTCTCCAAGAAACAAAGTTTGTGCATTTGGCATTAGTGCGGGAGGCGAAATTATTTGGTTGACCAAAATGTGACACAATGGTTTGAAAACTGGAAGAGGAGAGTTCCCATTCGGTGTCAGGGTTTATAATCCTAGATTCAGCGTCCGCCCAGTTTTCTTTCGTATTGACGTATGACGCGTAGATCCAAATTTTACGCTTCTCACTCCATTGCCAAATTTGCCGAGCGATCCCGTTTAAGTGGGGGAATTGTACCCCGCCCATGCGATTTACATAACTAATGGCTGGCTTTTATCTACCCATAATAGTATCGCGCAATTAGTTTCTTTAGATGCCAAGCTTTTGAGTCCAAGAAAAATTGCCAATAGTTCCAGATAATTTATATGGTAATCGCGTTCGCTAACCGACCACCCTCCGCGAGCGCGTTCTTCATCGCGCACTGCGCCCCAGCCGGTTCGTGAAGCATCTGTGTAGATTTCAATTTTATAGCCGGCGTTTCGCATTGTATGTAATGTTGTTTTAATGTTATTGGACCATCAAGTAAGATCTTCAAGGATAATACTAGGTAAATTGATTTTACTCTCATAATTCTGATTTTCTAGTAGCGCGAGATATTTTTGACGTTCCAATAACTTGGTGTATAACCAACCGTATTGGACAGCATGCTGCAGTTAGAATACCAATTAATTGAACAAATTCTCGAATAGTGCATGTGGGTAGACAAATAAACTTCTGAACTAATTGCGCAATACTGTTACGTTTTTTATCTGGGAGAGAAATGGTTAGATTCTTAGTGCAAAAGAGAAAACCTAAGAATTTACAACTTTGCTTGGATTGGAGTGAGCTTTTATCAAAATGTATAACGAAACCTAGACATTGTAATAGTTTCAAAGTTTCATTTACGTTAGATCTGCAATCCTCATAAGTGTTGCCGATGCAGAGAATATCATCTAGATAAATTACTGAATTAAAGCCCGCGCTTCTCAAGTGAGTTACGATTTCTCTCATAATTTTAGTAAATACCCTGGGAGCCACTGACAGCCCATAGGGCATTGGTGGGAACTCGTAGGTCGTGGTCTGGTTGTTTCTCTTAAATTGAAATCTTAAATACTTTCTATGTTCAGTATGAATCGGAATTAGTAAGTAGGCTTTTTCAGATCAATTGTGGCTAAGTATCCGTGTTGGGGTATTAACTTTGCCGCTGTTCGATAATCCTCCATCTTGAAATGAAACTTTGAAACATATTTATTTAACGATTTCAAATTTAATATAAAACGCTTGCTGCCGTTTGTCTTGGAGGCAAGGAATATTTTAGAGACAAACTGGTCTCTACTTGGAAGACATTCTGTTATGGCACCTAAGTCAATCAGCTTTTGAATCGCAGTTGACATTACCTGGTGCTCTAACTCCGAAAGGGTCTTGCAAGGAACGTTTGTTTGGCAGACTTCCTTGCAAAAAGTTATGTATGGACAATTTTGTATCCAATCTAAAATTACTAAATTGGATGAAATTCTCGTCCAACAATTAAAAAAAATTAATTCTACCTGCATGTACCTGAGTTACTGCGGCGCTGGGGCACGAGACTTGTTCGCTGCTGAAGGCTTCGATGCTGGCTGCTGTTGTGTCGAGCTCGGGTATGGACGGCGGCTTTGCGTCGACGTTTTCTTCCCACCTCGGTTGCAGCGGTTCGATGAGTACCGAGGTGGGCCAGACCAGTTTCCCGAACTAGAAGAGCGGTTGCTAGTGGATTGAGAGCCGGAAGGTTTTGGACTAATCTTTTTGATTTGCAGACCCTGTCGTTCATTAGCTCTGGCTGCCTTGATTTTTTTCTGAAAGTTTGTTACCGAACAAAGTTTCGTCTCTTACTGAATCTTGAACTACGTGGAGAAAGTTCTTATCCAGGTTTGGTGTAATTAGTTTTATGCGGCTATTCGTATTTATCGTATGCAAATCCGAAAGAATACGGCAGGCATTGCTAAGATGTTGGATAGCATTCTTCTCGTCGTCCCCACTTAAGAGAATATTGAGCGCCCTGTTAATGGCCGTTATCCCCGACCCGAGTTGCTGTTGGTGAACTACCAGGATCTTATCTCTGTTTCTTACAGAGTCTATAACTGCTGCTGATATTTCTGCGTTTAGTTTAGGTGCTTGCAGCAACCTACAGTTGTCCGGGATTAGGTACTCCTTCAGAATTTTTTCCTTTTTATCTTTTGGCAAGCCTTTGACGAGTAGAAGAAGCCACAATTTGGCTAAACTCTCGTGAATTCTTTCTCCAAACTCTAGGGTATCGCTGGTGGACTCACCGAGCGCTTCTAAAAGTTCAGGGTCCAATTCTGGTTCAGATGATTCACCGTTCGAGTTTTATTCCGTCGAAGTTGCCACTAAAGCCAGTGGCTCTAATGGTTTCTACGCCCTGGTCTCTTGTCTAGACTCTGGCTCCAGTGTGGCCTCAGGTTCCAGTGTAAGCTCGGGCTCCAGTATGAGCTCAGGTGTTGTGGGACTCTGCCCTGAAGAAATCCCGAGGCCCTTCATGTTAGCTATAAGGTTTAGCTCAGAGTGGTTGGTGTCTTCAACATCTAAAAATAATATTTTTAGGATTAGAAAAGTGGATTACTTCAACGAACGAGGCTCACGATCTGCCCTGCTGAAGGGTTTTGTTTAAACGGACGAAGCTCACGGCCTGTCCTGATGAAGGTAATTTTTTCAACAAAGAAGGCTCACGGCCTGTTCTGATGAAAGCTGATAACATGTGTACAAAACAACACGTGCTAACGAAACATATGTTACGTAATCTTGACTCATAGTAAATCGTTATAATACAAAAATAAATATGCTTACCTTCATTATTGGAAGATTCTGATGATATGACCCGTATTCGGCGACAGCGTGCGACATCGTGTTCATGTAATTTTCTAATTTTGCGTTCGTAACGCTCGATTTTTTCTTCCGCTCTTCGTTTTGGCATTATAAATTTTAATTATAATTATAAATACTTTACAAAAAAAAGGCAAGAATAAAGTGTAAACTTATTGGGAGACGCTGTCGTCACCGTGCACGAAAAAGGAATGAGCTCAGAATGGCGCCTAGTACTGGGCGTTTTATTCAGAAACACTTTTGAAAAACAGTTTGTCAAAGAAAAACGAACGAACAGTTTCTCGAAGATAAGGTTTAAAAACGAACGAAATGAATACATCTCTACATTTCATTCTCGGAACTGTCTCAATCGCAAAACGTTTACAAACTACATGTTCGTTAGGTAGGTTCATAGGTGGGATCTGGGATCTAAGTTAAACTCTATTACTATTGCTTTATGAACTACTGTCGATTTTTTAAACTGTTTCTCAGAACTGTTTCTCATTTCAAAAAAACGGTTTCGTTTCGTTTTACATAAAACCTGGAACGATCCAGTACTAATGGCGACTCACTCCGTCCCCGAGTCAGCGGTGGTAGGGGTAAGTGGGTTCACAGCCAACTTTAGTTTAGTCAGTTGAGTGTCTTTTAAAGCGTGCATAGTCACCTTTAGGTTAAGGGGACTACCTGGTGAATAATTATATCTGAAAAATGAAGCGATGAAATATAATAACAATTAATAATAAATAAGTATTGATTTTTAAAACAGTTTATTTCATTTTTACTCAACTAATATTATTATTTTATATTAAAAATACTATAATATGGGATCTGGAATTCTCCATCCCAGTAATTTAACTTTAAAATGACAAATTTAAAATGACCTCTTTACTTATTCGCCGTAAGGAATATGACCTTATATATTTACATAAAATTCTCCATAATGAGATTGATTCCAGTTACCTCTTAAGTAAATTAAACTTAATTACAAAGCGCAATCCCCGAATTCCTAACAAGACATTTCACCTGCAGACTTACAAGAATAATACGTCTTTTTACAACCCGATAATAAGAATGTGTCGACTTTACAACGAGATATCCATGAAAGACTCCCGCTTGGATATTTTTGACCCAAGATCAAGGATATTCCAAAGAGCAGTAAAAGAGCTTATGACCGTACACACTCATTCCCATATCACATAGATTTTAAATTTGATGTATGTAAAATTTGTTTTTTTTTTTGTATTATGTCCCATATCACATAGATTTTAAATTTGTTGTATGTAAATTTTTTTTTTTTTTGTATTATGTCGTAATGTACGGCATTAATATTGTTAATATTAAGCGTAGATTTGATTTCTCCTGTAGTAAAATATGAAAATGATGTGTCAACATACTTAGAAAAACAATCTGGCACAAAACTGTGATGTGTAATTTTTAATGTATTTTGATTGTTATCTGTTTTGTTGTCCATATAATAAATAAATAAATAAATTCTTTAAACACAAAAGTTGATTGATTTTGAAAATAAAAATTTTGAGAACAATAACAATAATAATTATTATAAAAAATAGTTATGGTGAAAGACTGTGAAATAAAAGATTCTTTAAAATTTACCCTCTAGATATAGTGGCGCCACCCTTATTTAGCACTTTCCTACGGACACTTTTTTATAGTTGGTTCTCCTTACCTCTACACTCCATAGTACAGGGTATGGAATGCAACTGGAGAGCCAATCAGCGCGTGCGAAAGATACGCACGCTCACCCCGCGACCTGCTTACTACCCTATGATGACCCCATGATACTTTATTTTCGACTTATGCACAATAACGGTCACTACTATACTTTCGTGCTAAGTGTTAAAATACTTTTCTAATTTCAGATCACCGAAAAGGCGTAAAATAGAAAATAAATAAACCCAACCTCAGGAGTTTAGTTTGTTTCACCCATTTTAGTGCTTCGTACATCTTTATTTTGTGATGTTAGCGGTGTTAGCCGGCCGTTACAGCTTTTTCTAACTCATGGCTCGCGGCCTTTTAGGCATCATTAAAAAATTCTCTCTCGAAATTATTTACATAGAAAGATAAATTATATTCACACAATTACATTCATTACAATTTTATGATAAAAGACTATACTAAAACACTAGAAAAATCCAAAAAGTCAACACAATAACATTCACGCGAAAATGGCGTACGAAATAAACGTAGATTATAAATAAATATCTTTAGGATAACTAACTTTTTTATTGCACTAGGAGATAGAAAATTTCATATTGATTCTATAATGCTAAACTTCTTCATGGAAAAGTAGTCTCTATACATAATTTTTTATGGGTTAAAGTGCTGTGGGTGTGTGCGGTCATATTTAAACGCATGAATTTTGACGGAATATCGAAGCGGTCAAATTTGGCCGCTTGGTGTTTGAGAGGTTAAAAATATAATAAATCTGCAGAAAAATTATTTGTTCACGATTTACGCAAAAACTACTGTACAAAGTTTCATGACATTTGGTGTGTTGGTCTGGGACTAATAGTCACTCACCTACGAGGCGATATGGGTTCAGTACAGTAAATGACCGTGTATGTTTTCCTCCTTTTTAAGTTTATTGTTTTTATGTCTGCTAATGGTTCTATTTAGTTCTAAAGAGGAGTTGATTATACATTTTATAAATCTATAGAGAAGTGTGTGTGTGTGTGTGCGCGAAAATCAAAATCATTGCGTCACCAACTAGAAAGGGCAGAAACATGTCTACCAGGCCAGCTAGTTTGATTAATAAATATCGTTTTATAAATTCGTACCCGTGTTTTATTAATATGCTAAAACCTACGTTATAATTAACCACCTACTCGTTATTTACTAAATACTTACCTATTTTACATTAATAAGTCTATGCTTTAGAAGGTGGAATAGTTTTCTATGATTTTTTTACTTTATTGAGCGATTGACTCGAAACCCGCAGAAAGACTTTGGATGAAAAATCTCTTTGAATGGCTGAATATCACCGATCTCTATTAGGCCCGCCACATACATACGGAATTCCGTTGCGGGATTCCATTTCGGAATACCGATTCAGGTTTCTGAACGCAGCAAGTCCATATAAAATAAAGGACCCGTCACACAACTACAGTAGTTTTCCGTTTGAAATTTTGCGGGCAATATGGAATTTCGTATGTGTGTAGCCAACCCGTTTGGAAATCTGAAACGGAATTCCGTATGTATGTGGCCGGCCTTATACGAAAACGCTGTACTGGCTATACACTGACATAATGAGGCTATTTGATTTTCGCCATTTTGGCGCTGAGAGCAAAAGTGGGCGTCCACGGAACTTATAATAGAAATATGCCCCTATTACACTACCCTGAATCGGGTCCCTACGACCTGATTCAGGGTGGAGTAATAATACAAAGGGAGTAAGGGTCCCTAATTAGGGCGGCAAAGTGGACCTGATCTGAAGTACCCTTCCAACGTGCAGTGTAATAACACTAAGGGAGTTAGGGCACTTATTCGATGCGCGACTAGAGACGCAAACTATACATCAATCTTTTCAAACATCGATATATCGTTCATAAACATGGTTCTTCATGAGCGATGTTTTATGAACAAAGTTTTGGCTTGCCGTCAAGGGTTACGAAATAACTATTAGAAGGTATAAAATTCCATGTGTTAAAAGTTTCGAACGATGATTATCACGAATTTTATGTTGCCAAAAAATAAATACTAAAACAAAATATGTCGAAGCTAGATAACGTCTAAATTTTTAAAGTTAGAAGATTTACGAGTATTTGGCAGAAATAACTCGATCCCGAAAATTTTAATCACGAATCAACAAACAGGAAAATGGTCTTTCAGCCAAAAATAAATATACTTGAACTTCAGAAGTGCAATTGTCGTCAATCGGTAATTCCATTTTTGATCTAATATTCTAGTTATTTTGTTGTGATAATTAATTAAGATAAATTTACATATATTGAAAATGGATTGAAATTGTTTTATTCATTTTCTTATTGGTAATTATATTGTTTGAGCTTTAACTTTAGGAGAGAAACTACTTACTAGGCACTAGGTTGTCAAAATTGTTATTTTAAAATTCAATTCGAAAGAAATAAACGTAAAAGTAAAAAAATATTTAATTAACTCTTGTTTTCTGATAATTATTCGATAAAATTAAATGTGTAAAAATAAAACTTCCTTAAATAATATAAATATAATGTTTGATTATTATACTTCTTTCTTCCACTTCTGTTCAAAACGATTATTTATTCAATATATATGTATGTATTATATTTAAAAGGTTATAAAAAACATCGAAAAAATCGATATATCGTACATAAGCTATATATACGATGTTTTTAATGAACGATGCTGCATCCTATAGATGTGCTTACTTGGAAAAATAACGACTCGAATTAACTCGGGTTGAAATTCACATAACTCGAACTAAACTCGAGTTACGCAACTAGAGTTAGCAGGACGAAACACAGTAAATGATTTGTTACAATTACTTTAAAGAAATCGATTCAATAAATATATATACTTTTTTACTTGTCCATCCCTATGACTGAGCAAGAGCGTAAAATCAGGGTAGTGTAATAACTGACGTCCCTAATTAGGGGCCACGCCCACCCTTCATTCAGGGCCCTAATTCAGGGTGGTGTAATAGGGGCAATAGGATAGTGTGACAAAATATATGGATTAAAATTCTATAACCAGACTTACCATTACCATTCTATTTATGTATCATTTTAATATAATTTCATACAATAAATAAATGTATCATTGAATACTTATGTCTTAGACACAAGCTTTTTACCTCATATAAAGCAAAAATTGACGCTGCGATAATCTACATACGTTATGATTTCTTATGTTTACGTGAACACTACACATTTAAATAATACTAGTTTTACGGATTTTATCGCGTATATTTAATTTTTTAAAATACCCGAAGTTTCGTGCTGCAAAGTGCTCGAAACGTCGGGTATTTTAAAAAGTTAAATATACGCGATAAAAGCCGTAAAAACTAGTATTATTTAAATCTACCTACGTTTTTCGTTACGTTAATTCGTAACTATTGAACAGCTTTGACCATTAGGTATAGGCACAAACTAATAAGAGTACTAACGTAGGTATAGGGTATAGTGCATTCCAGAGGTTCAAAAAGGTCCAGTGAGTTCGAAAATCTGGAGTAAGTAATATAGCTGCAGTTGGATCTACCACGTAGAAAACGTATGTTAACCATTCATTTAGCCCTCGTTATAGAGAAAATCAAGAAACCGTTGAAATATTATGCCTATTTTAACAATATCTGTACGTACTATTAGAATTTTACAAACTTTAAATTACATTAAAGAATACCGTACCACCACCACGTAAATATTGTCGTCATATTTAATTTGCTTCGTACACCAATTCACATCCTATATTATCAAACGGGCTTAATTTTTAATTATAAACTGTATATTCCCTTACTTGTGTCATTGTTACTTAATTACTTTTTATAATGCTACATAGAAAGAAATAAGAAATATTTATTCAGTTCAAAAAGTATACAAATACTGACTTAGTTACTGTAATGTTACATATTTTATAAGTCTCATATTGTTTTTATATATAATTTCAAACAGTATCACTGTGCTCCAGACTAGGATTCCCCGTGTCGTGGAGACCAGTCTTCCCATTTATCTAGAACTTAGTGATTAGTCGATGTTATGTCCGAGTGGATTTCTCACATACATAAATTACAACACAGAAAAAATAATAAAGTTGAACAAAAGAAATACTAACACATATTTATGTGTTAGGTGTACACTTTTATGTTATATTTAATCTCAGTATGCATTTAGATTAACAGGTTTATTTGTTTATTTAAGATATAATTATCCATTTAAGGCACAGTGTACGCCTATAGGTTAAAAAATACAGCATCTATTTTAGTGTTAATTAGCTGTGACACAAGATGAAGCTGTAAGAGTCGCATAGACTAACAGCACTAACATCAAGATAATAGAGACAGCATCTATTGTGTCTGGTATACTTTCCGCGAATGTGTTAAGGCGACACTGTGAAAAAATGCACCTCCTTTCATCGAATAGTATAGGACTATGACACCACTAACCTAAGTGGAATTTTGATATAAGTAAATTCATGTCTTTATCTTGAATTTGATTGTTCAAAAACACTATTGTATAATTTTGACTCGATCATAGTTGTTTGCGATGTAGCAGCCAGATTAATCAAACCTAAACGGGAATAAATAATATATACTCCGCTGCTACCATAACGCGGAAGGCGAGAATAAATAAAAAAAAAACATTTTATTTCCTAATTATTCTTGGCTACTGAGATACTGCGGACTGTATATAGATAATTTGACGTTCTTATAAAGAAACAAGAAGCAGCCGCAAATATCATTCAGCGCCACACCGACTTCACACGCCGCTATCGTCACGTATCCGTCGACCAATGGTGAGCCGTTTCTTCAACGCCGCAGTTCGTTTCCTCTTGCTGTTCCGGAGCTGTATTCCACACCGCCGCCGCCCGCCGACTACGCGTGCGCACCGATCTGCATGTCTTATATAGCCCGGTCCAGCGACGTAGCTTCGTGAACAACAAACAAGTCTCACGCCGGGAAACGAAACGTAGATAATTGTATATTTTAAATAGTTTTCATTGGTCATAAAATAAGCAATATAATTGGCTAGGCAAAATATTAATTGTTACCATTGGCAAATCAATAGTGAGCCAGCCATATAAATATAGGCAAGGTTGATGCAAAAGATATTCCATTCCATTCCGAATCCCATTCGACAGTACATTCATAAACATAAACAGTAGTTTCATTTCTCCACCTTAAAGAAAACCACTCGGAGTCTGTTAATAGTGGACAGTTCGTCTCCACTATTACAGTGGTGACCCCGTACGAACACCGAGGGGGAAGATCCGGTACGAACACCAAGAAGGAACACCCTGCGACGTACCACTACTATTGCACGAACACCGCGAAGGAAACCCGTACGAACACCGAGAAGGAAGACTTCAGTTTATATAAAATCAGTGTAATCAAGCCGTCAGTATGGAGCAGGAGGCAAACACATATACATCAAACCCGGTAAAGGAACCAGAAATCGCCGGTATATCTCTATCGTTAAGAATACCACCGTTTTGGAGAGACAAACCACGACTTTGGTTCGTCAGTTTTGAAGCCGCAACGAATGGTTTAAAGAAGAGCCAAGCGCAATTAGCACAGATGGTGATAGCCCAACTTGAGAAACAAGACATCGAACAAATTGCGGACCTGTTGTACAACCCACCAGCAGTCGACCAGTATAATTCACTGAAGGATCGTCTGATCTCCGCATACGAAGAATCCGACAGTCGACAGCTACAAAAACTTCTATCAGAAATAGAACTTGGAGACCAGAAACCCACACAACTCCTACGCAAAATGCGTACTTTGGCGCGAGATAAAGTTCCGGATTCAACACTACGGCTAATGTGGGTAAACCACCTACCACCACATATTCGATCGGTAATAGCAGTCAGCGAAACATTCAGCACGCAGACGAAGCTCGACGAACTGGCACTCCTGGCGGACAAGATGATCGAAAACAGCAGTAGCTCACACATATCGATCATCGAAGGCACTTCAACAAAGGCCAATGATACCCAGTTTCTTCTCGAAGAAATTCGGAAGCTATCATTCGAAGTCGCCGCGCTCAAAGCTTCCCAGCATCATACCTTTTACCAGCAACAGTACAACCAGCGCAATCAGCAACACCGAAGATCACCTTTTCGTCGCAACCGCTCTGCAAGTAGAAGTCGAATAAGCTCAACATCAAGATCCCCTTACTGCTACTATCATCGACGTTTCGGGGTCGAGGCAAGAAAATGCACAGCACCGTGTACATTCAAAAATGAAAATACGAATACGGACAACTAACTAGTACGCTCGATGCGACGGGATCCAGCGTAACAGCAAAGTCCTACCGTCTTTTCGTCACCGATAAAAAAAGCAAGCTTACTTTCCTTATCGACACCGGAGCAAATATCTCAGTGTTACCGCCGAAGCAAGGACAGAAGTTGAAGCCACTAGATTTTCAACTCTATGCAGCAAACAATACGGTTATTCCTACATATGGAGAAAAAACAATGGAACTTGATTTAATCTACGCCGACCATTCAAATGGAGATTTATCGTCGCTAAAGTCAGCAAACCAATCATCGGTGCTGATTTTCTTCAACATCACCAGTTGGTCGTCGACATCAAAAATAGAAGAATCATCGACGGGAAAACCAATCTTGCATCTCAGTCTTTTGTACAAGCAACCAATCTGCCCACTATAAGAAGCATAGATGTGCAACAACCGTATCACAAGATCCTCGAAGAATACCCTGGTATCACAAGAATAACTTCAATGAAATTAACACCGAAGAACGACGTTGAGCATTTCATCGACACCAATGGACCACCACTTCATTGTCGTGCACGTCCAATCGCACCACACCTATACGAGCAAGTTCGAAAGGAATTCGAAAACATGATTGAGCAAGGAATATGCCGTCCAAGCAAAAGCCCTTGGTCATCACCACTTCACATTGTACCGAAGAAGAACGGAGAATTACGAGTTTGTGGAGATTACAGAAGACTGAATTCTATTACCACTCCTGACCGCTACCCAATACCGCGAGTCAGGGATTTCACTCATCAACTATCAGACAAGACTATATTCTCCACCATCGATCTCAACCGAGCTTACCAACAAATAAGAGTCCGCGATGAAGACATAGAGAAGACAGCAATAATTACCCCAATGGGATTATTCGAATTCCCAAGAATGATCCCAGGATTAAAGAACGGAGGTCAAACTTTCCAAAGATTCATACACGAAGTACTTCATGGACTGGATTTCGTTTTCGCATTTATTGATGATCTCCTTGTTGCAAGCCCTGATAAAGAAACGCACGAAACCCATCTACGCACCGTGCTACAGCGATTAGAAGACAACGGAATCACAATCAACCCTTCGAAATGCATATTTGGACAGCAAGAAGTTCAATTTCTTGGTTTCACCGTCAGCAAGGAAGGAATAAAACCGCCTGCCGAAAAAGTCAGAGCAATCATCGATTATGCAAAACCTAAAACTATCGAAGAGCTAAGGCGTTTTCTTGGGATGATAAATTTTTACAGAGAACACATACCTAAAGCCGCTGAAATCCAAGCACCACTTCACGCCTACCTTCACAACACGAAGAAAAAAGATAAAACGTCAATCGAATGGAACGATGAAGCCACGAAGGCATTTGAAGCTTGTAAAATTGCGATCCAAAATGCAGCTTTACTCGCTCACCCATCACACGAAGCAACCCTTGCTATCTTCAGCGACGCATCCGATCTCTCAGCAGGAGCAGTTCTCCAACAATACAGCAATGGGAAATGGCAACCACTTGGATATTTTTCGAAGAAGTTCTCCGATACTCAACGTAACTACAGTACATTCGACCGAGAGCTACTCGCTATTTACATGGCTATCAAGCACTTCAGAAAAACGTTCGAGGGTCGAAACCTGATCGTTTTTACCGACCACAAACCATTAACATATGTACTTCCAAAGAAACCATCACTATCGGAAACACCACGAAGAGCAAGACAACTTATTTTCATAAGTGAATTCACGACCGACATACGTCACATCAGTGGAAAGGACAACATAGTTGCCGACGCACTCAGTCGCGTACCAATCGACAGTGTAACGTGCCCTACATCAATCGACTATCATAAGATCGCCGCAGCACAAGACAGAGATAGTGACAACATAAAACATCTAGCGAAGCAAGGTAACTTGTCCATCAAGCAAGTTACAATGCCAATGACGCATCTACCTATATACTGTGAAGCCTCAACGACAACCATGCGACCATACATACCAGAAGAATGTCGTCGCGAAGTCTTCAATGCACTGCACAACATTAGTCATCCAGGTGTTAGAACAACAAGAAAACTCATCACTGAAAAATTTTTTTTGGCCTGCAATGCAAGCGGATGTTGGCAACTGGGCGAAGCAATGTATTCAATGCCAAAAATGCAAAGTACAAAGGCATACATCAAGTAGTCTAGCTACATTTCCACCCACGGAGAGATTCGAACACTTGCACGTTGACATCGTTGGACCATTACCTACTTCACCGCAAGGACATCGTTATCTCGTAACAATGATCGACAGAACAACAAGATGGCCAGAAGCAATACCTACCGATGATACTTCAGCCGAATCCGTCGCGAAGATAATTTATGAAAATTGGATTACTCGTTTC
This sequence comes from Parnassius apollo, assembly GCA_907164705.1. Taxonomy (NCBI): domain Eukaryota; kingdom Metazoa; phylum Arthropoda; class Insecta; order Lepidoptera; family Papilionidae; genus Parnassius; species Parnassius apollo. The sequence goes on along the minus strand of CAJQZP010001411.1, from coordinate 853,934 downwards.
GGATCACCTAAAACCATCACAACGGATCAAGGAAGGAATTTCGAAAGCAACCTATTCCTCAAACTTCTTCAAACTATGGGAATACAGAAGACGCGTACAACAGCATACCATCCTCAGTCAAACGGAATAATCGAACGATGGCATCGTACATTAAAGACTGCACTCAAAACTCGTTTATCTCAACATACAAAGTGGATTGATGAGCTACCTACAGTGCTACTCGGACTACGAGCAACACCGCGTGCAGACACTAGTCTTAGCGCCGCTCAGCTAACCTACGGCTGCAGCATAAGGCTGCCGTGTGACTTCTTCAGTTCAGCAGCGTCAAACAAACAAGAAATGGATTACGATTTCGTAACTAAACTTCGAGAATCAATTAACAAAGCCTTATCGTTGAAATGCACCGAAATGCAATCACACAGAAATAATAAATCAGTATTCATTCACCAAAATTTGAAAACATGCAAGCAAGTTTTTGTAAGAAACGACGCAATGAAAAAACAATTTCAACCTACCTACGATGGACCGTATAAAGTATTAGAGAGAAATAGCAAGACTTTTAAACTACAAATACCCGGAAGGAAATCTACGATTATATCGATCGACCGACTAAAGCCTGCCTATATTATTAACGAGGATACTGCAGAGGATTCATCATCATCATCAAAACCACCAGCGAGGAAGCTTGAAACTTCATCATCTACATCAACCCAGTTGAAACCTATTTTAAAAACTACGAAATACGGGCGAGTCGTCAAGCCTCCGGTACGCTTTCGCTGGGGGAGAGTGATGTAGCAGCCAGATTAATCAAACCTAAACGGGAATAAATAATATATACTCCGCTGCTACCATAACGCGGAAGGCGAGAATAAATAAAAAAAAACATTTTATTTCCTAATTATTCTTGGCTACTGAGATACTGCGGACTGTATATAGATAATTTGACGTTCTTATAAAGAAACAAGAAGCAGCCGCAAATATCATTCAGCGCCACACCGACTTCACACGCCGCTATCGTCACGTATCCGTCGACCAATGGTGAGCCGTTTCTTCAACGCCGCAGTTCGTTTCCTCTTGCTGTTCCGGAGCTGTATTCCACACCGCCGCCGCCCGCCGACTACGCGTGCGCACCGATCTGCATGTCTTATATAGCCCGGTCCAGCGACGTAGCTTCGTGAACAACAAACAAGTCTCACGCCGGGAAACGAAACGTAGATAATTGTATATTTTAAATAGTTTTCATTGGTCATAAAATAAGCAATATAATTGGCTAGGCAAAATATTAATTGTTACCATTGGCAAATCAATAGTGAGCCAGCCATATAAATATAGGCAAGGTTGATGCAAAAGATATTCCATTCCATTCCGAATCCCATTCGACAGTACATTCATAAACATAAACAGTAGTTTCATTTCTCCACCTTAAAGAAAACCACTCGGAGTCTGTTAATAGTGGACAGTTCGTCTCCACTATTACAGCGAAAACACCACTAAAAATCACAATCAAATAGTTGAAATTACAACGAAATTACTTAATCTATATGCTTGGGAATCACTCAAATATATTCATAACATCAATATTCATAATTTATAAAGGTACTAGATAAGGACCCATGTAATCGTTTGATCTGCGGGCAAAGACAGTTTTGGTCTTGGGCCGGTCCCAATCAAATGATCTGTAAGAAGTGCGTGCCAGCTGTTTAGCTTGTCGATGAAATAGCAATATTGTTGAAGCTATGAACAGTTGACGAACACTAAGAACCTGGCATTCAGTATAAATTTTATCAGTTAAATATCTCCTAGGTCGGCGGTACTCTATTTTCAAGATGGCTCTCTGAACACGCTTAAGTTTATTGAAGTTTATCGAAGTGCGATTTGCAAGTAGCTTCCCCATATTGCTATACAATAATTTTAAGTAAGTGCGATTTGCAAGTAGCTCCCCATACTGCTATACAATAATTTTAAGTAAGTTCGATTTGGAAGTAGCTCCCCATACTGCTATACAATAATTTTAAGTTAGTGTGATTTGCAAGTAGCTCCCCATACTGCTATACAATAATTTTAAGTAAGTGCGATTTGCAAGTAGCTCCCCATACTGCTATACAATAATTTAGAACTGATTGGCACAGGCTAATGTAAATCATTTTTACTAGATCTAAATCAGCAACAGTGCTTAGTTTTTTTAAAATATACATACGTTTTTGAACCATTTCGAGACGGCTTCTATCTGTGCCAACCAGATGAGATTTTGGTCGATAACAATACCCAGATATTTAATAGTACTAACTTGTTCAAGTCACTCACATTAGCAATGTAGAGGATCTTTGTTTAGACAACAGCGGAGTTTAAAATAATACTAGTTTTTACGGAATTTATCGCGTATATTTAACTTTTTAAATACCCGACGTTTCGAACGCTTTACAGCACTCATGGTCACGGGCAGGACTGAGATGTTCAACGTCCATATGTCATAGTTAACTGCGGTTACCATAGATTAAAATTTAACTTTTGTTCCGATCTATGCAGTATGAACTTATGGTATCTTGAAGTCTTGCAGTTGTATGCTTGGGTTGGGATTTAATTTTATTTATTATAGGATCCCAAGCAGATGGTAGCACCCAGCCGTCTTCTCTATTGAAATTAGGATGTTTTTTGATTTCAATAGCCTCGCGAATAATCCTTGGAAGGAATCGGTGTTCTTTAGCGAGGATCTGCGGTCTATCAAATCTGATGTAGTGACGGGGGCGATCCTGTACGTGTTCACAGACTGCAGACTTCCAGGAGCGTCGATTCTTCACATCAGCTATATGTTCTTTAACGCGAGTTTTTATTGATATTTTAGTTTGTCCTATGTAGGAGAGACCACATTCACAATCAAGCTTGTGCACTCCTGCATCTTGCAGAGGGACATTACACTTAACCGATGGTAAAAACTGACCAATCTTCTTCAGCGGCTTGAAGTATGTTTTGATGGAAGCGCGCTTCAAGACGTAGCCAATCTTGTCAGTGACTCCTCTAACATATGGCAGTAGAGCAGGTACACGCTCGACTGTGGCCGGCTTCACTCGTTCACTGTGACGTAGGCGCGGGACTCGAAGCTTGTTGTCATGCAAAACTTGCTTGACATGGTGCAGCTCTGCAGCCAGGTGTTTACTGTCACAGATCCCTCGTGCTCTCTGAAACAAAGATTTACCCACGGTAGCTAACTGTGAAGGATGGTGGTGAGAATCACCGTTTAAATATCTATCTGTATGGGTCTTTTTTCTATACACAGTATGTATTTAAAAAGTTAAATATACGCGATAAATTCCGTAAAAACTTGTATTATTTCAATGTGTAGTGTTCGCGTAAATATAAGAAATCATTATGTAAGCGGAGTTTAAGTTCAAGATTTTCTGACGGTGATGACTTATTACTCATACAAAATCGGATAAGTTATTATTGTTAGCATGGAGTAGTGGAGTAAATTTCGTTGAAGCCACTCACATCGTTTAATTCTTTCTGTGTTGGAGATGGTTACATGAGTTAGCATAAAAAATAATTGCTGTGTCGTCTGGAAAAGTGAATATTCTTGTGTGACGGCACAATATTATTATTAATAATTAAATTCAATATGAAGGGGCATCAAAAATAGTTTTAATATATATATATATATATATATATATATATATATATATATATATATATATATATATATATTCTATTTTGATATAACATAAAATTACATTAATAAGCATAAAGTTAAGATAAATACATTTCAGACATTAGACAAATAATATAGCGAATTTAATGCAAAATATTGTCTTTCAGAATAAATAAATTTATTTAAAAACTTGTAAATATATTTAAAATATGATAAATAATAGAAATACAAGTCGAAAATATTATAAAAATAAATATAAATAACATTTATAAGATAATTAGAAAATTTGTTAAAAATTGTCGAAGTCATGGAAGGAGTTCGTGTATAAAAGAAAAGTTGTGGAAAGTGTTCGTGTATAGATGGCTTGTATGGAGGAGCTGCCGGAGACGCATACCTGCAGTTGTACATATATATATGGGGTGGTCGGGAGCCCGACTGCTTGAAGTACTGTAGCATAATGACTAGTACTATATTAGGGACTTAATAAACTCAATTATAAAAAAGCAATACTATTGAAGGTCTCTATGATGAATTTGCATTACAATAGTAGGGTCGTGGTTTCAAGTCCTATATATTAATGACTTATGAAAGTAAGGTCTATGATACAAAAGCAATACTATAGAAGGTCTTTATGATGAATTAGCATTACAATAATAGAATCATGGGTTGAAGTCCTATATATTGTTACAAGCTTAGGGTTCGTGACAATAAAAATTGCCGATAGAATTACCAAAATTAACACTTTAATTCACTTTACACTAATTAAATTTAAAACACTAATAATTAATAACACTGATTCACTTTATTTCGCTCCGAAGCTTCGCTTGTCTCGCCAAATTCAATACTTCGCCGATCGCATCTTGTAGCGCCTTTAAATACACATTATCACCGAAACATCCAGAATATTCAAGTAAATACGCGAAGCTTATGCTAAATATTAATGACTTATGAAAGTAAGTTCTATGATACAAAAGCATTATTATTTATAGAAGGTCTCCTTAATGCATAAGCATTATATGGGGTGGTCGAGTGACCGACTGTTCTTAGTACCGTAGCAAAATGACTAGTCCTTTATTATGTACTTGAAAAGGATTATTATGGTGGCGTGTATGCCACTTCACGAGCAATTGGTCCGAGGTAAACTTGGACTCGCTAACCGAATGGTCTTAGACATATCATCTTAGTGCAGGTGGTAAGCGGGTTTGTTGTAGCAATACGACTTTCCAGTGGATATCGCACACCCATACCGTTTGTGAGCGGCGTCGTAGCGCATAGCGATGCGTCGTCTATCTTTCGGATTGGGATGAGGGTGTTTGGTAGCACTTTTAAGTGTAACAGGCATACTCAACTTCATGTCTTAGTGCATTAGCGCTATGATACGTGGAGTTTTGTTCACTGGCGTCTTAGTGGCGTGCTACTATACGTTGATGATATTTTTTAGTTAACAGCAATACAAATATCTCTGTAACTTTCCCACCTTTGAATGATTGAAGGCAACTTGTTGGTGGGTGAGAAAAACATGATCGAAAATTCATTTACTCAACGTCAGTGACACAAAACCTTTCTGATGGCAAATTATTACTAACATTTTATAACTGCCTTTGGCTATATCTGCCGCTGTATTGGTTGGTCGAGCATATGTGTCATGCGGGTGGTATCTGGTGGGAGGATCTAAGAAGACTCTCAAGGCTGCGGCCGAAAGCCGCACAACGTGGGACCCCATTCCCTTGAGGTGAGCGGTAGACTCATGACACGCTCTGCGGCTAGTAGCCGTGCTGATCATGCAATTGGTGGTGATGCCATACACTTACATCACGTCTGCAGGAGCGACGGTCTGGCAGGTGGTGGCGCTCACGGAGGGTTTACGGCCAGTGTGCCTATTTGCCTAAACTATGTGACGTACATTCACTGTGACTGGATTCGTTCGTATTCCGTATGGCGTTTACACGCATTAACATGCGCGACTTCGGTCGATGTTTGTGCTTACGCACTAACAAGGGGCCAAGCCTCTTTCACTGGTTCGCCAGTTATTTTGCTGTGGACTACGGTCCGGTTCCCGAATTAGCGTTCCCTGCGGGCGGAGTGCATCAAAATGATTGGCGCTCACTGTGCACGGCGTGTGTGGTGCGTGGGGCCATGTGCCTTCCCTACATTTTTTTAAATAAATGTAGGAGAGCGAAGCCCTTATATCGGGTATTTTGTATTAATATTTCGTAAGGTTTTTCCAAGTGGGAAGGGATAATTAATAATAAATTAATAATGTAAACCTGCTACAAGTGGAATAGGGACGTTTTATGCTTTTAACCTTTCTCGAGCCCTGTCTTCGCGAACGGGGTTCAATTAGCTTATAAGGCACTACCAACAGCTTTCAATTGCTCTAGTGAATATTCATTCTTCCAAAAGACACCTAAAAGAACTAAGTTTCTAAACAAACACAACGTAAATAAGGGTCCTAACTAAGACGATCTCGCTAAAATATTACAAACGGCCTATTATTAATATATAATAATATTAAACCTTTCAGAAAGATCATTTAGAAAGATACATATTTTATTTATCCTGGTCACAAAAATTTATAATTTTATTTAAAAGGGTAAATTAATTATATAATATTTATTTTTATAGAGAGAAAGGGGGAGCGTTACTATTGCATTTGTTAATTTTGTGGAGCTTAAGTCATATATATAAGCCACGAACTGCGTAGGGCCAAGGACGCTTCCCTGCGGCACGCCAAACTTGATCTCTGCATAAACACTGAAAGAGTCTCCGATGGACCCTTTTTGGTACCGATCGGAGAAATACGAGCGAAACCATGGACTGGAGATACGAGCGAAAACATGGAGCGATTCCTCTCACTCCAAGCATCTCAAGTCTTTTTAAGAGTATTGGCCGAGAAATTGTATCGAAAGCCCTTGCAAAGCCCAAGAAGACACCGACGCACCTTTGATTACCGTTGATCTTACCAATGCTGAAGTTAACGAAATTGCTGACAGCATCCTCCGTGGATTTTCCTGAGCGAAAGCTATACTGGTTCTCCCCACTTTCTCAATTACTTTTGAGAGAGTACTCAATCAAAGAGTGAGATCGGCCTATAATTTGCCGGCACTGTAGATTGACCAGCTTTGTAAATAGGAATCACATATGCAACTTTAAGTTCAGGAGGGACAGTACCGGTAGAAATGCTCATATTGCATATATAAGCTATGGGATTGGCTAAAATATATTTCTTCTCTTTTAAAATATTATTACTCATGTGATGGAGTCCTATCCCATCCTATAGCAGAGCGAGATTTAAGTGTTGCTGTTAACTTTACAATTTTCATTTTATCTGTTGGGCAAAGGAATAAAGAAGAATAGATTTCGGAAATAGGCCGGAAATCCGTTCCGTTTGCTTGTTTAGATTCTGTTTGACCGGATCTTTCAAGCATACTATTAGCAAGATGTTTAATTGATTAAACCCAATTTTAAGCAGTTTTAGCACATTTAATACTACATATATCTTTAACCGTTTCCCATATCTTTTTAATATTGTTTTTATTTTTTGAAGTAGCATCGTCTTTTTATAATTAATTTTAACCTTCTGTAATATATCTCCACAGTAATACATACAATCCATACTAATATTATAAATGCGAAAGTATGTTTGTTTGTCCTTCTTGCACAGCGCAACAGAGCGTTGGCATGGCATGATTTATTGTATGGGGATAGTTCGATGGCTGTAGAGTGACATAGGCTACTTTTTTCCGCGGAAAAACATATCATTCCCATGGGAAAATAGAATATGTTGCAAAAGTTTGTCCTTCTTTCACGTCGCAACAGAGCGTCGGCATGGCATGAAATTTGGTAAGGGGATAGTTCGGTGGCTGTAGAGTGACATAGGCCACATTTTTCCGCGGAAAAACATCTCATTCCCGTGGGAAAATAGAATATGTTGCAAAAGTTTGTCCTTCTTTCACGTCGCAACACAGCGTCGGCATGGCATTATTTTTTGTATGGGGATAGTTCGGTGGCTGTAGAGTGACATAGGCTACGGGAATGATATTTTTTAAGCGGAAAAACATATCATTCCCGTGGGAAAATCGAATATGTTGCAAAATTAAATTCAGCTAGGTGGCGCCACCGTGATTCTACAAGACGGATGACGGTATGACGGACTAACACAGAAAAAAAAAATAAAAATGTTTTTTTTTAGTTAGAAGGGTTTGGGATCCCTTGAGGTTTGAGAGGTCAGAATATCTGGATTATTATGTCTTTTTATCAAAATTAGGATAAAAAATGTATGGATCTGTATTTTTCCACGCATGACCGGGAAGAGAACGATAAAAACATAAAATTTACCAGCTGATTTTCTTCAAACGTTTTGGTGCATTGTAATTCACAGAATAGGCGATAACCTCGTAGACGATATTAAGTAATCCGTTGATGCTCTGCCTACCCCGCAAGGGTTACAGGCGTGACTATAATGCTGCTGCACCATGTTCGGGGTCCTACAGGATATAAAGACCTTAAAACTGTCAACTGTCAGGAATGCGCACCTTATAGAGAAGCATGTGAAGCTCTGCATCTTTTAGAAAACGATAATCACTGGGATGACACCATGGATGAAGCTGTGCAGTGCCAGTCACCAGCCAAAATAAGGGATCTTTATGCAACTCTCATATCATCTTGCGGGCTATCTAATGCACATGAATTGGGGGACAAATATAAAGAGTATATGGTGGAAGATATTTTGCGAAGGTTACAGCATACACACGCGAACATGACATACAATGAACACATTTATAATGAAGCACTTGGAAAAATTTAAGATAAAGTAATGGCAATGGTAGGCAAAAAAATTAAGCGACTTTGGAATGATAAGCCCTCAGCGAACAACCGAAAATGAACTAAATGATGAAATTATACGTGAAACAAACTACGATATACCAGCTTTGCAGCAGCAAGTAGCCGAATTTGTACCCCGCTTGCTTCCCGAACGAGCTTTTGACAAAGTGTTAGGACAAATTGAATCTGAAAATGGTGCACTTTTCTTTTTAGATGCCCCTGGAGGAACCGGGAAGACATTTTTGTTAAATTTATTATTAGCGCAAGTACGGAAAGATAAAAACATTGCTGTGGCCGTTCTGTTGCCGCACTGCACATTCTGCTTTAAAAGTCCCTCTAAATCTAGCCCAGGAAGAATCGCCGATCTGCAACTTTAGCTAAAATTGTGCACGAGGTATAATGCTACGACAATGCAAACTTTTAGTGTGGGACGAAAGTACAATGTCGCATAAAAAAGCTGTAGAAGCACTTAATCGAACGCTCCAGGTATGCCAGTACCGATGTAATGGGAGGAAAGGTGTTTTACTGTTCTTTGCTGTCATTCGGGCACACCTGCAGATGAAATCAAATCATGCCTCAAGTCGTCTATTTTATGGAACAAGGTGACAAAATTCAGTTAACTACGAATAAGAGGCTGCATTTGTATAATGATATCAATGCTGGAATCTATGCTGCAACGCTATTAAAAAAAATTTTTTGTTTGCCAATAGCAGTATTTATGGTATTTAAGAAGTAACTTACTGCATATTTTGTGTCAGTTATTTTGTGAAGTCCGGTCCAATCAGACTTTTTTAATGTTTCACGAAGAGCATCAGAGTCAATATTGGTGTTTTTTGTGCTAACGTTTTCCTTACGTGAATCCATTCCTATGCTGCATAATACTGCGCTGTAATCGGTTGAGGCCGAATGGCATACAACTGTATTAGTGTCTAGAGATGACTTTATCGTACAGTGATCAAAACAATTGGAATTTTGGAAAATTGTGACCAGGTATATAACCATAATGCGTTAATATACTAAGGTATTCATCTGCGTCCTCGTTTGAGGTTTCCTTAATAAAGTTAATATTAATATCTCCCATAAATATAGAATGAGGTTAATTAAAAGAACACAATATTGATTCCAGTGGAGAGAGAACATTGTTGATATTCGTAACTGATGGGGAACGATAGATGGCTATCACAGAATACGTCTGCTCGACTTGCAGCAATAAACAGTTTTCATCCCGGAATGTTGGTTCCACAATATCGATGTAGAGATTGGAACTTGAATAAATGACTATATCGTCACTATACACTATAATACATACAATCATATTATACAATCTAAGAGTATTTCATTTGAAAATTCTTTGATCCTGCATTTCGTGAGTACAATATCGGGTTTAAATAATTGTAAGCGGTTCAAAAATATAGCTAAGTTATTAAATTTTTTATTGTTGCTATGGATATATTTTAACATCGCTTCCTAGCAAGTGGAACTTACACTGCTCGGGATAATATAATTCAACTCTACTTGTAAGATTAGTGCTGTCATTCTCATTTATTATATTTAAGGTACGCGTCGTATGAATTCACATAGCGCTGCGTCCACTCTCTAGTATATAGGTATTATCTATGGAGTCCACTATCCGCGTCATCCGCACCGAACGCCGGCATTTATGAGCAAAAAATGCTTTGCGTGCCGGTGACGTTACACAAATCAGTTTACCGCTGGCAACTGGCATCGCCTACTGCCGCACGTGTTGTTTTGTTTTACTTAACCCTTAGCCAGGCCTAGCGATTTTTTTTCTTTTGAATATTGAGTTTGTTAGAACATAAGAATATAAAAATAACAATGCCTACTATGTTTTATTACCGTTTGCTTATTCCTTAAAAAAAACCTGTGGTCTCTATATGACCACTGCCCATTACACAAAAATAATGTTGTCCATATGTTACCAGTGTCCAGAAAGTCATCCGCAAAGCTGTTAAGGGTTAGACTGTATCATAGTAGATTATTCACTGATACAATAAAACAACGCTTGAACCTAGAATAATGTAAATTTTGTATTATTGGGGATAATTATCGAAACAAAGTGCTGCACAGAGCAGAACTTGAGATATTTTGCACATTATTTTGACAATTTTTTTCACATGATCTTTGTTGGTTTTTTACTACAGTATCTGCATCGTTTCCTGGTGCCCTCGCATGGTGCCTTCTTATCCAATGGACAAAGGTCAGATGAGGATCACACGATGGCATTTATCTCCGAAAATATCAATACTAACATAATATATAAAAATATAATATAAATAAATACACTTATATATTTATTTATGGGTTGGCTCGACCGGGGCAGGACCACGCTCTCACAGAATACCAGCGTAATATAGCAGTTTAATACTGATGTGCTTCGTATGGTGAGTTTAGAGAACCGGAGACCCTTTTTTACTGGAAACGAGGCATTCCATCTTAGTCATCAGGGGTGACAATGCATCTGCGTTGTGATTCTTAATTGAGGATAAATGTAGATGTCTATGAGCCCCAGCATCCAATTACCATCAGGTGGACTGTGTGCTCGTTTGTCACCCTATTCTATAAAATTATATAAATGATAATATTATATAATATCATTCATGAAGCTACATTCTACGTTTAGTTTTTTACGTTTTTCTTCATCTTCCAATAAGCAGCTAATAATAATAACATTTTCATCAATCTCCATGACTGAATACGTCAACTTACGATAAGAAAACACTATAAACAAAATTAAAAATCCGGATATAGTGGACGCATGCCATCGGCAAATCCGTTAAATCCGTTGCGTGCCGTGCGAGTGGGGCATCCAACGCGGACCAATGGACGCGTATCTTTATTCGACTATCTATGATTGTTGATTTTATTAGCAAATTCTAAAAAGTTTAAGTAAATGTAAATTAGTTCACAATCGTAAAACGAAATACTGTCACTGTTACTATATCATATATATATAATATATTAAAAATCTTTTATGTTTTAAATAAATAGATTGACTTGAACGCATGAAAACACAATGTATCTCAGAAGTAATACATATTATATTAAGTTTTTTTAGATTATTTCGCGCGATTGCCAAGTCAATTTATTTATTTAAAACATAAAAGATTTTTAACATTGATATGGTCACTATAAAATATTAATAGGTTAGCTAATTACGTAATAATTTAAAACAGAAGGACCCTTAACCCTTAAGTAGGGACTGAAAAAATTAACCGACTTCGCATTGCATGGATCTCACAACTTTTTACGGTAGAAGAACTGAATTGCGAGACTTGGTTTTTTTACAAGTAATGTTTTTGATGACATCTTATTTCTTTTTGTAGATAGTCTTACTTATTTCCTTTCCGGTACCTTCTACTTCTTGAATACCAACAACGTACCTATCTACACCTATTATCATATAGGCTGGTTTTCCTCTCATGCTTACCGCCGGCGCTGACGGTCTGCGCGTAGCTTGTCAGCGCTGATCGGTCAGCTCGGACCGTTTTAGTATCGCGCTGATCACCGTGAAGTACAGACGCAAATAATGTCGATGTTAGTGAAAACTGTTGCCGTGTACTATTTAGCAAAGAAAAAACGTCTGTATCACGATGTGTCTATATCACGATTGCCCATGATTGTATTTATCGTTACGTGCGTTCAGCGCGACACGAAAACGCTCACTGCTCACTGAGTGTGGAGGCGCGTCGGCGCCTGTTGTTCTGCGTATGCGCGCCATGTTATAGTGCGCTATCTCTTCATAACGTATAGCGCGTGCTATGTAAGTAGTCGCCATGGCGCTATGACGCTATGATGCTTTGGCGCTATTCATATCAAGCGGCAATTAGTTCTAGCAGCAGCGCTGTTGGGAGTAACGTGTGATACAAATTTAATCTAGCAGCACGCTATTCATCGCGCGCGAACTAATTTAGTGTTAGACGTTATGTAGTTAGTGTACACTGTATAAGTGATCGAAGGACACAGTTGTCTGCTACAAAAGAAGTATAACTAATGTTTTTAAATGTAAATAAAATATAGATACAAAAGTGTATATAATAGTGTTTGTAAATAGTTGATTTTTGTATATACAATCAATAAACTTTTAAATACACCTTTGATTTATAATTTATATTAAGGTTAAAATAACGTTTACTTCAATTATAATAAAAAATGATTAATTTTATTTTGTTTTAAAAAGTACAGTCCTTAAAAATATTTTTAGGGTTATAAAAAGTCGTAAGTCTGAAAAGTATGAAAGAGCGTTCTTTAATTTTTCTTTACCACTTTATTTGATTTTGATCTAAAATGCGATTTATTACGAAACAATGTTCTTATATAGCACGCGGTCTATTCAATGAACGACATGTAATTGTAATGTAGCGTGCTCCGAGATATAGCGTGCTGCTAAACTTAACGCGCTTGCCGGCCTCCTACACACTTTTTATTTATTTATTTATTTTACCACTTACAACTATCAGCACAGGTGTATTACCTAATACAATAGTGCAGTTACAAACTAATAAACTAGAACAAACATAATATAGGTATATTATGCACAACCACGTTAAGTGCACGCAGCGCGCGCGTCAAAGGAGCGTGCTGTATCAAGTTGGTACGCGCTTGCGGCACCGACAAGAGCGGCGGCCGCCGCCGTATTCCTACGTACTCATTAGGGACACACAGCTCAGCTATCTGTAAAATACCTGGGTTATGTATTTTACCACGGATCACTTTTAGTAAGTAAGTGACGAGAGCAACTTCCCTTCTTATTTCTAGTTTATAATAGCCTATCATACCTAGTATAAATAAAGTAGGGTACAAAAGTGGATAACCCGGGTACACACCATCTGTTTTAAATACATAAATCTCACAAATTTGTTCTGAATACGTTCTAGCATTAATATTTATATTATATTTGACTTCATGTGGTGACCAAACAACAGCATTGCATTCTAAATGACTTTTTATGAGTGCCTCGTATAATGCTCTCAGAGCACAGATGTTTGTGAATCTGTTGGCTAGCCGTAAGACCATCCCTAGGATGCGGTATGCTTTTTTACAAAGATTATTTTATAAATAGCGCGCTATAACATAGCGTATTTAAAAGCGCGCTAGAAATTTCTAGTTTATAGTCTGTAGCGTGCTATTGATTTATAGTCGTTTTGAACAACTTTCCGACTCAAAAACGCTACGCATAACTACATACATATTAACCCATCAGCGCCTATACAGGTACACTGATTCATCCACTGCAAAATTAACTTTGTAATCCTATATATTTATATCGGATAACAAAGTTATTTATGCAGTTAGTGTATTTAGAAAACTGGACCGAAATTGAAAAATATTTTAGTTTTCCTTAATTTATACACTAAACACTAATAGGTTTCCAAATTTGAAGCTTCTATGTATGCTAGAAGTGCCTTAGAGTTTTGATGATCGGTCAGTCAGTGAGTGACAAAATTAAGAAACTTTGACTAGTATAGTATAGATACTAAGAATCTTAAACTACTTGTTCAAATTGAATGAAATTTGAAATATACCATATTTATACAATGCCTGCCTGGTTACTGAAAATTCAGGATTCTAATTTTATCCACAACGAAGTTATAGGGGGTCGAGAATGGCCTGAACTTCTTCGAGAAAAGTATGGTCCGGTCGTGCCACTTTTATTGCTCGACTTGGTGCTTTGAGAAGTAATGTGTTTGCATTGTGTTTAGACAGTAGAAACGAAAGATATTGTTTTAAAAAGTAGTAGTGTTTGACCAATTTTTAAGCTATTGCATACCTTCTATCGCGGGCCTTGAGCGCGGGGACCGAATCCAGAAATACCGTAACGAAAAAAAACCTCACGCTCCCCACTCCGACGGGCACGGAGGTGTGGCGTTGAAAGCCGTGCATCGTCTAACGTCGTTTCAGTTCGGCAGACTTCGGCACTCGGCAGAGTTCGGCATGGTGTTTGTGTGCGTGCGACTAGACGTATGCGTGTACACTAGCTGCTAACTCAATGATAAAAATTCCTGAATAACCTACATGTATTGTAAGATATTAAAAATATTTTAAACAATATTAACTTCTCATTTATTCAATAAGAGAAAAAAAATTGTTTTCTTATCGGTCACCACGCTCAAAAAGTGTAACTTGATTTAATATCAAAGACTTAACTACATAAATAAAATAAATAAATAATTATAATTGCATAAGTTGATAAAAAATGCTGGTGGAGCCACGTGTTTAAGGCTGCCGAAGTCTAGTTCCCCGGTCGAACCTTAAACCTATTGCGCGAAATATTAATCTAAGTGGACTGTATCTACTAATGCTTCTACACTTATATATGCGGTACAATGCACTCGCTCTTCCCAAAAAAAAACGAACTATTATTTGCCAAATCGATGAAAGGAATCCTGCTTGATTAGGAAAACACAAAATTAGAGCGGGTTAAAACAACTATATCAAGCAGAAAAATACTATTAGGAAAATGTTGACTCACCGGGATGTTTCTTCTATGCGGTCGAGCACTATAACTGCGACTTCTGGAACACTCCGGAGAGAGGCGGTGCGCGACTATATCTCACACGAGGTGAGGCGGGTTTCCTGGAGCTCGACTGCTTCCAGGCTAAAGCGGTTTCTACTGGATGTGCTTCCAACAACGAGCGCGGCGGGAAGAGGCCACGCGTCGGTCGCGCGTGTCTTATATATCCTCGGTTCCGATGATTACGTGATGTTCTAGAATCATCTTCTTTCCCCTCCCACCGCACCACCCCGATGTGTCGATAGGAGGGTACGAATGATATCGTTTTGGAAAGGGATAACCGATTTGGCAGCCTACCGTCAAATAAAATAAATACGAATGGTTTTCCGCGCAACCATCTCCCCCGCCCTTGAAGGATCTCCTTCAAAAATAACTAAAACAACTAGAGCTAAGATCAACTAACAAATAACTAACTAACGCTAAGATTACCTAAATTCAACTACAATTTTAATCTAGAAAGCTAATTTAAATTATGGAAGAGGCAAGGGGCACAAACGGACAACAGGACGCAGGTAAGACCCAACCGTGGTCTTAACGCGAGCTATCCTAATTACTCCGTCGGAACCGGGAAAGACCTCTTCGACAATTCCTAACGGCCAATGGAGAGGTGGCGTATTCTCCTTAGTGAGCACAACTACAGTCCCTACAGCTAAAGGCTCAGTCGCTGTGTTCCATTTTTGCCGAGATTGCAAATTATGCAAGTATTCCATCCTCCATCGTTTCCAAAACGATTGCACTAACCGGTCTAATAATTTGTGGCGTGCGGAAATGCTAAGTCTGTTCTCATCCATATCTGCGGCGGGCAATACTTTAAAGGCGTTAAATTCAAAAAATGTGCTGGAGTTAGAGCCAGCGGTTCCGAGGGGTCACTAGACAACGTCCGACAAAGTGGGCGGCTATTCATTACGCATTCAATTTGAGCGAGCACCGTACTTAGCTCTTCGAAGGACAAAATTTGATCTCCTATTACTCGGTATAAGTGACTCTTTAAATTCTTAATATTAGTCTCCCAATTGCCTCCAAAATGACTCGCGGCTGGGACGTTCAGAGACCACTCAATGCGGTTCTCTGCTAGAATGTGAGCGAACTCCGAATTATAATACTTGCTAGCTAAGAGCTCATGTAGTTCAGATAGAATACGTTTTGCACCGACGTAGTTCGTACCGTTATCCGAGTATAATTTACTTACAGGGCCTCTACGGGATAGAAATCTTTTAAATGCACCCATAAAGCCTGCTGTGCTTAGATCACCAACGAGTTCTATATGCACCGCTCGAGTAGTTAGAGATACGAAAATGCAGACGTAAGCCTTTGTGGATCTTATACCACGCCCGCGAGTGAGCGTGACCTTAAACGGACCAGCGACCCCGGTGTGCGTGAAGGGCTTTACCGATTGTATTACTCTACAAGATCTAAGTTCCGCCATTTCCGGAAATGACGGCTTGGGGCGTGCCCGAAATCAAGCTATACATCTGTGCACCCGATTGCGTATTAAACTACGTGCAGAAAGAATCCAATAATTTTGACGCAAAATCGACATCAACAAGTCGGGGCCAGCGTGCGAGTTCAATTTATGATGGTAATCGACTAATAAGTTCATGATATGGTCTTTACGCGGTAAAACTATAGGGTGCCGTTGGTCGAAACTCAATTGCGAGTTGGACAAGCGTCCACCTACCCTTACAATCCCATCCTGTAAAAATGGCTTAAGGCGTAGAAAGGCGCGACTACAAGCTCTATTCGATTGTAATCTTGTAATTTCTTCAGAGAAATGCGCACGTTGAAGTTCACGTAATACTAGCGACTCGGCATAGTTGTAATCGGACGCTAAGACATACGAACGTCGCGGTAAAAGCTTCGCGAATCGACAAACGTAAATTACGCTACGCAATAATTTCGACCAAGAGGACAAGCGGTTCGCCAAAGCAATGATTGGAGAAACCTCGCTCGAAACGTTCGCCACTAGAGCGTGTCTCCTCTCTTCCGGCGGTTGTGACACTGACGAAGGTTCGAAATCGGTTATCGGCCATTGTGAGGGATCCAAGCGAACCCAAGAAGGTCCATGGAACCAAAGCGGGTGGTCCATTATTTGCATCGGGGTGAGTCCACGGGATAGACAATCGGCAGGGTTCTCCGTACCGGACACGTGATAAAAGTTCCGCGTTTCCAACTCGTCCCGGATCTTGGCCACTCGGTCCGCGACAAACGTATCCCAACGGTGGGGTGAAGAATGAACCCAGCATAAGGCGACGGTGGAGTCGGAAAAGGCAAATATCCTTTCTATGTGAACTCTATCCCTACATGCGCTGATAACTGCGGTAATAAGCTTGGTGAGTACTAATATTGCGCAAAGCTCTAAGCGCGCCAGAGAGACAACCTTACGGGGGGAGACTCTCGACTTAGAACTAATGAGGCTAATCGAATTTCTACCATTATTCTGAACGTGGAAATATACAACGCCCCCGTAAGCCTTCTCGCTGGCGTCTGCAAACCCAACGACCGTTATGACGCTATTTCTATCTACGTTTATATGACGCGGTATTCTAATTTCTCTTAGTAAAGGAAGTTCCTCTCTAAAGCGCTGCCACAAACGAACAATGCTGTCAGGCGGCGAGTCATCCCAATCGCATTCAAATAACCAAAGTTGTTTAATCAAAAGCTTAGCGTATAATACCACCGGAGCTACGAAACCCATGACGTCCCATAATCTAGCAACGCATGACAGTATTGTGCGCTTTGTGCATTTCTCTACGGGCGGATTTACCTTAAGGCTAAACACGTCGGACTCTGGTGACCAACACAGACCGAGCACCTTGTGTGTATCGGAATCGTCGAATTCCTTTATCGCCGAAAGACGGTGTGATAGTGGGATTGTATTTAAAACCGGACGCGAATTACTAGTCCACTTCACAAGATCGAATTGACCCGATTTCATGAGTTTTATAACCTCGGCGGTGGTTAGGGTGGCCTCCTCCACGCTATCGACCGAGTATACAAAATCATCCATATATAAACCGCTCTCAATTGCCCTCTTAGCTTTAGGGTAAGAGGGACCTTCATCGTGGGCGAGCTGTTTCACCGTGCGTAACGCATGAAATGGGCTCGACTTTAAACCAAAACAAACGCGGTTAAATTCAAACACCATTAGAGAATCCTTTGGGTCGAAACGATATAAAATGCGTTGGAATCTACGGTCGCATTCACGGACCCCTATGCAAAGAAACATTTGGCGAATATCGGCGGATAGTGCTATACTAAACAAACGAAAATTGGCTATTATATTAAATAAACTGCCCTGTAAATTTTGCCCACTATAGAGGATATCGTTAAGCGGCAGGTGAGTGCTAGTTTTAGCACTAGCGTCGAGCACTACACGTAACTTAGATGTAAGTTTGTCCTCCCTAATGACCCCGTGGTGTGGTATGAAATACGACGGTGTGTCTTCGTAGTTATCTAATTTCGAAGCCACGAGTGATATGTAACCTTCTCTTATATATTCGTTAATGACGCCGTCGTAAGCTTCCTTTAACTGGGGTGAAGCGAGCATCCTACGCTCCAAGCTGTAGAAACGTTTTTCCGCCATTTGACGCGAATCGCCGAGAGATAAAACATCTCCCTTAAAGGGTAGCGCTACACTATATCTACCGTCGCGATCACGAACGGTCGTGCGGACGTAAATTTCCTCGCATAATCTGTCATCTGAGCTAGATATGGGTGGGACGTTCACCTCCTCCATCTCCCAAAATTTGCGGACTAACGACTCGAGCGGTTCGACAGCCATACCACAATAAGAGGTTGCCGAAATACTATCTATGATGGGGGGCGGAGCCAATGATAACATAGCCCAATACGGTTTCTAGTGCGTAAGGCGCGGTATGCGAGGAGTTGCCCCTGACCTTATTGTTTAACAAAAGATGAGGGAAAAGCGATGCTCCGATGAGCATGTCTATGTTTCCAGGAACGGCGTAAGTGTCGTCTGCTAGAGTCAAATTTTTAAATTCAATCATTGCCGAGGTGTCAACCGAAACGGTTGGCAACCGTTCAGTGACCCTATCTACTACTAGTGCATTTATATCAAAGTTAACATTGCGATCTATCCGAGAATAAAATTTTAAATTAATATATCCCTGGGTAGCTTTACTAGTACCTCCGATGCCTTTAACTACAGGACATGAAAGTGACCTATTTATTACTAAGCCTAAGCGCTGACAACATTGTCGTGTTATAAAGCTATTTTGGGCTCCGCTGTCCAGCAGTGCACGGACGCTCTGTTCGTTCCCACGCGAATCCCTAACCAAAATACGCGCCGTACCCAGTAACACGGTTGAAGGAGGTTGTGCTCCCATATTTGCCAATGAGCACAGAGCGACATCACCAGGTCGACCGCTAGAATCGTTGACTTTAGTAGGGGTGAATTCCTTGTCCGCTTTACTTGACGCCGCTATGTTGCTATTTTCAAAATGTAATAGCGTGTCATGTTTCCTGGCGCACTTGCTACATACGGAACTCGAATTGCATTTTGCAACTAAATGCTTATCGCTTAAGCAGTTCAAACATAGGTTGTTTGTCTTTACTAATTTATAACGTTCGCTTGGTGAATATTTACGAAAAGTCGCACAATTATATAAATTACCGTGTTTATCTTTACATACGATACAAGTATGCTGAAGTGATGTTGACGTCGCGGTTACGCACGTTAACGACCCTGCTATTTTAGATGGTTGAGTCTGTCTACGGTCGACGCACCTTTTAATCTCCTGTTTAACGTTCGGAGAGCGCTGCATCACCTTTATTTGATCTCGCACGAACGATGCTAATGAATGAAAGGAAGGCATCTCCGAGCTACGATGCTCCATTTCAAACGCGCGCACGGTGTCGGGGTCTAATTTCTTTAGTGCAATATGGAGAAACACCACGTCCATAAGGTCATTAAATTTTAAATTCTTAAGTGCAGCCACCGATGCCACAAATTTATCTAGAAACTGCTCTAAGCCGTTGATGTTCGCGGATGATATAGGTTTAAGATCGAAAATCTGGTTCAAATATTCGGAAGCTAACATTCTCCTATCTTCATATTTAGTTTTAAGCGTTTCGAAAATTAATAAGTAATTGTTTGCTGTAGGTGTAAAACCAGAGCAGAGCGACTGTGCTCTGCCACTAAGTTTACTAATTAAGTAATATAATTTTTCAGCGTCCGATAACGATGGGTTATTGTGTATATTGTTTTGAAAACTACTGAAGAAGAAGGGCCACGTCTTAATATCACCATTGAATACCGGAATATCTATTGGCGGCAACCTTATTGAGTCACGAGGACGTACCTGCAATTCCGGCTTTGCTTCGCTTTGAGATTGTAGGAGTTTTGCCGTTCTTTTCACGCGACACAACATATCTTCGAATGCCAGCAGCGGTTGGTAGTTCACTATGTATTTCGGGTCGATTTGTAATTCCAAATGATTAATTTGGTCTAATATTCTTTCGTAATCCGTCCGCAAAGAATCCACCGTTTCAATTTCATTCAGAAAAGTTTCCCGCACCGCTTCTACATTAATGTTCTTTATATGATCGCTAATGTTTTGTATACGTGAAAAAAGTACGTCCCTCTTGGCATAAAGCGTTTTAATTTTAAATTCACTTCCACTAACTGCCATTTTAAATTATTATAACAAAGTTATTAATCACAATTAATCTCACACGCATAAACGATGGACGATGGACGCTCGGTATGCCGTATTACGTAATTAAATCGAACACCTGCTACAGTCGAGGCGACACGTTGCTTGCTAACTCAATGTTTTTATAAAGATTGTCGGGTAATCGTACCAAACGGTTGCTATCACACTGTTTCAATTATTTAATAAGCTTTAAATTTAACCAAATACGAGCTCTATAAAATAAATAATTCTGTTTGCGAGTACCTAATCAAAATTTAAATTTAAATGAACACTATTTAAGTCTATTCCATAGATTAGAGTGCATTATCTAAGTAATTAATTTAATAATTCGACCAGAAAATGGTTGGATAACCACTAAACACCAATCCAAATCCTGCCCGAAGTGACCATAAAATGGTGGAGCCACGTGTTTAAGGCTGCCGAAGTCTAGTTCCCCGGTCGAACCTTAAACCTATTGCGCGAAATATTAATCTAAGTGGACTGTATCTACTAATGCTTCTACACTTATATATGCGGTACAATGCACTTGCTCTTCCCAAAAAAAAACGAACTATTATTTGCCAAATCGATGAAAGGAATCCTGCTTGATTAGGAAAACACAAAATTGGAGCGGGTTAAAACAACTATATCAAGCAGAAAAATACTATTAGGAAAATGTTGACTCACCGGGATGTTTCTTCTATGCGGTCGAGCACTATAACTGCGACTTCTGGAACACTCCGGAGAGAGGCGGTGCGCGACTATATCTCACACGAGGTGAGGCGGGTTTCCTGGAGCTCGACTGCTTCCAGGCTAAAGCGGTTTCTACTAGATGTGCTTCCAACAACGAGCGCGGCGGGAAGAGGCCACGCGTCGGTCGCGCGTGTCTTATATATCCTCGGTTCCGATGATTACGTGATGTTCTAGAATCATCTTCTTTCCCCTCCCACCCCAACACCCCGATGTGTCGATAGGAGGGTACGAATGATATTGTTTTGGAAAGGGATAACCGATTTGGCAGCCTACCGTCAAATAAAATAAATACGAATGGTTTTCCGCGCAACCAAATGCTATGCAATAGCTTTACCGCGGCAGTCACAGGGTGCCACACGTATTTTTTTTATATTACTCACAATTGTGGTAGGACGCAGCAAAGTTGGAATTCATTTTTAACTACGGATGTAAGGAGATCCTTCTTGTTTCTTGGAGTAGATATTTCCGTTGGAATTCTAGCAGAAATGGTATTTGTCTAGTCTGGCAAATTCTCTAGCAAGAAAATGCAATCTCCTGGATTTCGCGGTGAGAGTCTCCAAGAAAAATATTGGTGAGGTTTTTTTTTGAGGATTGAATTACTATTGATGCCCAAATGGCAGAAGTTTAATTTTGATGTCTTATTAAACTTTCTTGATGAGCTGAGAAATTTATGGTTTATCAAAGTGTTGGCTAACTCCACGACAACAACACATTTTGAAGGATATTTTCTTTTTTTTTTCTTTCTATATTAGGTATGCGATACACATCGCGCAGTTTAGATGGGTGCAGGGTAATTTCCAAATTTTGGGCAAGATGCTGGATATAGTTGAAAAGAGTTTCTTTGTTTTCGCTTTCCGCTCGGGAAACAAATTTGATTTCTGTACAAATCTTTTTGAGTGATTTTTCCAAAAGCTCGCATTTTTCTTCAACCCTAGTGATTTGGGATACCACTTCCTTTATTTGTCCACCCAATCCCTCTATTTTAAGCTGTTAATTTTTCAGTTCATTTTTCATAAATTCGAGAGACTTTTTAATGTCCTGGTTGGTGTTATTTATAGTTGAGGTCTGAGCTGACCTTTTCTATATTATTGCACATGATATCAATTTTTTTTGTTTTACGTTTCTTGAGAGGATTCAAATAAGCTTCGCATCTCCATTTCGAAAGCCGTGAGTTCATAATAAGTTTCGTACGATATTCGCCATCGCGTATCTCTGATCGTTATGTGAATTTTTTATTATCATCGGCTTCTCGGTCCCCAATATTAAAAATGTTGGGCTCAGAGGTTGACTCCGACTTGTTCAGCGGAGGTGACCGAAACATTGTGTAGTCAAAAATATGTCCTTACCGAAGAGTTATAAGGTTCAAAACATCGTCGCTCAATAGTCCAAGGATAGCTACCACAGGTCGCACGCAGGGGTCTTGTTTGCTTGTTTGTAAGGTAAATTCCGGTTGCAGTTTATTAAATTTTGTAACAAAATTGTGCGTAGATCTACTACAAACAGCTGTCTGAAGGGAAGGGTGAAGCTTGCATGAAACAATGGCACTAGACAATACACACTCTATTTCTCATTTAAAACTTTAAAATATTCTTAAACGTTTTGAGAAAAATGATGGTTAATTGCAAATTATGTCAAATTTAGTTACCAGAACACTCAATGGCGCAAACTGCAGACTTCCCGGAACGTTGATACTTCACGTCAGCTATGTGTTCTTTTACGCGGGTTCTAATTGATCTCTTTGTTTGCCCTATATATGAGAGACCACAATCACAATAAAGCTTGTACACTCCTGCATCTTGTAGAGGAATATGACACTTGACGGATGGTAAGAACTGACTAATCTTCTTCGGCGGCGATCAATCAGAACCCGCGTAAAAGAACACATAGCTGACGTGAAGCATCAACGTTCCGGGAATTCTGCAGTTTGCGATCATATCCTAGTTGGCCCCAACCATTACATCAGATTTGATAGACCACAAATCCTCGCGAAAGAACATCGATTCCTACCAAGGATGATACGTGGGATATTGAAATTAAAAAGCCTCCTAATTTCAATAGAAAAACAGGCTGGGTACTACCATCTACTTGGGACCCTATAGTTAATAAAATTAAAACTAAACCCAAGCATACCACTGCAAGACTTCAAAACTCAGTTAGTTCATTCTGCGTAGATCGGGCCAAAGACAATAATTAAAAATGCTGAAGGTACTCCGTGTTAACTTTGACATCGGGACGTCAGTCACCTCAGTCTCCGTGACCATGGGTGCTGGAAAGCACCCGAAACGTCGGGTATTAAAAATAAAATAAATAAAACGCGATAAAATCCGTAAGGTAGTTTTAATCAATGGTTGATGAAATATAATACAATACAATTATATGTATTGTATTGTATCTTTATTGAACACTAAGAAAATAAATCACATAACAAGAAACAAACAAATAGAAAAACAAAAGGCGGTCTTATTGCTATGCAGCAATTTCTTCCAGACAACTTAAATAGGAAATAAAAATAAGTGAAAAGTTAATTATAGCAATAGGGCAATAGCTTAATGCTGAATAGGGGTCTTTACCAGGTTTTAGAATAGATATAATAATATGTGTTTTCCAGTCATCTGGAATAGAACCGGTTGTAAAAGCTATTACTTAGGTTTAAGAGGATGGGAAAGTGATTACTACCAAAAGAAGAAGGAGAGTTTTTCATGATATGCTAGCAACCAGGATTGGAGAACACAATGACAAGTCGCGGATCTAGAATTCTGCGAAGGTTCTTGTGGGGAAACCATCATTTAGGAGACAAAGATTAAATTCATTAAAAACATCAAGTAGCAGATAAGAAAAAGAGTCAGATTTATGGAAACCCCACATAACATGATGGCTATTGAAGTCTCCAAGAACAATGTAGACAAGAAAAAAAAATGTAAGGTCGAGAGATGCTTGATAGAATTAAATTGAGTTGTGATATACAAGAAGGTGTGGTTGCCGGAATGTAAATGGATAGGATTATGATGTCTATAGCCTTAACAGCTATTGCATTTATATTACCTTGTACAGGAGGAAGAGGAATGGTTGATAAGGGAAAGGTCCTGTTTAGTGAAATCAGAGCATCACCATAGCCGTCACTCCTATCACTACGATAACAGGAGAAGCCTGGGATTCCAAATGTGTACCCAGGCTTAAGCCAGGTCTCCGATATTACAAATACTGAAGGTTTGTGAGTATTAAATGAATTATATCAGGTTTCTTATTCCTGATGCTCCGACAATCCACTGGAGGAGGGTTAGGGAGTCGTATTTTATATATTCTGGAGAAGAGAACATCTAGTTTGTTTTTCACGTTAAACTGTAAATGGGAATCATCGATTTTGCCAACAATATCTATAAGAGAGGCCACAAGATTTTCTAGAATATTATCATTAGGAGATATTATATTGCTTTGTAAAGCATGTCCATTGGGAATAGAGGAGGAAGAAGTACTTGTAATGTTATAGTGTGAAACTTTATCATATCCTACTGAAGATTGCACTGGCGTAGATTTGGCTTTATAAATAGTTTTCCTATAGGACTGAGAAGGAGACAGAGTAGGAAGGTTTATAGATGCCCGATGAGATGGGAGATGGCTTACAGGAATTTGTGAAGATGCAAAGAGGAGAGCTCAGACTCGCCCACTAATTCCTCCATAGAGATGTCGGTCGGGATACCCCTAATCACACCTATACGAGTAACATTAAAAGTTGGAATGACAGCAGAAAGTTTATATTGCGAGAGAAACTGCGAGTCAATAAAATTATTAGCATCAGAAGCAGTTTTAAAAGCAAATGAAACTCTGTGGCGCCCTAAAATTTTGATAACCTGTTTATCAATATTGGCCACTTTATTTTGAGTAAGGATATGACGAATTTTCACAGGTCTAATTGTATAACCTGCTGATGAATCGGGTTCTGAGCGGCTTAAATGTATAACAAAGGGGCCTTTATCGCTATCTATATAATTTTTTATCTTGGAAGTCAGGGTGGACGTATGTATTTTGGTAAGAGGCAGAAGGGTGATCTTCGTGCCTTATTTTTTTCTTTGGGAAGTTGAGTAAAGGTAAGGAATTTAAAAGTTAACTTCCATCGTCGTCACACAGATCTACATTAACTAAACAAACAATACTACTCATCTACTAACAAACAGAACACACAGAGACAACACAAGAAAATTGAGAAGTATTATACAAATTTAAATCGAAAAAGGGTTAAAAACTTATTCCAATACAAAAACACATGTAAATACCAATCACTCTGATGGCAGAATATGTTTTTATTCAATATTGATTATAAATGTTGTCATTGAAAGTCATTCTTTTACTTTGTCTCTACCTATTCACCGTTTTCAAAAAATTTTCCCTTTTTCCTTAAAAGTCTACTAAAAACTTATTACTAGGAACTCTAATATTTCCCATCATATTTCCTATCCTTTTTTGTAGTTCTTTCCTGCTTTCTGCCATCAGCTTTTTTTAATTAATTGTATAATTTATGTGCATTTAGTACTGACTATATACTATCACGCTGGACTGGTTATACCCTATAAAATGTTTATGCTGATCTTAAGCGCCGCCATTGAGTGTACTGGCAACTAAATATGACATAATTTGCAATTGACCACCATTTTGCTCAAAACGTTTAAGAATATTTTAAAGTTTTAAATGAGAAATGGAGTGTGTATTGTAGCAAGTCTTATCCGACACTATTCCGATGATATCCCGGACGTCAGTCTAAGCGAGATTAGAATGGCTCTCCAGCACCTTAAAAACGGCAGGGCCCCAGGCGAGGATGGAATTACAGCGAAACTTCTGAAAGCGGGTGGAACACCGGTACTTGAAGTCCTTCAGAAGCTCTTCAATTCAGTCCTCCATGGTGGCACTACTCCAGAGGCGTGGAGCAGAAGTGCGGTGGTCTTGTTCTTTAAGAAAGGCGACAACGCTCTCTTGAAGAACTACAGACCGATTTCCCTTCTGAGCCGCGTCTACGTGCTGTTTTCGAGAGTCATTACGAATCGTTTCGCACGCAGACTCGACGACTTCCAGCCTCCCGAACAAGCCGGTTTCCGAAAAGGCTTCAGTACAATAGACCACATACATACCCTGCGGCAGATTGTTCAGAAGACTGAAGAGTACAATCTGCCACTTTGCCTGGCGTATGTGGACTATGAGAAAGCCTTTGATTCCGGTGGTTGTGGGGTGGTGTTTTAAAAAGGGGCGGGGGCGGGACCGCTTTGGTGAGGGGTGACTTTACCTGCATTGGAAGACATTTTCAAGCTACTGGACTGGAAAGGATACGGTATTAACATCAATGGCGAGTACATCACTCACATTCGATTTGCCGACGATATAGTACTTATGGCAGAATCGCTGGAGGAGACTGGACTTAAGCACTATGCTCAATGACCTCAATAGTGCCTCCCAACGGATAGGTCTTAAGATGAACATGGACAAAACAAAGATTATGTTTAATGTCCATGTCACACCTATGCCGGTAGTTGTTGGGAGCACTATGTTCGAAGTTGTTGACGTGTACGTTTACCTGGGACAAATAGTCCGACTAGGTAAGTCCAACTTCGACCGAGCAGTCAATCGACGGATTCAACTTGGCTGGGCAGCGTTCGGGAAATTACGACATGTCTTCTCGTCAGGTATACCTCAATCTCTAAAAACTAGATTGTTCAACCAGTGCGTGTTGCCAGTGATGACTTACGGATCTGAGACGTGGTCCTTCACTGCTGGCCGTATGAGGACGCTCAAGGTCGCTCAGCGAGCTATGGAGAGGGCTATGCTCGGAGTTTCTCTGCGTGATAGACTCAGAAATGAGGATATTCGCAGTAAAACCAGAGTGACCGACATAGCCCAACGGATTAGTAAGCTGAAGTGGCAATGGGCCGGCCATATAGCTCGAAGAACCGATAATCGATGGGTAAGAAAGGTTCTCGAGTGGCAGCCACGTACCGGTAGGCGTAGTGTAGGGCAACCCCCCACTAGATGGAGTGATGACCTGGTAAGATATGCAGGAAGTCGATGGATGCAGGTGGATCAGGACCGTGCTTTGTGGCATTACTTGGGGGAGGCCTATGTTCAGCAGTGGACTTGTGAAGGGCTGTAATGTTGATGATGATGATGAACCAGGACATTGAAATGTCTCTCGAATTTATAACAAATGAACTGAAAAATTTACAGCTTAAAATAGAGGGATTGGGGGGACAAATAAAGAAAGTGGTATCCCAAATCACTAGGGTTGAAGAAAAATGCGAGCTTTCGGAAAAATCACTCAAAAAGATTTGTACAGAAATCAAATTTGTTTCCCGAGCGGAAAGCGAAACTATATCCAGCATCTTGCCCAAAATTGGGAAATTACACTGCACCTGATAGAAAATATTCTTCAAAATCTGTTGTTGTCGTGGAGTTAGCCAACACTTTCCATAAATTTCTCAGCTCATCAAGAAAGTTTAATAAGACACCAAAATTAAACTTCTGCCATTTGGACATTAATAGTAATACCTCGCCAATATTTTTTTCGGAGACTCTCACCGGGAAATCCAGGAGATTGCACTTTCTTGATAGAGAATTTGCCAGACAAGACAAATACCATTTCTGCTAGAACTCCAACGGAAATATCTACCTCAAGAAACAAGAAGGATCTCCTTACATCCTGGTTAAAAACGAATTCCAACTTTGCTGCATCCTACCACAATTGTGAGTATTTTAAAAAAATTGGTCAAACACTACTACTTTTTAAAACAATATCTTTCGTTTCTACTGTCTAAACAAAATGCAAACACATTACTTCTCAAAGCACTAAGTCGAGCAAAAAAGCGGCACGGCCGGACCATACTTTTCTCGAAGAAGCTCAGGCCATTCTCGACCCCCTATAACTTCGTTGTGGATAAAACTAGAAACTTGAATTTTCGGTAACCAAGCAGGCATTGTATAAATATAGTATACTTCAAATTTCATTCAATTTGAACCAGTAGTTTAAGAATTATAACTAGTCAAATTTTCGTAATTTTGTCACCCACTGACTGACCGATCATCGAAACTCCAAGGAACTTCTAGCAGACATAGAAGCTTCAAATTTGGAAACCTATTAGTGTTTAGTGTATTAATTAAGGAAAACTAAAATATTTTTCAATTTTGGTCCAGTTTTCTAGATGCACTAATTTCATAAATAACTTTGTTATCCCATATAAATATATAGGATTACAAAGTTACATTTGCAGTGGATAAACCAGTGTACCTGTATATGTATAATAGGTGTAGATAGGTACGTTGTTGGTATTCAAAAAGTAGAAGGTACCGGAAAGGAAAAAGTAAGACCATCTACAAAAAGAAATGAGATGTCATCAAAAACATAACTTGTAAAAAAAAAACCAAATCTCGCAACTCAGTTCTTCTACCGTAAAAACTTGTGAGATCCATGTAATACCAAATCAGTTAATTTATTAAATCCCTACTTAAGGGTCCTTCTGTTTTAAGTTATTACGTAATTAACTAACCTAATAACATCTCATAGTGACCATATCAATGTTAAAAATCTCTTATGTTTTAAATAAATAGATTGACTTGGCAATCGCACGAAATAATCTAACTTAATATAATATGTATTACTTTTTAAATACATTGTGTTTTCATGCAATGGCCAAGTTAATCAATTTATTTAAAACACAAAATATTTTTAATATTGATACGGTAACAGTGACAATATCTCGTTTTACGATTGTGAGTTAATTTACTTTTACTTAAACTTTTTAGAACTTGCTAATTAAATCAACAATCATAGATAGTCGAATAATGATTCATCATTATTCGACTATGATGAATCATAGATAGTTCTGATTGATCGCCGCCGAAGAAGATTAGTCAGTTCTTACCATCCGTCAAGTGTCATATTCCTCTACAAGATGCAGGAGTGTACAAACATGATTGTGATTGTGGTCTCTCATATATAGGGCAAACAAAGAGATCAATTAGAACCCGCGTAAAAGAACACATAGCTGACGTGAAGCATCAACGTTTCGGGAAGTCTGCAGTTTGCGATCATATCCTAGATGGCCCCAACCATTGCATCAGATTTGATAGACCACAAATCCTCGCGAAAGAACATCGATTCTTACCAAGGATGATATGTGAGGCTATTGAAATTAAAAAGCATCCTAATTTCAATAGAGAAGCAGGCTGGGTACTACCACCTGCTTGGGACCCTATAATTAATAAAATTAAAACTAAACCCAAGCATACACTGCAAGACTTCAAAACACAGTTAGTTCATTCTGCGTAGATCGGACCAAAGACAATAATTAAAAAAGCTAAAGGTACTCCGGGTTTAACAATGACATCGGGACGTCAGTCAACTCAGTCCCCCGTGATCATGGGTGCTGGAAAGCGCCCGAAACGTCGGGAATTAAAAATAAAAGTAATTAAAAGTAAAAATAATGCATATACCGGACCATAAACAATAATTAAAAAAGCTGAAGGTACTCCGGGTTTAACAATGACATCGGGACGTCAGTCATCTAAGTCCCCCGTGACCATGGGTGCTGGAAAGCGCCCGAAACGTCGGGAATTAAAAATAAAAGTAATTAAAAGTAAAAATAAACGCGATAAAATCCGTAAAAGTAGTTTTAATCAATAAATATAATCCTCCTCCAAAATTGGCATGATAGGTTAACTATGTACACTGATGCTTCAAAGTTAAGTGATGATGGATTAGTAGGGTCTGCAGAAAAAATTCAGGATTATTTTAAATTTTAACACTCCCCTGACTCATCTGTATTCACAGGTGAGGCTTTGGCTATTTTACAGGCACATTTCATATGCAGAATCACGTGGTCTGAAAAGGACCCTCATTTTCTCGGACTCCCTTAGTTGCCTTCAAAGTATTGTATCCAGTCCATTTCACTCCAAGATTAGATACCCCCTAATTTTAAATATTAGAAAGTCTTTGTACTACTGTCATAAAAAGGACTAAACATTGTATTGGCTTGGATCTCTAGTCCCAACGTATTAGTTAGCTGAAGTGGCAATGGGCCTGCCATGTAGCTCGAAGAACCGAAAACCGATGGGGAAAAAAGATTCTCGAGTGGCAGCCTTGTACCGGTAGGCGTAGTGTAGGGCGACCCCTCAGTAGATGGAATGACGACCTGGTAAGGCATGCAGGAAGTCGATGGATGCAGGTGGCTCAGGATCGTGTATTTTGGTATTACTTGGGGGAGGCCTATGTTCAGCGGTGGACTTGTGAAAGGCTGCGGGATTCAGGGTAATGAAATTGCACATAATTTAGCTAAAGATGCCACAAAACCTGGCTCTATCCCTAGACAATGCCCCTATGCACATGGCCTCCTGCCAAAGGCAAACTCCGGCCTTCTGTCCTCTTGGCAAAGTAATTGGCATCAGTCTAAACTATTAAAATGTATTCACTATTCCAAAATCCAAATAATAACATCCCATCAAAACCCTGTTTTTTTAAATATCGCCACTTTAGTAAAGCTACCTCTACTGTTTGCCGCCTACGCTTTGGTCATGCTTGTACTCCTGTACACTTGGCCAAACTCAGGATTAGGGATAGCTCAATCTGTGAGTGTGGCCTAGACGAAGGATCTGTCAATCATCTGTTCGTTGAATGTCCTAAACTTT
The DNA here is from genome assembly GCA_907164705.1 of Parnassius apollo. Lineage (NCBI taxonomy): Eukaryota > Metazoa > Arthropoda > Insecta > Lepidoptera > Papilionidae > Parnassius > Parnassius apollo. Next base: position 822,868 of record CAJQZP010001411.1, on the reverse strand, counting down.
CTTCCTCTCTCTATGATATCTATTTTTTTTTAATTTATTTGGGACAACAAACAAGAGTACAATAAGAATTACAAAGAATAGAAGTTTAAATTAGAATTTGAATGGTTAGTTGTACAATCAACTACGTTATTCACGTCTTACTTGGTTTTGTTTAGTACAAACAAAATTAAACTTATACAATATATTTATGCATAGTAAAAGTAACATATTAATAAAGAAAAAAAATCATAACATATATGTTATTTTAAGTGTAACAGTAGTTATTTTTGGCCTTGGGTAAGGATGTTGCAAAAATATCTATATCTAAAAACTTATCATTATATACTGACATCAACCGTCGCAGTGGTATGCGTTTGCCGGCATTAAAACGAGCTCTAACGGCGAACACGCAATACACTGCGTAAGTTATTATGGCGAGGTACTATTAATCCTATCTGGTTTAAAAGCGCTGGGTAATCAAATTTATTATGACAAATATTAAACAAAAACATAGCCTGCAATAATAAACGTCTCGATCTCATTGTGACTAAGTTATATTTAACACGACGTTTATCATATGAAAGGGTAAAATATTTAAGACGATAATGCATGGTGCATAAAAACTTGCTTTGAACTCTTTCTATGGCTTCACTATATTTTGCATAGTGGGGGTCCCATATAACACAAGCATATTCTAATTGCGGCTGAATCAAGGACTTAAGCCAATACAAAGATGTTGAAGGCTTTTTGAATTTGTTTGATAATCTTATGAGAAGACCATAAGTTGATATGCTTTGCTTATAATTTTTTCTAAACGTAAATCGAAGTGGGGTTTTTGGTCTAAAATTACACCAAGATCTCGAACAAAAGAGGCTCTATATATCCTGCCCAATTACATCCCACGTCCTGTAAATTTCCAATATTTGCTGACTCTAGTGTATACTCCTCTTACTTATACTCTTAGTGAATATTTTATGTGCTTTTATTCGTACAAATAATATTAAACTATAAAATTACTTAACAACTTTGGTGATGGTACTTTAAATACGTGACGTCTTTTGTTGTAGATTGTGAACCTACTCATAAAAATTAGAACTCTTATTTTAACCATTATTAACTTGTCACTTCTATGACTGACTTGACACTGGCAGAATTCTATCAAAAGAAGCCATAATTTAAAAGAAGAAGAAGAAGAATAAAAACATATTCAAAAAAATCTATTTAAGGATTTCTACAAGCGTACAGCTGCACTGGAATATGAAGAGGAAGATTATAAAAACGGTTTTGAACATTCGACAGGAATTAGCTAGCTAAGTTGCTCTGTAAACACGCCAAAAATATCAGAAAGTTTCATGTGATAGCTTGAGGTCTCTGTAGTATTCGGTTTCATAAATAGTGTGCTTTATGACCAGTTATGACTATCCAGACGTTACAACTTGGACCTTGTTATATTGAAATATTAAAATTACACCTTATCCTACTGATTTTGTGTTGTTTATATTATTAATTAATTAATTTGTTTATGACATAATTATATTTATTAGCAGAAATATTAATATTAGTCAAATTGGTAAGATATTCGTATTTATAGTAATATTCCCTGGGACAGACGACAACTCGAAACTTATTCCTCACTCTACGAGAATTATGCTTACTGCGGAAGGGAATTTGAAAAGTAGAGACTGGCAACACTGCTGTAAAATAACCAAATACCGTAGACAGTAGGATTCTCTGTGTACGCCAAATACGTTCCGCAATACCCATACAACAACTCTTAGTGTGAGCAATGACCTGAATTTTATTGAACCGTAGATAAAACGAGTATATCGATGAAGCTGTTCTTTTCTATCGTAGACAGAGAAACCTATAGACTAATGATTAGCGTGGCCTACAGTGAGAAAGGACGATAACGTAGTTTTAGGTTATACAATAATCTTTATGACTTTTAAACATATTTAGATAAAAATTTTAATTGTTCTAAGAACTGAACTGAACAAGATTCACCAATCTAAAGCTCACAAATCACTTTTTTCTCACTTAAACCAACTTGTAAACTCCTTAGAGTGCTACGAACTGTCAAAGTTGTTTCGCAAAGTGTAGTTTGCTAAACAAAGAAACCGGCACGGAGAAAGGGACAAACAATCACATCGCTCTGTCTCATTTCTATGCAAGACGTATGCATAAATCTATCTTTTTCGTGTGCCCACGTTTTCTATAGTTACCATCACTAGAATTGTCTATGGTATATAAAAAGCTAAAAAAAACGTCTACAACCGTAGGTCTACGTTATCATGGTGGTTAATATAGCACATAGCGCCATATTATAGCGTGCTATCTCTTCATAACGTATAGCGCGTGCTATGTAAGTAGTCGCCATGGCGCTATGACGCCATGACGCTTTGGCGCTATTCATATCAAGCGGCAATTAGTTCTAGCAGCAGCGCTGTTGGGAGTAGACGTGTGACGCAAATTTAATCTAGCAGCACGCTATTCATCGCGCGTGAACTAATTCAGTGTTAGACGTTATTTAGTTAGTGTGTACTGTATATTTATAAGTGATTGAAGGGCACAGTTGTCTGCTACAAAAGAAGCCTAACTAATGTTTTTAAATGTAAATAAAATATAGATACAAAAGTGTATATGTATTTTATTTGTAAATAGTTGATTTTGTATATACAATCAATAAACTTTTAAATACACCTTTAATTGATTTATAATTTATATTAAGGTTAAAATAACGTTTACATCAATTATAATAAAAAATGATTAATTTTATTTTGTTTTAAAAAGTACAGTCTTTAAAAATATTTTTAGGATTATAAAAAATCGTAAGCCTGAAAAGTATGAAAGAGCGTTATTTAATTTTTCTTTACTACTTAATTTTATTTTAATCTAAAATGTGACTTATTACGAAACAATGTTCTTATATAGCACGCGATCTATGAACAACATGTAATGTAGCGTGCTCCGAGATATAGCGTGCTGCTAAACTTAACGTACTTGCCGTCCTCCTACACACTTTTTTATAAATAGCGCGCTATAAAATAGCGTATTTAATAGCGCGCTAGAATATCTAGTTTATAGTCTGTAACGTGCTATTGATTTATAGTCGTTTTGAACAACTTTAGTCCACGTCTACAACCTTGTAAAGGAGAGATGATGACATTCATATAACCATCTTTTTTATCCTATAGGAAATGTCATATGCATAAAGAGCTTGGTTACATGAGGTTCTGTTCTGTTTATGGAGTGTAGAGGAGGAGAATATTTGAAAATGTGTCCATCTGTAAGCAATAAATAAAAAACAAAAACTCTCCACAACAACGCTAAAGCTACAGGAAACAGCTACTTGGCAGTTGTCGACGGGGTTAAATGGGCTGCTAAACTGCTCAGTAGCTCTAAAAACTAAAATAATTTTATTTATAATAAATATAACCCCGAAAAGTCCACTATCCCACTAATATTTTTCGGCGCGTTCTTTAAAATTTACCCCGTAGCTTTAGTGGTGCCATCCTTATTTAACGGTTTTTACGGACACTTTTAATACACATTACAGTCTGTACTCCTTACCTCTACACTCCATGGTTCTGTTTTTAAACTCTCTATATTATGCTAGTAATTACTCTGAGGGGAAGTACAAAGGCATAGAGAAATGTAGTTATATATTAGATGTCAACTGTGTATAGTGTGTAAGTGTATTGTATTGTAACATATTTATTTATCTATGGCGTGAGCATTTCTAGATAATATAAGTTCATTTTGTAATTACAATCTATCGATGAGATAAGAAATTAACAACTAATAAACTTTAATTACGGATCCCAAACAAAGAGATTAATTGTAGCAGGACCCGAATACTTAATATTAAGACTACAGAGAGAGAGAGATAGAGATCTCCACCAAGAATTTTAATGTATACAGTACAGTACTTTTTAAAAAATTTATGGACGAACAATGTAATGTTGTGAAGTGTTGATTGGTGCAGATTTTACATCGTGTTTACTTTTTCAGTTTAAAAGTTACCTTTTGTTTTAATAATACGTTCTATTAATATCGGAAAGTAAAAATAAGTACATAAACAGTAATTTCAAAAAGATTTTGTGTGCAATCCTAATACAATGGGTAATGATCATTCTTCAGAATTCGAGAAAAAGATAAGGTCAGTTACTGAATTGTCGTGAAAATATTAGTATTAGGGAGTCGCGTCCTAATTTGTGGCACAAGTACTCGCTACCGGGTCTGCTGGGATCTGCTGGATAAAAAAAGTCATTATATAATCAAATACTAATATGGTACTTTTTGTCTAGTGGCTTTAATAGTGCGACTGCTGATCATTAGGTCTGGGTTTCGAATCCCGAGCCGGCCCAAAAAATTAATTATTGAGCTTTTCAATCAAGAAATTCTCAATAGCAGTCCGGAGTCACGAAGTTGACGGTGTCTCACCCCCGTGTCCTGGAAAGCACGTAAAAGCCGTTGGTCTTGCACCTGATTTCTCTTCGTTCATGTCGGCTTACCGTCCCATCGGATTATGAGAGTGAGGGAATAGAGTGTACCTGTGCTTTCACATACACTTGGGCACTATATTTCTGTCCTGCGCTGATGGCTAGTCTTCATTGAGGCGGGCCGCCGTGACCGAAATTCGGTCTTGAGGATATTATTATAATATTGATTGGTTTTCTTATAAAAAAGCTATTACGTAAATATACTAAATTTCTGCAGTTTAGTGACAAGTTTTTGGGTAAAGTAAAGTAAAGTAAGAGGAGGAGTCTGAGAGGGTTTAGGGCAAGGAAGTGTCCGCCGCGCTGCCCAAATGCGTGTTGACGAACTTCACATGTCATAGAAATATTTTTTTTTCTTATTCCTCAGACATGCAGGTTTCCTCACGATGTTTTCCTTCACCGCCGAGCACGTGGTAAATCAGCACTTAAAATTGCAATTGACAATTTCATTGGTGCCGGCAGGGATCGAACCTGGGTTACTCGCGTTCTGTTATATTTACAGCGAGCGTTAACCACTGAGCTACCACGGCTCTAAGTTTTTGGGTATTCATTATAATTTCTATTATTACTTATTAAAACAAAATATGTGTTTTCTTACACATCTATAATGTTATTACTTATAAGGAATACAAAGAGAGATCAATCATCATAGATTTTTTGTTAAATAACAAATTTATAATATCTTCTTTGGAGCAAAATCACACTAGTCAACATTCACATGATAAGCTAGGGATACTGAATACTTCGCCTCCATGTTTGGAATCCAATTTATGTTCAGTTATATCTATGTAGTTTTCAGTTTCAGAGCGGTCTTAGTTTTCTATTTCTCCATTTAGAATTAGATATTCTATCACTTCAGGTCTCAAAACCTTAGTGGTAGCTATTTTGTTTAAATTAAAATAAAGAAAATTGACAAGTAAATAGTACTAAGAATATGCAAAAATTACTTTGTATTAAGTTGCTATTGGTTTCTGCGAACTCATACATACCTTTTACTCCAATAGCACTCATTTACAGCATGCCAACTGACTACCAACTTCGTAATTTGCTGTATTACACTGTTTTTGAAAGGTACTAAGAACAACAACATCACAAACATTGAATTTTAATAGTTATTAAGCAAAATACTGAGGACTGGGTCTATTTGTCCCATTAGCGACTCCTTTAGTGTTAAGATTATTAAAGAGAAAGCATCATGTAACTTGAGAGGATACACTAGCTTAGTATCTTGCTGCACCTTGAACTTTGCCTAACACCTCGGAGATAATAGGTGCTATGTGTATGTGTTATTATGTTTAGTATTTTTTGTACTTTGTATTTAATGATTTCTTATATTTAAGCGAACACTACACCTTGATTAAAACTAAACAATAATTAAAAAGCTGAAGGTACTCCAGGTTAACAATAACATTGGGACGTCAGTCATCTCAGTCCCCCGTGACCCGATAAGTGGTGGAAAGCACCCGAAATGTCAGGAATTAAAAATAATTAAAATTAAACGGATAAAAGCCGTAAAAGTAGTTTTAATCAATACTTTGTATTTTGTGTCTGCATTGCTGTGATCCTGTCTGAAGGGTATATAGAAAGTGTTATTGATTGACTGAATGGCATTCTTAATAATCTGATTTAATCTTAACCTTCAGAGGTGACAATGCATCTGTAGCCTTTTTTTGATTGAAAGTGTTTGCAGATGCCCCTGGGCTGTATTAGCTACTTCCCAATATGTGGGTTGGGAGTACATTTGGCAATTCAGATTTATAAAAAAACTAGGTGCAAAAAATTATCCAAAACTTATTTTGTTTAACATTCTTTCAACTGCAGGCACTTGTTATACTAGCAAAAAATGTAGCTGTTTAAATTTAAAATCACTATGAAACAAAATAAATACGAAACACACCTATAAAATTAATCATATATTAATCACATAGTTGCATAGTGCATGTATAATATCATCACCCTGTTTTAAAATATTGATATATAGGGTTACAGGTTAAGTTAACCTAGATCCTTTAAGGGGTTATAGTTTCCTTCATTACCGACTGATTCAACTATGAAACACCATACCCCAAACTTAACCATTTGCAAGATATTGTATATTTAAGTTTTTTTTTATAATTCAAATTTTTTGTCTATTTATCTATTGTACTTATTCTTTTAGAATTTGTGCATTTTGTTTTATTTTTCTTATAATTTTTGTATAGTAAGTTGCTTTATTATTTTAAAGACCAAGATCTTAGGAGTAAATAAACAATCTGGGTCGTAGTAGATGATTGATATTTGAAAAAGAAATAAATTTGTACAATTTATTTTTTCATTGAGAAATATTAAGCTATCCAACAAGGTATAACAGTCTAAGGTTTATCAGAATTCTTAGAAAAAACCTAGGATGAAAGGCTCACAGGTAGTAGTAAGAAATAACAGTGCTGGGTGTTCAACAAGCCATTTCGGTGTTTTTGTGTTTATTGAATAAAACTAAATTTACGGATTTTATGCATTTTTTTTTTTTTTTGAGTTTTGGTAATGTTTGATATTAATTTTTGTCGATTCGCAAAACAAGCTTATAGTATCATGAAGTCTTGCAGTGGTATGCTTAGGTTGGGTTTAATTTGTTAATTATAGGATAAGAGGTGGAGCACCCATCCATCTTCTCTATTGAAATTTGGATGTTTTTATTCAATAGCCTGTTTTAGGAATGGTGTTCTTTAGGTGAGTAATGGTGGGGAGATTTGTACGCGATTGATGTGTAGTGTTGCTTTTGTGTTTAGTTTATTAGTCTACTTACATAATTCGTACGGTAAATGCGATATTCAGTGCTTTCTGTTTCCTACTCGGCTTGGCTTGTATTTCTGGGCTGTTTTCTTTGATTTGTGCTTTTAATACTTAACCGTTGAAGATGACGACCTTTACGAACGGGGAATATGCTGATATTATGATTTGTTACGGATACTGCAATTGTGTATCCACACAAGCACTTGATGAATACATAGCATGTTATCCCGGCAGCCGAGTGCCAGATGTTAGTGTGTTTGACAGAATTTATCGACGACTTAGAGAGACTGGCTCTGTTTCAAGGCGATGAACAAACCTGCATAGATTATGTCTCATTGATGATGACGAAGAGCAGAACAATGAGATAGTTCGACGTTTAAGATTGGATCCAACTACTTCTACTAGCATTGTTGCCCGAGAATTTGGGACTCTCGCAGTGGAAAGTTTGGTTTACTATCAATACTGTGGGCCTATAAGTTTATCACAACACGCCATTACAAGTTATAGAAGGAAGGAGGATCCTTTGAGGAGGTTCGGTTTCTGCAAATTCATGATGAATTTGCATATGCAGATTTAAAAGACCCATCATTTCTGAGAAATATCTTATTGACAGATGAGTCCAAGATAAATAAAGATGGTATGACCAATTACCACAATGCTCATTATTAAACCCCGAAAGAACGGGGAAATCACAATAAGAAGCGGATAAAGGGGTCCCAAAGACGATTCAGCTTGAATATATTGATAGGCATAATATCAAACCGTTTGAGCTTCACTTTCTACCTGACGATTTAAATGGAGAACATTATGAAGACTGTTTAAGACAAGTTTATGCGCCTTGATGGATGATTAACACTCAATCGGATTGGAGAAATGTGACTTCCGCATGAGGGTTGCCATGCACATTTCAGGAGAAGAGTTATACAATGGGTAGAGCCAATTGATAAATTTGACGCATGAGCATTGTTATTTTTTAATACTACCTGTGAGCGTTCAATCTAAGTTTTGTCTAGGAATTCTGATAAATACCCTATATTAAATATATATTAAATACCCTAATTCCTTGTTGAATAGCTGAAGAAACCTGGATATTTCTAAGTACATCTGCAACGTACCTACTGTAGTTTTTTTTTTCCAAATTTCGACGGAATCTAAGCCTTTCTCCACATGCGCAAGGCAAAGTGACAGATTGTATTCTTCGGACTTCTGCACAATTTGCCTAGGGCATGTATGTGGTCTATGGTGCTAAAGCCTTTTTGGAAACTGGCTTGTTTGGGTGGCTGTAAGTCGTCGATTCTGTGTGAGAGACGATTCATAAGACTCTCGAAAACAGCATTTAGACGCGGCTCAGAAGGGAAATCGGTCTGTGGTTCTTCAAAAGAGCGTTGTTGCCTTTCTAGAAGAACAAGACCACCGCACTTCTGCTCCACGCCTCCGGAGTAGTGCCACCATGGAGGCCGGTTGAAGAGCTTCTAAAGGACTTTAAGTATCGGTTTTCCACCCGCTCTCAGAAGCTACAATGTTATTCCATCCTCACCCAGGGCCTTACCGTTTTTAAGGTGCTGGAGAGCCATTCTAATCTTGCTTAGACTGACGTCCAGGGTATCATTGAAATAGTGTCGGATAAGACTTGCTCTTGAATTGTTACTCACACTTGCGTGTGGCTCTAACGATGACGTGTACAGCTGCCCATAGAACCTCTCAATTTCACTCAAAATCTCAGCTCTCCTGAAAACAATGCTGCCACGCTTCAGCTTTGACAGTTGGCACGGCAGACTGATCTCTGGCAAAGACTTTGGAGCCTTGGTTTCGTTCAATTGCTTCGTCAGTACGAGCAGTATTAAATTTGCGTAAGTCTTGCCGCATGCATTTGGAGATGTCTGTTCAGTTGCCTGTATGCTGTCAAATCTGTTGACGATTGCAGCCTCATCCCCCATCTAATAGCCAGGAAATTAAGAGTGTGATCAGAGACTTTTGTGTACTTCTGCGGCGGGTCTTGCAGCACTTAGCTCCCACTGCATGGACAGTTTCCACGAGCTTATCATTCGTATCGTCCACTGCATTACAGTCTTTTCATGGTTTCGGGACTTTGGATTAGAGCACGAGGAGGATGGAGAGTTGACTTCATTACACAAGATCTCTCCAACTTTACGTTTAGATACAGTATGCCTCTAATCATTCCCTGAGCTGCCAGTTTTCACCCTTGCGATCATTGAGACATCACTGAATAGTGGCCATCTATAACGAAGTCGATCTCATTTTTTATTGAGTCGTCGGGGCTCGACCAGGTCCACTTTCTGTGGTGGCCCACAGAAAGTGGACTTCTTTTTTTTATATAATTAGGGTGAGCACAACAATTAGCACACAATCCACAAGTTGTTTTATTTGGTAGAGCCATGCTGCAACTACAATATAGTTAGCACGAATGGGTCGGCTCGACCGAAGTAGAACCACGCTCTCACAGAATACCAACGTAAAATAGCAGCTCAATGCTGATGTGTTTCGTATGGTGAGTGTAAAGAACCATAAACTCTTTTACTGGAAACAAGCCATTTCATCTTAGTCGTCCTGGTTGACAACACATTTCAGATTTTGAATCTTAATCGATGATAAATAGGCCATAGCATCCACATACCATCAGGTGGACTGTGTGCTCACTGACTGTCTGTCACCCTATTCTATAAAAAAAACTTTATTTCTTATTTTTCTAAAAACAGTTGCTGTCGTAAAACGTGTTTAATAAGCAGTGTGGCATTGCTCAGTTTCATTGTACGTATAGGACTGTGTGGACTTATACTTTGACAGAGGGGAACGCCTGCGTATGGCTACTCCCCTCCGGTCCGCTGATGGCCCGTGTTGCTCTATGGAATGGCCATTCCATTAAAATGGCAACTTCATACTTTACCCACTATTATAAACAGAACTATACCAAGGAACGCATACCAAGCGAAACTTGTACTTTCAAGTTATTTAAATCCGTATTTGAAGCATCTAACAATTCCCGAAAAGTTTATATCTGCCGTACCGTAGCCGTGTAGTGGCCGCGTAAGTGAACGATAGTCGAAAATGATACAGAAGATAAACGGGCAGCAGCGCATTTCTGATATAAACCAAAAGAATAAATTGCGCTTGTCGACCCAGCTGTCAAGCGTGGAAACTACAAGGGGAGGAGATGATGACGCCTATGCTTATCTTTTGATTTTTGTTTAACTGTGAAGAGAAAAACTATGTCCTTCTTTGATTTTAAAATCGATATTAGTTTCTTTATCAGCTCCTCGCAAAATGACAAAAAATACACCCGTATCAATATTTTCCAAAACCTGCATGTCTTCAGCATCGCGAAAATTACGAAAATATACATACATAGAATATTTTTCCACTATGTTTACATTAGAAGATTTTAATGGATGGGTTGGGGTGAAGAGGCTTGGTTGTGAAAGGATATTGGGAACGTTTGTTGATGAAAGTATAAATGAGAATGGTGAAAGCCTCCTCACCGTATGTGAGGAAAAGAGTATTTTTGTAACAAACATTTTCTTTCGCCACAAAAGGATTTACATGTATACTTGGGAAAGAGGTGATGATAGAAGCATGATAGATTTCATAATTGTGGATGAAATAATGAGGAGCGCAGTGGTAGATACAAATGTTTACCGGGGGTCCAACGTAGGAACGGATCATTATTTGGTTTTATACTGAATTAATGGCCTATTCAGACATTTGCACCATCGAGCATCTGTGTCTACACTGCGTTACAGCGTATTAGAACAGAAAGGCTACAAGATGAAGGCAAGAAAAACAAGTACAAACATAGACTGAAAGAAAATATAAGTGGTTTGGATGAATTATGTATGAATGAGTTAGACTTGGAGAATGTATGGCAAAATTTTAAGAAGGGTTTAGTGGATGCGGCTACCGAAGTATGTGGTGTTAGTAAGAGAACGAATGAAAGGAAAAATAAAATGGTTGTGGTAGGATGATGTATGGAAGTGGAAGTAAAGAAAAGAGCATGGCTAGATTTAATAGCAACAAAGGCTGGTATTTCTGGTGGTACGAAGATGATATTGAAAGAAAAAATGCTTTAGACATTTAAATAAGAGAGTAAAAGAAGTAGTTCAAAGAAAAAAGCAAGAAAGAATGGATAAGAATAATAGAAGAATATCGGATAACTTCCAGGAAAATATTAAAATGTTCTGTAAACTCGTAAGAACTGCCAGGGGATATTCCAAATAGCCTATAATGAATGCTATAAGAGAAGTTTTGAGTTTTAAGAGATGTAAGGAATATTTTGAAAGAGTGTTTATGAGTGAGGAGACGACGTAAGAACTAAATAAAGTAGAAGTTCCGAAAGAAGAGGAAAGAGAAAGAGAGATAAGTATAGATGAAATAATGAAAGTAATGAAAAGCATGAAAGCAGGTAAGGCAGTCGGATATGATAGAGTTTCACTCGAAGTGCTAAGGGCTAGAGAGAAAGTGGTGGCAGGCTCGCTGTACACTTTTTTAACTTATGCTAGGAACTGAAACGGGTACCGGTAGACTGGTACAAAGCCGTGATAGTCCCAATATATAAAGGAAAAGGGTCGCAGCATGACTGTAAAAACTACCGTGGTATCAGCCTTCTTAGCATTGTGGGAAAACTGTATGCGAAGGTACTAATTGAAAAGGTCATGAAAGAAACTGATGGAAAAATTTGGGATGTGCAAGCCGATTTAGAAAGGCAATGGAGACCAAGTACTCTTTTCCGTGCGCATGATCGCGGAGTTTTGGTTTTTGGCCGAAAAGTTTTTTGTGCGTTCATGGACCTGGAAAAGGCTTATGACAGAGTGGACAGGAATGTGTTATGGCAAACACTGAACTTATTTGGGTTGAGCGCAGGGTTGATACGGTCTCTATATAGGGACTCTAGTGCTTGTATTAGGATCAACGGGGTCTACTCGGACTGGTTTGGCATCCATAACGGTGTCAGACAGGGCTGTGTGGCTTCCCCCGTGGCTGTTCATCCTTTATATGGACAGTTGTTTGGAAAATTTTAAAGTTGAAGAATGCGGATTAAGAATGGGTGAGTTAACCCGGTCCGATATTGAGCGCCCGGCCGAATTGCAAATGATGGTTACATTAATGAACAGATAATTAAAATAAAAGAGTATGAAAGTGAACGCAAGTAAGATGAAAGTTATGGTTTTTGAAAGAGAAGGAAGTAAAACGATATGTGAAATAAGAATAGAAATGCAGTTGATAGAGCAAGTGGATGAGTTTGTATATTTGGGATGCGTAATAGCAAGGATGGGAGGTATGATAAGGATATAGAACGACTAGTGAACGCAGGAAATAGAGTAAATGGGGCCCTACACTGTGTTGTGAGAAGCCAGAAGGTGTCAAAAAAGGCACATATGGCAATTCACAATGCTGACACTTTTTAGTATGGTAGTGAAAGTTAGGTGTGGCAGAAGAAGCATGAGAATAGAATAAATGCAATAGAAATACGGTCGTTAAGGAGTATGTTAGGGCTGAATCTGAGTGACAGGGTGCGAAATTGTATGATAAGAGAAGAGTGTGGTTTGCAAGATTATGTTGTGACCAAGATTAAGAAAGCAATTCTTCGGTAGTTTGGTCATGTGGTAAGAATGAATGAGGAAAGCGTGACAAAGAAAATTTATGTTGCAGAAGTGAATGGCAGAGTCAAAAAGGGACGTCCTAGGCGAAAGTTTATCGATCAAATTGGCGATATATTAAAAATGGGTCAAATTAGGAGTACCCTTAACCAAAGAACATGTATGCGTGCCAAATGGAAGTCTGTAGTCTCTGCCTACCTCTCTGGGTGATAGGCGTGAGTGTTTATGTTATGTTATGTTTATATTACAACTTTTTGAAGGAACTGTCTAAATAGTACTTATGTGTTATGTTATGTAAGTAAATGTACTTTTTTTCAATTATATTTGTAGTTTTTTTTTACCTTTTACAGGGAGGCTCAAACTCAAGCTGCCTACGAAAGGGCTTTAGAAAAGCAAAGAAAACTTTATGAGGAGAGATTAAGGCAATATACGATGCAATTACAATCTGCACAAGAGGGAAGCAATATTCCACGGAAGTAAGCCTTGTGAAATCCAAAATATTTAATTTTTATGCACTTTTCACCGCCTTTGTTATAATTTTTGTTCATTGAATACCGTCATTATCTATTCTTCCTCAGCGTTATCAGTGCTATTGTATTATACCCCTTTGTTCCTAGCTGCAACGCTAATCTGAATCATCAATAAAATATATTACCTAATTTTGTTACAATTTTTATTTACGAAATACAAAATCTTATTACTTATTATCTATAAAATAGGAGCGAAACATCTCATCCACTAAAATATCGTTGTACAATGTGTTCCCTGTAAATATACTCGTAAAACTATGCATTGAACATTCCTGAAACTTATATAGCAAATACATTAAGCAATATTCGCCACAAACTGAAGTCCACTCATTCTGAATCCTATCAACATTCCAGTTCCATCTTTTACAATTCCTTTTTAAAAACTCTAGATGATATCGTACAAGTGCTCGTCCGTCCGTATGAATCAAAATGTTGACCGACGTCATTCGTATCGATATATAAAGCTACCCTATATAAGCTACCAATGTGACCCTGGTTTATCATCTGTACCCAAATTGCATACTACCTAGTCAGGTCATAAATTCTATTGCATGTTTGATATAAAATAATTGAAACAAGTTTATTCATTATGTAACCATTTATATACCAAAATGAACTTAACAAAACATAGATTCTTATGACACTATAGTTTATTCAAAACGACCTCCGTGATTTTGAATACAGGCCTTCAATCTGCGCGGCCATTCGTATATCGCAGCACGAACGAGGTCCATGTCAATATCGGCGGCTGCTTTAATCAAGGATGTCTTAAGTGACTCCAAATTGGGATGAGGCTTTGAGCACGTCTTTTCCTCCAAGTGTTGCCATATCTTGTAATCTAACGGATTCAAATCTGGAATGGAGGAGGGCCAGTCTTCGTGCCGGATGAAGTCGATTTCACGCGTCGCCAGCCAGTCTTGTGTGCTCTTCTCTATGAGCTGACGCCGAATCTTGTTGGAATACCCAGTGCCTGTTATTGAACATGGTATGAGAAACAGATTACACAAGGTTCGTCAGGACTGTACCTCTGTTAAGCCCCTATAAGAAACTCCCAACCATACCATGAGCGAGGATGGAAAATGACCTCGTTGGACACGCGGAATACGGTTGCTCGCTTCTTCACTACTGTGGTGTGCGTACACCTTATCATTTTGTTTGTTGTAGCTCTCTTCTATAAGAGAAGTTTTGAGTTTTAAGAGATGGAAGGAGTATTTTGAAAGAGCGTTTATGAGTGAGGAGACGACGTAAGAACTAAATAAAGTAGAAGTTCCGAAAGAAGAGGAAAGAGAAAGGGAGATAAGTATAGATGAAATAATGAAAGTAATGAAAAGCATGAAAGCAGGTAAGGCAGCCAGATATGATAGAGTTTCACTCGAAATGCTAAGGGCTGGAGAGAAAGTGGTGGCAGGCTCGCTGTACACTTTTTTTAACTTATGCTGGGAACTGAAACGGGTACCGGTAGACTGGTGCAAAGCCGTGATAGTCCCAATATATAAAAGAAAAGGGTTGCAGCATGACTGTAAAAACTACCGTGGTATCAGCCTTCTTAGCATTGTGGGAAAACTGTATGCTAAGGTACAAATTGAAAAGGTCATGAAAGAAACTGATGGAAAAATTTGGGATGTGCAAGCCGATTTAGAAAGGCAATGGAGACCAAGTACGGACCAAGTCTTTTCCGTGCGCATGATCGCGGAGTTTTTTATGTGTTCATGGACCTGGAAAAGGCTTATGACAGAGTGGACAGGAATGTGTTATGGCAAACACTGAACTTATTTGGGTTGAGCACAGGGTTGATACGGTCTCTATATAGGGACTCTAGTGCTTGTATTAGGATCAACGGGGTCTACTCGGACTGGTTTGGCATCCATAACGGTGTCAGACAGGGCTGTGTGGCTTCCCCGTGGCTGTTCATCCTGTATATGGACAGTTGTTTGGAAAATTTTAAAGTTGAAGAATGCGGATTAAGAATGGGTGAGTTAACCGTCCGAACCGGCCGAATTGCAAATGATGGTTACATTAATGAACAGATAATTAAAATAAAAGGGTATGAAAGTGAACGCAAGTAAGATGAAAGTTATGGTTTTTGAAAGAGAAGGAAGTAAAACGATATGTGAAATAAGAATAGAAATGCAGTTGATAGAGCAAGTGGATGAGTTTGTATATTTGGGATGCGTAATAGCAAGGATGGGAGGTATGATAAGGATATAGAACGACTAGTGAACGCAGGAAATAGAGTAAATGGGGCCCTACACTGTGTTGTGAGAAGCCAGAATGTGTCAAAAAAGGCACATATGGCAATTCACAATGCTGTGTTGGTCCACACTTTTTAGTATGGTAGTGAAAGTTGGGTGTGGCAGAAGAAGCATGAGAATAGAATAAATGCAATAGAAATATGGTCGTTAAGGAGTATGTTACGGCTGAATCTGAGTGACAGGGTGCGAAATTGTATGATAAGAGAAGAGTGTGGTTTGCAAGATTATGTTGTGACCAAGATTAAGAAAGCAATTCTTCGGTAGTTTGGTCATGTGGTAAGAATGAATGAGGAAAGCATGACAAAGAAAATGTATGTTGCAGAAGTGAACGGCAGAGTCAAAAAGGGACGTCCTAGGCGAAAGTTTATCGATCAAATTGGCGATATATTAAAAATGGGTCAAATTAGGAGTACCCTTAACCAAAGAACATGTATGCGTGCCAAATGGAAGTCTGTAGTCTCTGCCTACCTCTCTGGGTGATAGGCGTGAGTGTTTATGTTATGTTATGTTTATATTACAACTTTTTGAAGGAACTGTCTAAATAGTACTTGTGTGTTATGTTATGTAAGTAAATGTACTTTTTTTTCAATTATTTGTAGTTTTTTTTACCTTTTACAGGGAGGCTCAAACTCAAGCTACCTTAGAAAGGGCTTTAGAAAAGCAAAGAAAACTTAAGGAGAGATTATGGCAATGTATGATGCAAGTACAATCTGCACAACAGGGAAGCAATATTCCACGGAAGTAAGCCTTGTGAAATCCAAAATATTTAATTTTTATGCACTTTTCACGCCTTTGTTATAATTTAACCTTAATTTGTAAACATAAAAAAATAATATAATTAGGAGCAAAATCATCAAAACCATCATCAAATCCCAAAATCATCACATGGCTTCCGATAGATGCGGGATAACCAATTCGCTTATGCCAGACGTAAAATATCCAGACCAGCGATCAACCCAGTGGGAAGAGTTAACCATCTGCTAATAGAAGACCATAGAAGATATATCTGAGGCGGACTGGAAAAATTGTTTCGAAAATTAGTTCAGATGCAATAAACTTTATATACATAATATGCTGGTGGAAATTTCTTATAAAAAATAATATAAACTTTAACCATAGAACATTTTTTAGTTTTGCAGAATTTTCTAAGTAGCCCACGTATTTAGCCTTATACATGGCGTTTGACAAACTCCGAACATACAACTGTTACATTTTATAACATTAATTTGCATTTAAAGTATTTTTTCAAATTAATATTACAATTAACTTGATTTTTTTAAATTTAAGTACGAGAACAGACAATGTAAACACCAGAGAAGGCAATCCAATTCAATACAATTCCAATATGCTATACCCTAACTTAAGTGATGGAAGGGTTGGTGTGCCTTCAACGTCTGCCCCTATAAATAATAATACTTCACCTGACATAGTCGAAAGACCAAGATATACACCAATTGCATCTACTTCAACTGGTAATTCAAGTTTTGAATTTGTTGACAATAATACAACGAGGTAAATATTTTTACAAATTAATATTATTATTATTATTTATTTAATTTCAAGTATCCAAGACTCATTTTTATTTACATTACATTTTTTTTTTTCAAATTATAATTATTAAAAAAAATTAAAATCACATAATCTTACAAAATATGACAAGACAAATATATTAAAACTATTAAATATTACTAAATGCTGTAATACACATAAACTATATACTATATACTAATAGTATGTTCCCTTTCTATTACAATAGTAAAAGTATTTTTACAAATTAATCCTATAATTAACTTGATTTTTTACATTTAAGCACGAGAACAGACAGGGTTGGTGTGGCTTCAACGTCTGCCAATATAAATAATAATACTTCACCTGATGTAGTCGAAAGACCAAGATATACACCAATTGCATCTACTTCAACTTGTAATTCAAGTTTTGAATTTGTTAACAATCATACGACGAGGTAAGTATTTTTACAAATTAATATTACAATAGTAAAAGTATTTTTACAAATTAATCTTATAATTAACTTGATTTTTTTACGTTTAAGTACGAGAACAGACAGGGTTGGTGTGGCTTCAACGTCTGCCCCTATAAATAATAAACTTACCTTAGCCAAAGGACCAAGAAATATACCAATCACATCTACTTCAACTGGTAATTCAAGTTTTGTTAACAATCATACGACGAGGTAAGTTGGTCGCTTTGGTAAAGATTTTATTTTTATTAGCACTTAAAATTTACTTTTAATATAAAATGATCTTCTTTGTTAGGGTTATTCCTTCAGCGCCTCCAGCACCATTAAATGAACCAACAAATACAAACAGGTAGAATTCGCTACTAATTTATTCCAAATTGAGAGAACGATTTTTGTTAACCTTTGCATGTGATCATAACGGAAAATATTATTATATTTTCGTATTTTTAAACTTTTAACAAAATTGATCAATGTCTTCTTATATGAAATCCCTTACTTTTGCCATTTTGTAGCCTTCATATAGTATGTTATTTCATTTTTAGACAACAATCTAAGAGAAACAGTGAAAGAAATGAATTTAGCTGCCCGACATGCGGCAACAGATTTGGATTAACTATATTCCAATGCGGTAGTGGACATAGTTCGTGTAGAGATTGTAAAATAAATGGTAGCATGTGCGGTACATTAAACTGCGGTAAAACAATAACCGACATGAGAAATAGAACACTTGAAGCTTTAATTGCTGATATCAATTTAGCGGCTGTGACATCTCCGTCAACGGGAGCTAACAAATCAGAGGTAAGAAAATGTACGTAATAAATATCAGTAGTTAGTTAGTACCAGTTCTGGCTCACTGAATCAGAAGTGGTACAAGTACAACCTTCGTCGACACACGAATCCTAAAAAAAAAATAAGTTTTGCCATGCTCTGATCACGAATCTGCGGTCCATTTTTGCGTAGGATGCACGGTTCCGGAGATGTGCAGATCAATTAACTCCTATCTAATTGATATCCGGTGAGGGCCTCCACCGTCATTAGCACACCATTGTTCTTATCTATTTATCTATTGTTCATTGAATACCGTCATTATCTATTCTTCCTCAGCGTTATCAGTGCTATTGTATTATACCCCTTTGTTCCTAGCTGCAACGCTAATCTGAATCATCAATAAAATATATTACCTAATTTTGTTACAATTTTTATTTACGAAATACAAAATCTTATTACTTATTATCTATAAAATAGGAGCGAAACATCTCATCCACTAAAATATCGTTGTACAATGTGTTCCCTGTAAATATACTCGTAAAACTATGCATTGAACATCCCTGAAACTTATATAGCAAATACATTAAGCAATATTCGCCACAAACTGAAGTCCACTCATTCTGAATCCTATCAACATTCCAGTTCCATCTTTTACAATTCCTTTTTAAAAACTCTAGATGATATCGTACAGGCGCTCGTCCGTCGTATGAATCAAAATGTTGACCGACGTCATTCGTATCGATATATAAAGCTACCCAATGTGACCCTGGTTTATCATCTGTACCCAAATTGCATATTACCTAGTCAGGTTAATTCTATTGCATGTTTAATATAAAATAATTGAAACAAGTTTATTCATTATGTAACCATTTATATACCAAAATGAACTTAACAAAACATAGATTCTTATGACACTATAGTTTATTCAAAACGACCTCCGTGATTTTGAATACAGGCCTTCAATCTGCGCGGCCATTCGTATATCGCAGCACGAACGAGGTCCATGTCAATATCGGCGGTTGCTTTAATCAAGGATGTCTTGAGTGACTCCAAATTGGGATGAGGCTTTGAGCACGTCTTTTCCTCCAAGTGTTGCCATATCTTGTAATCTAACGGATTCAAATCTGGAATGGAGGAGGGCCAGTCTTCGTGCCGGATGAAGTCGATTTCACGCGTCGCCAGCCAGTCTTGTGTGCTCTTCGCTCTATGAGCTGACGCCGAATCTTGTTGGAATACCCAGTGCCTGTTATTGAACATGGTATGAGAAACAGATTATACAAGGTTCGTCAGTACTGTATTTTAACTTTTTTACATCTTTTCACAATGTACCTCTGTTAAGCCCCAATAAGAAACTCCCAACCATACCATGAGCGAGGATGGAAAATGACCTCGTTGGACACGCGGAATACGGTTGCTCGCTTCTTCACTACTGTGGTGTGCGTACACCTTATCATTTTGTTTGTTGTAGCTCTCTTCTACGGTAAAAAATTTTTTCACCCGAAAAAAGAATTTCCCGATATTTTTTCCCGCGTACCGCATCAACAAAGCGCGGTATCTCTTCAGTCTCAGGTCCATTAGACGAGCATTAAACGATGTCCTGTTTTTCGAAGCGAAGCTGTTTTTTTTGGTTCTGCTTCCCTTGAAGGGCCAACGTTTCTGTTGGGATTGTTGGAGGTATTTTAGTATGTCAAAAATTTGATTGTACCGCAACGATGCACGCAATAACTGCAACACGGTCTTATTTAAGCATCCACTCCATATTTAAAATCGAGTAAAATTCTAAAAAGTATACAGTTTTATTTTCATGAACAATTCGAAATTCGAATTCAATAAACTTTTTTGTGGCCAGCATTCTAAAAGAAAAGTTTTTACTGTGTGACAATACTTATGACCTGACTAGATATATACGTTGGTACGTGGGTGTACATGGGCAGTCTATTAGCAGCATAAACATTATTTTCTAGACTGGGGTGAATCTTTTTCAGATGTTGTTGTACATCTAGTGTATCCATGATATTACTGCTATTAGTAGATTATTACAGTACAATCTACTCAATGACTAACATAGGAATGATCAATTATAGTGATTTCTAAATATTAAATTGCATTATTTTGTGTTATACACAACGTATTTGAGTCATCAATACACTGAACAAGACGCAACACGAAGTAATGCTGAGATAAGCAACAGAATGAAAGAAACATCGTGAGGAAACCTGCATGTCTGAGAAAATTTCGAAGGCATGTGAAGTTCGCCAACACGCATTGAGGCCGCGCCGCGGACATTTCCTAGCCATAAATACAAGACAATACCAGAAAATGAAAAAGTTAAAAAATACTTTTTTAACAATGACAGTCATAAGTTGATCATTAGTGAATGTAATTCTGTTTACTTAAATTACAGGAAGACAAGAGCAGAAGGAAGAAATGGGATGATGGGAAGTAATGAAGCATTGCTATGTGAAGTTTGTTGGAACAAACATATTTTTATTCACGTGGAAATACTTTTAACATTTTGGTTCAAAATGACACAAAATCTAAAAAATATTAGATACATCATCGACATAAACATAAACATTTTCAATGTAGAGAAATGGCTATTCTAGATGTAAAACTATCTAATAAAAATGATGCGTTTATCGATCATTATTTGTTTCGGCCAAGTTATCCTTTCATTTTTTTTTTTTTATTATTTGTCGCCAAAAGACAAAAAAACTGTTCGTTATTGTGAAACACATGTGCACGGCATTCCATATTTTGATGTGATCGAAGAATTAAAATGTGCCTACAAACGAGAGAACATCATTCCCATATTAAATTGGTATATTAGAAATTTGTGCAAAGACGAAGTGATCGCATACAAAAGTGGTTCAACAGAAAAACAATTTTTAAAAATGTTGACGACGAATGATAGAATTTTTAATATTGAAGAATACAAATGTCCAAAATACAATGATTTTGTAAATGTCATAAATTTAAATAAACGTTATGTGTGTAATAATCATATATTTGCAAAAAATAATCACAAAATTTTACATTGACGAAATGTGGGTTTTTTGTGTGTAGTGGTTATTGCTTGAAAATAAAATTTTAAATTAATCATAAATTTTGTTCTGAAAAAATTGTGTCTGTTGAACCACCTTTATATGCGATCACTTCGTCTTTGCACAAATTTCTAATATACCAATTTAATATGGGAATGATGTTCTCTTGTTTGTAGGCACATTTTAATTCTTCGGTCACATCAAAATATGGAATGCCGTGCACGTGTGTTTCACAATAACGAACAGTTTTTTTGTCTTTTGGCGACAAATAATTGAAAGGATAACTTGGCCGAAACAAATAATGATCGATAAACGCATCATTTTTATTAGATAGTTTTACGTCTAGAATAGCCATTTCTCTACATTGAAAATGTTTATGAGGATATGTAATGTAAAATCCGTCCATGTCGATGATGTATCTAATATTTTTTAGATTTTGTGTCATTTTGAACCAAAATGTTAAAAGTATTTACACGTGACTAAAAATATGTTTGTTCCAATAAACTTCACGTAACAATGCTTCATTACTTCCCATCATCCCATTTCTTCCTTCTGCTCTTCTCTTCCTGTAATTTAAGTAAACAGAAATCACATTCACTAGTGATCAATTAATGACTGTCATTGTTAAAAAAGTATTTTTTAACCTTTTTACTTTCTGCTATTGTCTTTGTATTTATGGCTAGGAAATGTCCGCGGCGCAGCCTCAATGCGTGTTGGCGAACTTCACATGCCTTCGAAATTTTCTCAGACATGCAGGTTCCCTCAGGATGTTTTCATTCACCGCTGAGCACGTGGTAAATCAGCACTTAAAATTGCAATTAACAATTTAATTGGTGCCGGCGAGGATCGAACCCGGGTCGCGTACTGTGAAATTTACAGCTTGAGCTAACCATCTGAGCTACCACGGCTTAATCGTATACACACACAATATTTAAATATAATTTGTTAACACTAAATCATACATACGTAAGAAAATAACAGAAAGAAAAGTAAGTTTGTCAATAGATTAAACACTTATCCATGGCGTTTGATGTGTTGAAGTAACACAAATGTAGTATTGATAGATCCACTTTGGTCAAACGACCATACACTAACTCCATGACTGCAGTTGCTTGGTCTTATATAGTATCAGTAAGTAATAATTCTAATCTAAAGAATTTCTACAGTGGAATTGATAGTAACATTATGCGTCAACAAGCTTATCTCACATTCTGTTGCTTATCTCAGCATTACTTCGTGTTGCGTCTTGTTCAGTGTATTGATGACTCAAATACGTTTTGTATAACACAAAATAATGCAATTTAATATTTAGAAATCACTATAATTGATAATTCCTATGTTAGTCATTGAGTAGATTGTACTGTAATAATCTACTAATAGCAGTAATATCATGGATACACTAGATGTACAACAACATCTGAAAAAGATTCACCCCAGTCTAGAAAATAATGTTTATGCTGCTAATAGACTGCCCATGTATATACCTAGTCAGGTCATAAGTATTGTCACACAGTAAAAACTTTTCTTTTAGAATGCTGGTCACAAAAAAGTTTATTGAATTCGAATTTCGAATTGTTCATGAAAATAAAACTGTATACTTTTAGAATTTTACTCATTTTTAAATATGGAGTGGACGCTTAAAGAAGACCGTGTTGCAGTTATTGCGTCGTTGCGGTTACGCGCCAATTCAAATTTTTTGACATACTGAAAAATTTGAATATAACCAAAAGATTCGTTTATCGTACCATCAAACGATACAATGAAGACTCTAGTGTAGATGACAGGTCAAGAAGTGGTCGCCCTCGGTCTGTTAGGACTCCAGTAGTGATAAAAGCTGTGAAGGCACGAATTCAAAGAAATCCCAAACATAAGCAGAAACTGTTGGCCCTTCAGATGGCGTTAAGCAGAACCACGGTGAAAAGGGTGTTAAATGAAGACTTAGGGCTTCGGTCATATCGAAGAAAAACAGGACATCGTTTGAATGCTCGTCTAATGGACCTGACACTGAAGAGATGCCGCGCTTTGTTGAAGCGGTACGCGGGAAAAAATATTGGGATATTCTTTTTTCGGATGAAAAAATTTTTACCGTAGAAGAGAGCTACAACAAACAAAATGATAAGGTGTACGCACACAGTAGTGAAGAAGCGAGCAACCGTATTTCGCGTGTCCAACGAGGTCATTTTCCATCCTCGCTCATGGTATGGTTGGGAGTTTCTTATTGGGGCTTAACAGAGGTACAGTTTTGTGAGAAAGATGTAAAAACGAATGCAGTTGTGTATCAAAATACAGTCCTGACGAACCTTGTGTAAGCTGTTTCTCATACCATGTTCAATAACAGGCACTGGGTATTCCAACAAGATTCGGCGTCAGCTCATAGAGCGAAGAGCACACAAGACTGGTTGGCGGCGCGTGAAATCGACTTCATCCGGCACGAAGACTGGCCCTCCTCCAGTCCAGATTTGAATCCGTTAGATTACAAGATATGGCAACACTTGGAGGAAAAGACGTGCTCAAAGCCTCACATCCCAATTTGGAGTCTCTCAAGACATCCTTGATTAAGGCAGCCTCCGATATTGACATGGACCTCGTTCGTGCTGCTCCGGGCAGCTACTGAGAGTTTCTTGACTGGAAAAACTCAATAAATTGATTTTTTGGTCTGACCCGGGATTCGAACTCAGGACCTCATGATCAGCAGTCGCACTAATACGACCACCAGACCAACGAGGCAGTCCAAATAATATGCGCGCCCAATGAGTAGTATTTATTGATAGATCAATTTCATAATATGTTAATGTAAAAACAAATTGTAAAATATCTGTGCCATGTTTTTTTTTTCCAAGCGATATAAAACCACCCAGTATACAATGACACTACCTTCTCTACCTGAACAGAGCAATACTAGATAGCTTCAATCAAATCCAAATAGCTTTTGAGGATAGACAACATAATATTAACATAGACAATTTTATACTTGTTGCCCTTATACAAACGGAAAGGGACTACGATTAAGATCTGATATGGGGTCTTATCAGATCTTTCTTATCTTTCGTTTAGTTTATCTTTATATATTTGTATATTTTAGTTTATATTTTTTTTCTTTCACTCCATGGGTTGACTGGTAGAGAATGACTTTAGTCATTAAGTCCGCCCTTTATATCCTATTTTTTTCTAAGGGGACGCAATAAAGTTTAAAATATATATATATATATATATATATATATATATATATATATATATATATATATATATATATATATATATATATATATATATATATATATATATATATATATATATATATATATATATATTCTAATGATTCCTTCCTTTTTTTAAAGTTTTTTTTTTATTGGAAAAACGGCAACAAACGAGCACACAGCTTACCTGATGGTAAGTGGATGCTGTAGCCCATATACATATACATTTATCCTCAATAAAGAATCAAAATGCAGACGCGTTGTCACCCCTCTGAGTACTAAGATAGAATGCCTCGTTTTCAGTGAAAAGGGCTTCTATTCTTTCTAGTTTTTTGAAGCCGGCTTTTATTCTTTATTAAAAGTCAAACTTTTTCAAAAACCACATCAAGGACTGCAGTAATAATAACTGTCTCTTACATAGACACAATATGATGCAGGAAATTTTTATTAGATTAATAAATAATAACTGTCTCTTAATAGACACAATATGATGCAGGAAATTTTTATTAGATTAATACAGTATGGGCCGCCTTCTGAGTGGCCAATTATGATTACAAATGCGAAATCCGACCCAGCAGGGTTTTTATTTTATTTTATAGAAGGGGGCAAACGAGCATACGGCTCACCTGATGATAAGCGATTACCGCCGCCCATGAACAACTGCAACACCAGGGGAATTGCAGATGCGCTGCCGGCCTTTTAAAAAGGAGTAGGCAGATTTGTAAATGTTTTTTTAATTAATTTCTGTATTGAAGTCCGTCTGGGTGGGTATTACATACGCTATTTATTTTTGTCGCCTAATATCTGTGCTGGCAATACTGTTTTCGGGCCTGAAGGATGTAGACTGTCGTTCTGTGAGCCAATCCACCTTAGTTCTCAGGGGTGATAAACATTTGAAGAGTATAGACAGCCAGTATAATTATAACAATCTGTGAGCCACTCCACCTTAGTCCTCAGAGGTGATAAACATTTTTTAAATATGCGTGTACTCAATCCGGAGATATTTCACATAACAGATCTAGATAAAATTGCATAAACTACGATATTTTTATAATAGGTTTATTACGTATTACGTTTACATTACATTAAAGTACTTTTATCTCAAAAATATTTTTTAGAAAACCAAACCTGACCGCCAGTGTAAAATTAATTGCCCAAACCAACAAGACGGATGCAGATTACGAATTCGTTCGACCGAGTTGGAAAATCATTTAAAAGAATGCCCTTTTAATGAGATGGCTTGTCCATTAACCGCGCTTTTTGGACGATGCTTCTGGAGAGGTAAGTTTTGTGGTAATCTTGTAGCATTTTTATTTATTGCACCAGGAGATCTAATTAATAAAATGCTAAAATGTATGTGGTATTGACAGTGACCCTATATTGCAAATAGAGACAATATAAATTATGTTCAAATATGAATATAACTTTTAACACTTTAAAATGTATTATATTATGTTGCTTTTGAATACCATGTTGCATTGCCGTGCTTAAAGTAACTAATGATTAGGTATACTGCAGGGGCTTTGTTCGAATCTCACCTGAAGTCTAAGTACAATGGCAAAATAATATTTATTACAGTGTTATTTTGCAATATACGCCCAAATTTGCGGAGATTCAGAATAAGTAATATAGGTGAATCATTATCATCATTACAGCCCTGAAACGATGCTGCCACATTCACCCCGAGGGTCGATAGGCGAATGTTGATGAAAAATTCATTTAAAAAAACCTCAAAGATTCTGTCCTTTTTATCTTTTAAATTCAAATGCGTGGTAATACATTATTTTAACTAATTGTGCAATTCATAAATATCTATCGACTACTCTTTTACTACGCACGCACACATTCGTAAGGGTCGCTGGGTGGGCAATTAAACGTTGTGGATTGTATCGCACACATAGAAACGCGTCTTTTAATCTGGAAATAAAACTATTTTATTAAGACACATTTGACTAACAATTTCTTACGTTGCCTCATACAATTTATAGAGTAAAGTTTATTTCAACAACTCGGTTAAAAGTATTTCGTGTCAAACTTACCAACCCGTACCTAACAAAAATATTGAGTTACTACCAATGTCAAACAACGCCGCTGTCAGTCCCCCTGATAACTAGTATAACGCCTACAGGAGGCCATTTACGTGCGACGGTCATACTGACCACCTCATGAACTTCAGTGGATGCGACAGGTTCGATCCAAGGGTTCGATCTTGAATTGATTTGTCACAGAGCGACACAACAGTTTCGTTTTGGCCGTGTAGATTGTTATAGTGTCTATTTCTATGGGCCATACGAAAAACGTAACATTTCTTAAATAATCTTTTATTATAATATTTTAAATAACCGACCATAAGTCGTATCGCATGTGTGCTAATCAGACCGTCGTTGCGACGGTTTGGGCGACGATCATCTGTATTGCCTTTGCTACGTTATAGAATCACAAACGGAACTCTATACATTAATTACCTACTCAATAACTCGAGACAGAACTCTAACATCAAGGTGAAATTGTTCAAAAATTTAAACTATAAGTTTACATAAGTATATTTTATCTGCAGACGCAAAAAAGTCAACCAAAAAAACAATTTGTATGGTGGTTCGCCGTTGTCCTTGCTAAAACTTGAATTATTGGTTATTGGGCCGGCCCTCTTTGGCTTAACTACAACCTCATCACAGAAGTAACGTATGGTGTAGGTAAAAACTGGTGAGAGTATCCATTGTTGTGCGTAGAAACATGGATGATATGCCTAGTACATATAATAGATCTTTAATAACTTCTACGCAATAGAAATATTTGCAAGTTGTCTCTATTAGAAAAAGACCAGGAGGACATGGTAATTTGCAGTAGATATGAAATTACAAATGATTGAATTCATTTAATTGTAATATTTTAAAACAGTCTTAGTATATATATATATATATATATATATATATATATATATATATATATATATATATAACTAAGACTGTTTTAAAATATTATTTTAATGTTTCTTTTACAAATTACTGTTTAATAAAATTGTGTCATTTAATAAAAATTAATTTCCGCAGGAAAAATAAATCAATTGGGCAGTCACTTTGCCGACTTCCATCCTGAACATCAACAAGCAGGTGTAGACAAAGAAATGATCGTCCAGAATACGAAAAATGATAACAGAATTGTTCATTTAGTTCTGATTGGAACATTTTACTTCTTATTTCATATAAAAATAGATACTTCCACACAAATGTTATACATGTCTACTCAACTTTTGGGTACCGAGTCTAGTGCTGCCAAGTGGAACTACGAAATCCACATTTACAACAAAAAACAACCAAGAAGAAAATATGAGTATTTAGACGTGTGCCTATCAAATGGTACTTCAATTGACGAGATATTTGGGACGAATAAATGTGCTGTTATTCCTCTAGCATACATTACAACCTTTGAAAACAATGGTGCTCTCAATTATAAATTTTATATAAAAAAGCGAAATGATGAGTAACAAAACGGTAATAACAAGATCAGAAGCATGGACCTAACAAAAAAAGGGCGGACGCCGTCTCTTAAAACTTACTTACTGACGCACCCATAGTAAGTCGGTTCGTTAATACAAACAAGCCGGCACGCACACATGCACACCATAGTAAGTCCAAACCGCGAAATTACGCTCCAAACCGCGCTCGCGTAGTTACTCACACATAGTTACGCGGCCGCCATTGCGGTGTGTCAATTGTTTTTTAGCGAGACTCTGTCCACCCTTTTTTCTAGGTCCATGATCAGAAGTAGTTAACAAACTATTATCTATCATATTGGTAAAATTAAGTTATGAAAAATGTGATATATGTGTCATTGTGATTTATGATAAGAGTTATATACGCTATACAAATGAATATGTAGGAAATATATTAGTGTCTTGTATCAATAACTATTTATTAAAAAAATATGTACTATACGTATTCTCCTCGTAAAACTACATACATTCAAAATTAACATTAAAAAACTATTTTCTTATCATTTAAAAAATACTAATAATGTGGCAGTTTCTAAGTACGTAAAAATATTAGACGTTTTTACCTACTTTCATTATCGACTTGTGTTTATTATTCTACCTTTAATTTTTATTGATTTAAAATTTAAATAGTCTTAAGTTATGAATATTTCTGCGAAGTACTGTCATTTACGAGTACATTATTATAATTTTATGCGAAATAAACCTAAATCCATCTCAGAAATGAATGCAGGCCTGTGACACGGTTATTTTATCTATACAGTATTGTAACTCGGCCGTATCTTTGAAATAAATGCCTACAGCCGCGCGGTACGTAAACATACGATAGGGCTGCCTGCCTCCAGCATTTTAATTACATTTGCCTACTTTGTGTTTCTATTTAGTTTTATGATTGTAAATATAATTTTATTATATAAACAATTAAAACAGGTACTTTGTGAATTGAATAGGAAGTGTTCAATAAAAATGGCTGTCGTTTTTTGATTGGTAGATCTAATTAAAAAACCATCTTTATGTTTGATTAACAAATCGGTCTTATAAATTTTCGACCGAAAAATATTTGCGCCTCCGCTGAGACGTACGAAATGCTTTATTATTAAATTTTTAAGTATGAAAAATCCGCATTCTAATATAAAGCTTAATTAAAAATTGTTTTGGGAAACATGGACAAGGTGGAGAAAAGGAATATCTTTTACTTGGTTATAGATATCTGCAGCTACTTTACAATTTATATGTTTGGTTTTAAATAATGTTCGGAATATTTCCTTAATTTTTTATATATTCCACAAAATCATCACTGCGGTACAGTCACGACTGTCTGCATGCCGAGCGCATGCCGAGATCGAGGTGCGTAGGCATAGTTCTCGCTTCGTCCGTTTGTATAAAGTTGGAATACTGTATAGATAAAATTACCGTGCCTGTGACCAGCAACGTAACGGAACGGAGGTACGCTCAACCTAACTGAAGGGATTTTTTTTAAATATTAAGGCTTTGATCTCTACCTGCGCACTGAATTTCCCCACCCGAGTCAGTTAAGCGGAGGCCAAATTCAAATTAAAAATTGATGTACGATATCACCCTTCAGTCCCCCACAAAGGTTGCAATACAAATAGAGATATTTATTTAATTTTACTTAGAAAGATCAATAATTATAATTAATTATTTAGTACACTGAATATGACTTTTCTGAAATATTTTAAATTTAGAAGTGTTATTCATTTATCTTTTTTGTAATTAAAAAAAAATAGTATTGAGATTTTTGTTTTGTAATAATGTATAATCTTACTGTATTCTATGATTCTGTTAAATAATTTTTGTGTTTTTTGAGTCAAAAATAAATAAATAAGTGGTTTACTTTTATGACTTTTCTTTATACCAAATAGTGTATATATTGTGTGGTTTTAGTTCATACTCGTGAGATTTTTGCATGCAATTGAAGATTAATTTTACAAAACCCGTCGCAGAAAATTTCTAAATTTCTTCTAGCACACTATTAATCTTATGGACTATTAGACACGAAATGAAACTGCAGTCTTCAACAGATTTGACAGCCGTACAGCAACTGAATAGACAAGATCTCATAGGATTGGGGAATAAAGCTGCTCGAGTTCGTAGTAATTTTTTCTGACTCCCTTAAATAGTGCTAAATAAGCAGCACCACATTCTTGTGGAAGGCTGGTCATAGGAACTAACCCCCGGCCGGGCATCCTACTAGTAGAGATTAGTGAGAGACCCGACCGCTGGTTAGCTACTACCCGCCTGGCAGTCACTGCCAAAAGACGCATGTCGTGTTCCGGTATGATATTAGGTCTACGAGCACTTAACCCTATAGAGACGTAATACAAGGCGACCCGAACCTGTCAACTCGTCAGTGATTAGTCACTGATATTTTTCGGAACACTTGTTTCCCGCCAGTTGCGACCAAAAACTAGAACCGAAGAGACGGCTTACATTTAAAATATAAATTAAAATCAATAATTGCGGACACATAACATGTGTGTAACCAGTTTTTCCGAAATATTTTCAACATTGTTATTACGCAACGAGGGTAAGATAAACTGGACAGTTCCGTCACGCGTCACTACCCACCCTTTTTGCATTTACTACAAACATGTATGTCTCTCCTTATCATAATTAGCCTCGTTTATTTTTTATTGTCGATAATTATCCACAAAATGATTATTGTATTTAGATATCGTTTCTTTTGGATATTACATATAGACAGATACATAATTTATTAATATATATATATATATATATATATATATATATATATATATATATATATATATATATACAGGTTGGCCCAAAAGTCGTGGATCAAACACAACTAGGGGTTATATGGGGTCATCAGCTGCAAAAAGTTGTTCTACGGGAGGTCCTTAAAGTCAACCCCTGCAGAGTTATAATTTATTTTGTGTTTTATGAGAAAATTGACTTTTTTTTAACTAATTCTTATTAAAATGCCAAAAAATAAACATCCTCTATCTTTTTTTATAATTTTCACTAGATTGGTACCGATGAGTCCTTGCGTTAGACATGCCATTTATGGTTGTTTATTGGGTGTGTTGAAGATAATATTAAGTTTTACGATTTTTTTTTCTCAAATCATAACTTTTTATTTACTTCGGACCCCACTGTGAAAAAAAAATACTCTACCGAAAAGTGACCCTGTATTACAAGTTTTGGCGCATTTAATAGGGATTCTGAAATGGTATTACACATGGCCATGAGTGGCTCTAATATCTTTCTAGGACGAAAAAACAAAGCAACGATTGTGAAATAATTGTTTTATTAAGCAAAACATTTTACAATAAATGCTCAAAATTCCTGCCTCTGACCATAATACATAATCTGCACCGTCTAATAAAATTCCTACGTAACCTACGGAATGCACTTCTGTTGTTAGTTACTTGTACTCTAGCAAACTCGAGCTTTTGTCGTAGTTCTTGTTCGCTATTGTTCTCTCCTTGGTAAACTATTTCTTTAAAATAGCCCCAAAGAAAAAAATCTAATGGATTTAAATCGGGCGACCGGGGTGGCCACGCAACATGTCCGCCTCGACCAATCCACCGGTTGGGGAAGCGCTCGTTCAAATGATCTCTGACTGCTCGAGCGTAGTGAGGCGGGGCGCCATCATGTTGCAGCCACATTTCTGCTATTCTTTCTTCTGGAACTTCAGCTTCGTTAAGAATATGGTTTAAATTATTTTGCAAAAAATTTAAATACTGAGCACCATTCAGCCTTGCTGGCATTTCATGCAGCACCAACTGCTGGCCAATTATACCAGCCCACATGTTAATACCAAACAGATTGTGGATATTGAATACTCCCATTCTTCTAAAAGTTGACTCATCCGTCCATAAAACCTTGTTAAAGAACTGCGGATCTTCTCTGTGATATCTTAGCATCTCTCTACAAAACCGCACTCTAGGTTCATAGTCACCGGGCAGCAAAGCTTGCACCCTTTGCACGTGGTAGGCGTGATATTTTTTTCTGTTAATGACACGTTGCACCGTCGATCTTGGAATCCCGATATTACTGGATATTTGGCGTTGACTTATACTAGGATCCAATCTTAATTCTCTTAGCACTTCATCTTCATTTTCAAATTGCATCACTGGTCTGCCTGCTCTCATAGCATGCTGACCGGGTAAGACTCCCTCCATGTACGAATTATGTACGCGCATAAAGACCCTGTAATCCGGAAAACGATCACGGTTAGAGTAGCGTTGACGATATTCCCTGGCAGCAGCCCGGGCATTACCGTCGCAAAAGCCATACAGGTAATGCATTTCTGCATACTCCCGTTGGGTGTATTCTCTCCTCGCAGCAGCCATCTGTCCACTTTTGTAGCCAATCCGTCCGATTCACACAGCACTGGTCACAGGTAGGCAATCTATCACAAGTCCGAAAAACAAAGCGTAGGTCAAAGGAAAGAAACTGGTCACAAGTCGTCGTAAAACCGAGAAAAAGAACACGTGCGTACCCACAGGCAGGAAGCAAGTTACTAAAGAACACTAAACATTCTAAAGAAACATGCTCACGCGCATCCCCCAGCCCCCGCCCCTGCCGGCCCAGCCTTTTGTTTGCTAGAAAAGATATCGCTACCTGAACTGACGGGCCAACCGGCCTTTTACTGACAAAGGATTAAATAGTTAGTGTAAAAGAGAGGCAGAGAGTCTTTGTCATTAATTGTATTAATTCTAGTTTATTTTTAAATAAGCCTAACCGAGTTTTATGGTTGGGTTAACTTTGGCCTTGCCATGAATAATCGTCCTAAAAAAGATATCAAAGCCACGCATAACCATGTGTAATACCTTTTCAGAATCCCTATTAAATGCGCCAAAACTTGTAATACAGGGTCACTTTTCGGTAGAGTATTTTTTTCACAGTGGGGTCCGAAGTAAATAAAAAGTTATGATTTGAGAAAAATAATAATCGTAAAACTTAACATTATCTTCAACACACCCAATAAACAACCATAAATAGCATGTCTAACGCAAGGACTCATCAGTACCAATCTAGAGAAAATTATAAAAAAAGATAGAGGATGTTTATTTTTTTGGCATTCTAATAAGAATTAGTTAAAAAAAGTCAATTTTCTCATAAAAACACAAAATAAATTATAACTCTGCAGGGGTTGACTTTAAGGACCTCCCGTAGAAAAACTTTTTGCAGCTGATGACCCCATCTAACCCCTAGTTGCGTTTGATCCACGACTTTTGGGCCACCCTGTATATATTATTGTTTCCGCACCATTTAACGGCACAACAGGACATTATGCCGAAAATTGATTTTAATTTATATTTTACATGTAAACCGTCTCTTTGGTTCTAGTTTTTGGTCGGAACTGGCGGGAAACAAAAGTGTTCCGAAATATATCAGTGACTAGTCACTGACGAGTTGAGAGGTTCGGGTCGCCTTGTATTACGTCTCTATAGGGTTAAGTACTAGTAGTATAGCGATTTCCTTTAAGTGGGGAACTTTAAGGTACTCTAAGTAAGATGCTCATGTTCAGCAATGGAGAGTTAAAAGGCTGTAACCTACGAGCACTTAACCCTTTACAGAAGAACAATTATTCCCGGAGTATACACATCATCAATTTTACGCCGAAGAAACCAATCATATTGATTTAACGAAAAATGTAGTGAAGAAATATATTGACACAAGAATGACATTTATACTTAAAAATCAAAAATTGGAAGGAAAACGTGCAGTTAGGAAAATATATACAAAATTAATTCATTTTAAAAATCAATAATAGTACTTAGTAAAATAAATAAAATGTGAAAATCTTTATTCTCTTTTCAACCTCTGCGTAGTGCCTCGACCTTGAGCCAAACTATCTTGCATATCTCCTACGGGGCCTTTTTTTTCTATACATATAATAAAACAGTAACGAAAGAAAAACTGTACATTGAGTATTTTCGAGAAAAAATAAGTGGCTTTTGTTAGAAAAACGTAACTGATGACAAAAAGTGACTTTTTAGAATTTTTGTCTGTGTGTATCGTACGGCTTCACGCCAAAAATACTGGATATATTGAATTAAAAATCAGCAAAAATGTTCTTTGTAAACCAAGGAAGGCTACATATTATCACGCCGTATTTTATAGGAGGTAAGCAGTATTGATTTTAAGAGGTTTTTCTTCGTAATTGAATGCACAAAATGACACGTTCTTAGTTAAAATAAAAATAAAAATTTAACTCTGGGAAAATAATAATCACGCTATTTTTATAAAGGAGCGGGGCAGTAATATTATAAATTGCAAGGGAACAGCTGTTTAACAATATGTCAACGGGGAATTTAGTGGTAAGGTCAGGCGACCGTTTACCGCATTAAATGGTGCAAGTTTAAATCCCATAATATTATGATTTCTTAAATTTACGCGAACACTACACATTGAATAAAACTATTATTTACGGATTTTATCGCGTTTAATTACTTTAATTTATTTTTATTATTTATTATCCCGACGTTTCGGGTGCTTTACAGCACCCATGGTCACGGGGGGGGACTGAGATGTTTGAGGTCTCAATGTCATAGTTAGTTCGGCTACCTTCAGTTTTTGTAATATTAATATATAAGCTCGTTTTGCGTAAATCGGACCAAAAATTAATATTAAAAAAACTGAAGGTAGCCGGACTAACTATGACATTGGGACGTCAAACATCTCAGTCCCCCCCCGTGACCATGGGTCGACCTCGTAAAGCACCCGAAACGTCGGGATAATAATAAAAATAAATTAAAGTAATTAAACGCGATAAAATCCGTAAATAATACTTTTATTCCCATAATATTAGTTTTAATTCATAATTTAATTAACTAATATGTAGTTTCCGTTTACTAACTAGATGACGTTGGCGTCTAGTTAGATTGCGCTATGGTTTCGTTCCCGAAAAGTGATGTTATAGGTGCCGATGGGCCGCTCTCATCCTATAGAAACGGGGGCTACCTTTGTTGTCTGTGTTGGTTGATGTGTTTAATTTTTCTGCGAATAATTATTATTTTTCTACTTACTAGCAATTCTTACGTACTTATTCGATTACTTTTCATTGTTTTGAATATCGTTAGTATCGGATTAAGAAGGAATTTTAGCTATGCCTAATGATTTCTTATATTTACGCGAACATTATACATTGATTAAAACTACTTTTACGGATTTTATCGCGTTTTATTTATATTATTTTTAATACCCGACGTTTCGGTTTATTTCGACGTTTTCGTTTAACCAAGCATACCACTGCAAGACTTCAAAACACAGTTAGATCATTCTGCGTAGATCGGACCAAAGACAATAATTAAAAAGCTGAAGGTACTCCGGGTTAACTTTGACATCGGGACGTCAGTCACCTTAGATGCTGGACCATGGATGCTGGAAAGCACCCGAAACGTCGGGTATTAAAAATATTATAAATAAAACGCGATAAAATCCGTAAAAGTAGTTTTAATCAATATTTAGCTATGCCTTTTAGAAAAAGATCAAATCTGTCTCGAAACTCAAGGGTTTCTAAGATGCGCAGGTTAATTAGTAGTAGCAGTAGTTTCTCTCGAACCCACGCAGAGCGTGAACAACGGCTAGGTGCTAACTGTGAGCGAAATGCACTAAGTTTGTCCGCAGAAACTAGCACGCAGCGCCAATTATGACTAGAATTTAAACGAGTCCGCGCTACTGCTTCTCGATCTCAGGAAAGTGTGGAACAACGAGAATTGCGTTTGTCTATCGACCGGGATCGTCATTCTTTGTCTCGCGCATCCGAAACGGTTACACAGAGGGATCAGAGGTTGAGTCTTCAGAATATCCGCTCTGAGACTGCTCGATCACTTGAGAGCAGTCAGGAGCGTGAGATACGACTTGCGCGTGACCGAGAACGTGGGCAAAGCCAAAAGGTACAGCTATAGTTTATAAAGAATCTTTTTTAAAGTGATTTGCAATATTATTGTCAATTCAGTGTACCCTTGGGATCCGGTGCATTCCGCACCGGATCGGTGAAATATACGGGATGAAAAGTTTTTTGTTGTATAGGTGTTAAGTCTAGGTAACATATAGGCTATAATTTATTTTGGAAAATGGAACACCTGATGCAGAACCGCAACAGACCAGCTAAAGTATAAGAGATATAAAAATGGTGTCATAGCAAAAAATATTCTACGTGAAGAGTCTTTTTCTGCTGTGAGAATAAATTTGAAGATCTGGAACGCCTGTTGTGGAACTCCAAAGCCCAGCGACATTATAACATATATAGGAATGACGTCTTAGCAAAAGTTGTTTAGTCTGATGGGCATTTCGTGTTGACTTATAAAAATGAAAGATCTGGAACGTCTCGAATCGTCTCGCGCATCACGTTGTTTTCCCATCCCCGGGCTCTTAGAATTCGACATCAGATGTTTTAGATCTTCGATTTTGACGACCCCGTTATCGCTGGCATAAGCAACATCATCCGCGTACGAAGTCGCGGGCAGCAGCTAGTATAGAATATGGGACAAACGAGCACACAGTATACCTGATGGTAAGTTGCTGTGGCCCATAGACATCTACATCTATCCTCGATTACGAATCTAAATGCAGATGCGTTGTCACCCGTGGGGACCAAAATAGAATGCCTCGTTTCCAGTAAAAAGGGTCGCCGATTCTCTACACTCACCATACGAAACACAGCATTAAGCTACTATTTTACGCTGGTATTCTGTGAGAGTGTGGTCCTTCCCCGGTCGAGTCGACCCATTCATGGTACAACTATACTACAAATATAACTGCAGCATGGATCTACCACGTATTAAATATTTAAATTTTTTATGTTAAAGTAATTTTATGTTAAAGTTCAACAAATCACCAAAAGTTTATTTTAAACGCCTTTAATTTAATCTTAATTTGTTTTCGAAGTTTGCATTTATATTTTACCTGATAATACTGCTTGAAAATGTTAGTACATTTAAAAATTGCATTTCTTATTGGCATAGGAAAATTGAAGTCATAGTCAAAAGCTAGTTACTGATAACGATAGCATGTATTAAAAAAGCGAAAAAGTTTATCAATTTCGATAGAAAGCATAAAGTCATTACAATGCACGCCCTAGCGATCGTGTTCGGAATGTCTTCGGAATAATTCGGAATACTTCGTAGCGATCACAACTCCCCCCGCACCGCAACTATATAGTTGACAAAATTGTTTTCTTTTAAATTCGCATGTATTTCTTCTCTATAGGTTTAAGTGCTCGTAGTATTAGGTGAAACATTACTGCTTTGGGGGAATAGGTGGCGACGCTGTCGTTTCTTGTTGTCAGGTGCCTGGGTGTGGAAACTAGCGGGATCCGAAGCATGATCGCACCGCTGGCCGACCGAAGATAGTTGGAGATCCAATTATAGAGCCAGCTAAGATGAACACGGGGCAGTCCCAGCCATCTTACAGAACATTCCAGGATAGCTCCAACATGCCGGTTGGCGACTGGATGAGAGGGACCAGTAGCGATTTATAGTGAAGTTTGGGCATCACCGCGGACGCCATGCTAGGCAGCATCGATGCTGTGACTCTTGTTTGCGTTCTTCAGTTAAGTTTGTGACATCTTGTCCAACTGCCATTCTCTCAACCTTTCAACCCACCACATAATAAAAAAAGGAAAAAGAAGAGGTAAGTTTTTACAGCAGTTGCACTCTCTCCATCAAAATGCATATCATAAACATCCGAGGTCTGCATTGTATCCCAACGCAGTCCACTGCCATTTAAGACTGACAGCCCCGCACTTACTCTTCTTGACTGAGACGCAGATCAGATTTCTTGTTAATGCTACGTACCTTGGCTACTCTGGGTACACATCAAGAGCATAATTTCCACCATCGCATCGAAGTATCTGTGAACATCCGTAATGACATCTGTTGTAAGTATCTCCGTCACCTAGAAGTTTCCACATTCTTCACGATTTGCGTATGTCTGCGTCTCTACCGATAGCTAAGGAGTGACCGGAAGAAAACTAAGTTCTTTGAACATCTCAGTGAGGACTCTGATAATAATAATATTGTTACGCGCTCCAGTCAACGATACACTAGCGCCATCTAGTGTCAGGAACGAGAGCGAGGGGAGCATTGAGAAAATGACATCACAAATTACTCAACCGACAGCGCCTAGTCGAAACTCGAACGCTCGGTACCTTGCCCGTGTTTACTTGAACATTCTGGATATTTCTTTGCTAATTTAAATATATAGGCGCTGCAAGATGCGATCGAGGCAGTGTTGATTTGGGCGAAACAAGCGAAGCTTCGGAGTGGAATTAAGTGAATTAGTGTGTTTAAATTATTAGTGTTTTAACTTTAATTGTGTAAAGTAAATTAAAGTGTTAATTTAGGTAATTTTATCG
The DNA here is from genome assembly GCA_907164705.1 of Parnassius apollo. Taxonomy (NCBI): domain Eukaryota; kingdom Metazoa; phylum Arthropoda; class Insecta; order Lepidoptera; family Papilionidae; genus Parnassius; species Parnassius apollo. The sequence continues at coordinate 784,396 of CAJQZP010001411.1, read as the reverse complement.
GCAATTTTTATTGTCACGAACCTCAAGCTCGTAACAATTGGTGTCAGAAGTGGGATAAAATCATGCCGATTTTACCTAAGGAGGAAACGGAGGGTGTCCGTACCCTAAATCAACGCCAGCAGGAGACGGACCAAAGAAGATTTGGTGGTGCAACGCCGCTGACGTCGGAGGGCCAGCCGCCGGCTGCAGGCCCGTCAGTAGCTCCTCCATCTGCAGCACCCGATTTAGGTGCTCTGATGGTGATGCTGCAGGAACAGGCTCGTCAGCAGGCGGAACAGGTCCGTCAGTTGAAAGAGCAGCTGCAGAGCGGACAAGAGGAACAGGCCCGCCGACAGGAGGAACAGATGCTTCTCATGAAGGACCTTCACGCTACCTTCGGGAAAGAGATAAGGGAGGTGAAAGATAAGGTTGCTCAACATGAAAACCGCCTGTCGGAAGCTGAAACCCGAATTGACCTAGTGAACAATCGGGTTGACAACGTAATGGCTGACATGAGGAAATCACTTGACGAACTCAAACTTGGCGAGGGAACTTCAGTTCCCGTAGTAGCTACTACACCTTCGCTACGTGGGTTCAAGGTGCCACCATTCGACGGGACTTCTTCCTGGTCAGCCTACAAAATCCAGTTCGAGGCTGTTATGAAGGCGAACGGCTGGAATAAAAGTCAGGCCGTGACTGCTCTCACACTAGGCCTGCGCGACCAGGCCTTAACAGTTCTGGAAGCTCTCGGTGAGGAAGTGACTTATGAGCAACTCCTTGAGGCATTGGAGGCGAGATATGGCGACGCTCACCTGGAACACGTCTTTCGTGCGCAGCTTAAAGATCGCGTGCAGCGCATCAACGAAAACCTGCAGCAGTGGGCTCTAGAGGTGGAGAAGCTGGTGCGAAAGGCATACCGGTCTGTACCTGCGCTCATTGGAGGGAACCTGGTGCAGACATTCATCGACGGCATCCGCGACCTGGAAGTCAGAGCTGCTGTGAGGCTCGGGCACCACGAGACGCTTAAGAACGCCTTGGCCCATGCACTGGAAGTGGAAGCCGTGCGGCAGGATCATCGTTCCCATCGCGTCAGGGAGGTTGCGGCAGCTACAGTTCGCGACCGCAACAAAGGATACAGCCCTAGGTGCTATGGCTGTGGGGAAAAAGGCCATCTTCGAATCAGCTGCCCTAAGCGAACCGTTGAAAGGAGAGTTGATCGATCTCGAGAGGGTAGTGCAGCTAACGACACTGCCTGGCGGCGACAGGATCATCGTTCACCTCACGCTAGGGAGGTTACAGCAGTTACGGTTCGCGACCACAATAAAAGATACAGCCCTAGGTGCTATGGCTGTGGGGAAAGGGGCCATCTTCGGTCCAGCTACCCTGAGCACACCCTACGAAGGGAAGGTGAACGGTCTCAGAAAGGAAGTGCGGCTAACAGCACCGCCCAGCAGCAGCAGGAATACGAATTTACTATCAGACACTGCAGCGGGAAATCTCACGGCAACGCAGATGCATTGTCAAGAAGACCTTGTCCTGAAGATTGCAACCATTGTAGTAGGCAAGAGAGTAAGGAGTTGGTATCCGTGAGGATGCTCAGGACAGACCACCTCAGCAACGGGTGGAAGGACAACCTGAGACATGCACAGCAGGAAGATCCGGACATCAAGCCGATTCTGGGATGGATGAAGGCCCGTGCTACCAAGCCTAAGTGGAGGGACGTCTCAGCGATGAGTTCAACCACGAAAAGCTATTGGGCCCAATGGGACAGCTTGCTGATTCAGGATGGAGTCCTGTGCCGTAAATGGGACAATGGTCGAAGAGACAGCTGTCGTTTGCAAATGGTTGTCCCTAAAGCTAAAGTGCCGAATGTTCTACAGTTGTGCCATAATGGTCGTTCAAGAGTCCATCTGGGAGTTAAACGAACTCTACTGAAGGTCCGAGAACAGTTTTACTGGGTCCATTATCGTGACGATGTCGAGGATTGGTGTCGTACATGTACAAGTTGTGCGGCCGAGCGGGGACCTCGGACACGTAGTAGAAGAGCACCGAAATTGTACAATGTTGGTGCACCACGGGATAGGACAGCCCTTGACATTGCGGAGCCGTTACAGAAAGGCGCAAGAGGGACTCCTAAGATCGTCCCTGTGAATCGCTTGGCGCGTTATTATGGGGCCGATAATGCTCGGGACGAGCATGTCTTAGGAGGGGGCAGTGTTACGCGCTCCAGTCAACGATACACTAGCGCCATCTAGTGTCAGGAACGAGAGCGAGGGGAGCATTGAGAAAATGACATCACAAATTACTCAACCGACAGCGCCTAGTCGAAACTCGAACGCTCGGTACCTTGCCCGTGTTTACTTGAACATTCTGGATATTTCTTTGCTAATTTAAATATATAGGCGCTGCAAGATGCGATCGAGGCAGTGTTGATTTGGGCGAAACAAGCGAAGCTTCGGAGTGGAATTAAGTGAATTAGTGTGTTTAAATTATTAGTGTTTTAACTCTAATTGTGTAAAGTAAATTAAAGTGTTAATTTAGGTAATTTTATCGGCAATTTTTATTGTCACGAACCTCAAGCTCGTAACAATATCAATAATTTTTATTTCATTTCCAATTACACATGTTTACCTACAGTAACAAATATGATTACAATTAAATAAAGTAACAATAAGTCTAATAATATTAACAAGCAATAATAAAAATTAACACTGTGTAGCTTAATAATGTAGAATCTACAAAATAAAAATTGAAAAGTCAAGTTTATAACATTAGGTAGCTACCTGCCTGATCAGTACAGGTGTTTTAGACCATCACTTACACTATGGGTGTAATAATGTACGACACTAGATAATTAAAATAATTAAACTATATTATATAATAAATAAATTAACTAAATAACAATTATTTGTTACCTACAATTAATACAAATCTATTTTAGAATTTTTAACAACTCTATGTCTTCGTAATTTAATTTATTCAGAAATTCCCTTACAATTATATTACATTTCTTATATCTTACACTAGGTACTTATATATCTAGTGACTTGTTGAGGTTGGTATATAGAATATAGAAATGGTCCTAAAAACATGTACTTACAAATTGTAAAACCTGTTCACAAATGTGTTTGAGGATTTACACAAACGAAGTCCATTGTTCTCCTGTCTATGGATTTTAAATTAAATGGAAGTTCGTTATGCTGTTTATTATGATGTTCATAATAAATCGTTCATAATGCCGTAGGTTTACCACAAGCAATACTCACACACATATATATACCAAAGCACACCCACCCACTCACACACTTACACACACACCAACACACGAACACACACACATACACACACACAAAACAAGCGCTTAAAATAACATTCTTTTTATTTCTTATTTATATTTCTGTACTTGTTTAACTTACTAAATAACTAAATTACTATTATTATATAGAAACTGACCTTTTGACAAGGCTAACTTTAAGGGGAGGAACTGGTTCCTGAAACACAGTTACACTAGCTCAGGGACCAGAGAATCAATGAACATATGTAAAAAGGTTGTTATTAAATAAATAAATAAAAAAACAACTGAGGTTGTTATTAAATAAATAAATAAAAAAAACAACTGACGGACAGTTATTAACTGCATGCAAGTGGATTTCAAGTTATTAATTGAGTTTAATTAAATCCCCCAAATCTCATCTGTTGATAAGTAAAAATAAGTAGATATTTTAATAGATATACAAAACATCTGTAAGTATATGTTCATTTAGAAACGTCTTTACCTTTCATATTCAAGTTCACTCCTGAATGAGCAGCCTTCCACAATTTTTCGTAATTCTTATTCCTGGCAGATGGTTGTGCCAGTGGCCACCCTAGGGCGGTGCGAGCGGTGCCACCGCAACGGGCGCCGTCATCGGGGGGGGGGGGGGGGGGGTCAACCGAAACTCTACCATCGGGCACCGGTCACCAATTCACTCAATCTTATCACTAACATTCCGTTTTGTTGACGCTAATTAGGAAGTCAAAGCACGAGTATTTTGTTGCTTATAAGCCAGTAAGTGACTCTTCGAAGAAAGGACTTACTGGCCTCTTTCTTGATGCAATTGTCCAAGTTTTTGACTTAGACATGAATGATAGTCGAGTTCAAGGGTACAATAATGGTGCGAACGTGGCAGGAAAATTAAAGGTGTTCAAATCAGAACTTGACTCCATGTTCTCGGACATTTTTTTCAATCTTTGTGGTTGAAGTTATTAGAATTTAATTTGCCCATATTCGCGTAATAAAATAAAATGATGTGTCCTACCCAGTCTGAATTGCATGCACTATCCCCGTAGTCACCACTCGCAGTACCACCACACCCAACACCACCACACTGGGGACAACCCACCACTGTCGATAATAGGATACGTGTTTCGCCTCTACACGAGGCATCCACCGGTGAGGTAGTCTCTGCGATGGCTGAAGACTAAGTGAGCGGCGAGCCGAAATAGTTGGTATACATACAACTCGCTGATCAACGAGTTGTATAAACAGCAGCGTGTGGAGAGAGAAGAGAGTGCTACGAGTGGTGGTGATGGGATTAGTGGTGACTAAGATAGTGTAAGCCTCCACAGAGTCTACTCCATCTGAGGATGCCTCGTGTAGAGGCGGACACATGTATTATCAAGGGTGGTGTGTCGTTCCTAGTGTGGTGGTGCTGGCAGGGGTGGCGCTGGCAGTGGTGGTCCTGAGAGTGGTGGTGAAGGACACGGACGGACAGACTAAATAGACTACAAAAGACTGCCTGCTTAATGGCAACTGGAGCGATGCGATCATCGCTTGGAGTAGCTGTTAATGCACTGCTGTGCCTAACGCTACATGATCTTTATTTAGACCAGAAGGCGAGAGCTACTTTGTATAGGATTAACGCCCAAGGCGGTCTGCGCTTGTTTCCTAAAAATTAAGATCCATGCTCGACTCAATTAAGGAAACAGGTCTTATGTATGATCTCAGATATCATGCATCCACTATAAACTTTTAATAAAAAGTATATAGTGGAACTACCCTCCAGAGAAGACTGGCTGAATGGAAAGGTTATTTGTGAGGTCGGTAGCCTCATATGTTACACCGATGAGTTCAAACTTAGTATGAATTAGGGTAGATTCACCTTTATCTTCCAGGCAGAAATTTTCGATATACTTCAGTGTGCGTAAATCAATCTGCAAAAACACTACGCCAATCATATAATCTAATTATTTTTGATAGTTTTTGATAGTCATAGTCAAGCAACACTGCTAGCGCTGGGATCAAACTTAGTGAACTCGAAGCTAGTTGGAGACTGCGTGAACCATCTAGACGCCTTGGGATGTAACAACAGGGTCATTTTAAGATGGGTTCCGTGCCACACGGATACTGTAGGCTATGAACTTGCCGGTGAACTCACACAGGAGGGTATAAAGCACACAACTTGGAACCGAGCCATTTTATGGAATATCAAAAAGCCTGGGTCCAAGCTCATAAATTCCTCAATCAATTCATTACTAGACAAATCACTTTATGCTCATCTGTTCAACTGATTTGCAAATCAACACAGGCTTTTTGACCTTTCAGGAATTATTTTCATTTTGTACATATAAAAATGAACACGAATAATATAATTTTGATAGTAAAAGTCAAGTAACCAATGCACTTTTGATTGTATCAATCGCGGGATAAAAAACTGATCCTAAAAAAATTTAAACAATTCTTTAGGATCAGTTATTGTCTCACCTACGGCTTCGTACACAAATAATATTTTCTTTCTTCGGGATAGGGGCTGGCTTAAAAATTGGATCTATCTGTTATTAGAGCAGATAAAAAGGCTCTGTACCGTTTCAAAATTCTGACAAAATTTTCAAACATTAAGACACCTTTGATAAATCCATAGATTCAGACTGCATAGTTTTTTTTTTGTGCGAGCAGCTATGCAGATCTAGAAAGACCAGTATTACTACGACATAAAAGATCTATTGTAATTGCTGCTGTGGTTATAGTTCACTGCTCAGCCCTATGTCTTCAATGAATAGGAATTGCTTAGCTGTGAGCAATTCCACTTCTTCTGGGCAAAGTAGATAGTTTCCCAGAAGCCAGAAGTGTTACGTTTGTTTACGAGTCCACAATCAGTCAGGATATTGAGACGTTACAGAGGCGTTTCTTCTGTTAAGGAACAAAACCAGCATATCCTTGAGTTGCTTAGTCCCAGGATGGCCATGTGATTTTTAAGACAACAGTGTCCAGTCAAGGCTCTTGCCAGAAAGCGCATTTTATTTTTATCTAATCCCAGGGTTTCTGAAGCGAATGTTTTAAGCCTGGTGTATCAGACCAGATCTTAAGTGGTTTATTGTGATAAAGAATTTTAAGGATCAATGGGGCTATTTATAAGCTATTTGTATGATTAACGAATGAGAGACATATTGTATTATTAGTTCATTTTGTGTTGTGTGTATGTATGTATGTATGTATGATCTATCCAGTATTAAAGCTATGTCTATGAAATAAGGTTTACAGTAGTCTCATAGTACTATAACTGTCGCTAAACGGAAACGAAGTTTTAGTACATTAAACCAATAAAAATTTACCTACGTTTCTACTATGTGTCAGGAAAGACTGGCATATCTTCGAATCTTTTCCATAGAAAATTCTATTGCCCAGAAGTTAAATGATTCCGAATTAATAAAAAAATTGCATGCGCACAAGCCAGAAAGCTGGCTTTTCATTGTGTTTGTTGTTGGTAGTTCTACAACAGTTTAAATTAAAGTTGTCAACAAGATTATTAACTCTTAATGAGAAATAATCTGTACAACTAGTCACCGCAGCAAGGCAAGCACAGTGCCGTTGTCGAGCGCAACAGAGTAGTACGAGTGGAATGGACAACATCTCTTTAACTCGAATAAGCAAAACAACTGCTATGGCAAGAGCGACAGACACAACTGTGCTTGCCCCCCATAATACGCCTGTTGATGTTTGATAAGTCTAATACATTTAAAATCACTAAAAAGCAACTGCATAGTATAGTAACTATAAGGTTTTGTATTTAGAGGCGCCACTATGAGATCTCGCACCACCTAAAAATTTGCTAGGGCCGCCACTGGGTTGTGCTGACTAGCGCCTCGCATTTTTGACGTAGCTCCTCGCAGTCATACCAGCATTTACCATCACTAATCGTCTCTGTTGCAGCCTTTTTAAAAGCGCACTGCTAAACATGAGCCTACCCTATTAATTACTTATAGCGAGGAAATTTGCCACAGTTGCCACGCTGGGCAACAACAATTTTTTTTAAAAACTAATCGTCTCAAGAGTATAAATTCACAGATGCCGCCACGTCTTAAATAGATGATAACAAATGAAACACTTTACACATTTAAAGAAACAATAATTTACTGTATCATTTATTAATCAAGTCATCTATCACTACAAGTGAGTATTTACTACGTTACTTTTTCAATAAAGTATACACATGTACGTAAAAAAGTAGCTCAACACAAAATAAGTGGGCACTAAATTTTTGTAATGAACACATGGTAGTCGTATTTTAAAATTTTACATTTTTAAACTTGTCAAAGAAACAAGCTACTGGACGGCATTAAAATTAGATTTCTTTAGGAGTTTAACTAGAACATAATATTTAAGTCTTTTTAAAAGGTAGCCGCCAAACTGTATTTTTAATTTTTCAATTGAACTGTTTATATTTGTATAATAAGTATTTTAGATAAGATATTTACTATGAATCGGACATAGAATTTAACAGTGAGTTCCATCCTTTTTTTTTAAATAAATAACTTCAATTTAGAGATAATCGCGGTGCTGTATATAAGGCTGGATTAATCTATGCACTAGGACACTGAGCGCCGCGGTCATAGAAAAAAGCAAATTTACGTGATATAGGAATTTAGAAAAAGAGAGACAGGCAAGACATTCGGAGTGCCTTACCTGACCTCCACGTAGCATCTGTGCGCACAGAAAGTAGGTACATCGTTAATAATTATTAAATATTTTCTTTTTCCTTATTAGCTTTACCATCACTCCAGCGCAAGCGAAGTTTATTTATTATTATTTACTTTATGTTTTTTGTTGTGCTTGTTTTTGCTATATTATAAAATTTGGTACTGATAGTTCAAAAAAAATTACTCACAGGCTGATTCAGTCATAGACAGAGTATAGACTCTATACTATATAGAGAACTCTGAAATGAGAATGAGGTGTGAGCAAGATGAACACTTAAGGTTTTTATCTCTATTTGTGTATGAGCGTTGTCTGTCTCCAGAGTTCTGTTGAAACACAAGTTTGCACTGATAAGCTTTTGATTAAAACTTAGAACCTACGTTCGGTTACCACACTTTTACCCACGTAATTTTAATTTCATATAGCTATAAAGTTGTACTTATCTCGATTGTCTATTACTTTCGAACACTGTATACGTCGATGAAATAATCTACACCTCTATACTAAATGTAATATTGACATTATTTAAAGTAGATATTTTTACCACATTTTATACTTTTTGCTAAGTCTCTACTTCAGTTTTATTAGTATCCCGTATATACTTTTGATTTTAGTCAACAAAGTTATACTTTTACTTTTAGAACTGTATATACTACTACTACTACTGTCTATTTGTGTATGTGACTTTTTCAATAACATAAAAATGTAATATAATATATTCTTCCTACCTAGGAATATAATACTCTCTAACGAGAGTTAGTCTACATTCACAGTTTTTTCGACAACCCTTTGTCTTGTCCTATTAAAAATCCTTAAATTCGCAGAAAAAATTGTGGGTCACCCATGAGTAAAAAAAATAACCTATCTCTCAAGTTGGACTAAACTGCACACGATGTGCGAATTTAATTAAAATCGGTTAAGTAGTTTAGGAGTCCATCGCGGACAAACAACGTGACGCGTAATTTAAATATATTAAGATATTGCATAACAAAGATTTGTTTTTGAAATTGTGAAAGATGAAGTTAATAAAATATTCTAAATCCCATAATACTTCTCGTGAAATGTCTATGAATAGGAAGGTGTGTCGTATAAAAGAATGTCTTCGATTTTCTATTTTATACTGCAGAGTACTTTTCCCTCTATACTCTTATAACGGGTTCAAAATAGACATGTAGTGGTGGCATCAAATGTGTCGTAATAGACGAAAGCTTAGAGCAGTTATTCCTTAGGTTAACTTAAACGTTTTGATTATACAGTTCCAAAACATTGGGCTAGATACGTATGTTGTCGCCAATTATAATTTTAGGGCGCTATAACTTTTATGGAATATGGTACAACTATGCTTTGAAACCAATACAAAAACTAACAGACTTCAAACATCCACATTCGATTGTACCGGGCAAACTAGCAAACTATCCTAGCACCGTTGCGTCCATAAATTTATATAAACGAGTCATTCGAGTATAATACTTAATAGTAGTTACAATTTTATAGCTACGTTGAAATTAAAATTGCGTGAATAAAGGTGTAGTATCGGCAGAGAAATAATATCCTAGGACCCAGGATGTTTTTTCTATAAATATAGTTTGGAATAAAAAATAAGATAAATATTGAATAAAACTATTTTAGGGATTATCCGTGAAAATAGGTTTATTCAATGTGTAGTATTCGCTTAAATATAAGAAATTATTATTAAATTAAACATGCCATAATCGACGGAATATACCGATGTTCGAATTACAATCGACTTACCATTAACAAACAACACTAATATATAAAGTTTCGTTGGGGTATTTTACAATTTTATAGCAATCGATTACAAAACATCCAGAAAAAAATTATACCATTAAAAACATGCACGCAAAAAGTTTACATTCAATATCATTTAATTGATAGAATCAGGCGTTACTTTGCGGAAATCCATTATAATAAAAAATAAAAATATAAATTTCTTTGCAACTTTCCGCTAAACATATAAAATGATGTGTCTTACCTGGATTGAAGCGCACCTCCCGCCCACCCTCAATTGCATACACTAACTCCGTCACCACTAGACCAAGCATTATTAGCTTGGATTGAATTGAAGCGCGCTTGGATTGAAGCGCACCTCCCGCCCACCCTCAATTGCATACACTAACTCCGTCACCACTAGACCAAGCATTACTAGTTGGTAGCTTTTATGAGCGGAAAGTTGCAAAGAAATTTATATTTTTATTTTTTATTACAATATCATTTAATCATTAACTACTGAAACTGCACTAAATTGTGATTACGGTAATTAATAATAATACTACTAAAACTGCAAAATTTCCTTTTAATATATTATTTGTATCAGTTTCACTATATGTCTGAATGTCTTAGATAATTTTTATTCAATACTCATTAATGTGATACCAGACTGTTCCCATTTTGTTAATTTCATGTATTTCATTAAACATTTTTCACACCAAGTGAAACAAACACACAGTAAACGCATATTGTGAAGAGAGCGGATGAATGTTTATTTCTTTTTTGTTTATCTTTCATGTAAATTACGTGGAACAGAATAATAAAATAACATTGACTATAAAAAAATTTATAGTGTGAGCATTCATCCGAGTCTGGTATCACCTTTACAGTCTCATAATACCTTTACAACATTATTAATAATATTGTTTGTTTTTTATGGTTCCCTATTCCATTGATAATATAGACAATGTTTCATTTAAAAATTAATATACATTTTGTTTTTAATATCTCTGACTCAAATTATAGATAGGTAAGTACATAATTTATTACAAAAATATTTTAAATAAAAATTAACACGCGCCTCTTAATTTAGTTTATCCATAGCATGCGGCACAGCTAACAATAATTAGCGTAATTATGTTATGCGGCACGCTTTATAGGCGACACAACTCTATTATTGTTTTGTTGTTTTTTTTTTCAATAATAATGACCTCACCAGACCGAAATTCGGTCACGGCGGCCAGTCTTATCGGAGACTGCGCAAGACAGGAGGATTATAGTGCACGAGTGTGTGCAAGCACAGGTGCGCCAATGTTTCCACATTAAAGGATTTTGTTTTTTTTTTTTTTTTTGGGAAAGCGAAACTGCTAATAACAAGAATGACTTGGCGGTTTTTATTTTGACATTTAAGGAAACTAAGGTCAAAATTTTACTTAGGTATTTTTGTTTATAATAAACAACACCCAATGTATTATTTAAATCTATGTCACCACCGAAACTCTGGAAACCCGGAAATGGTCATTTCACTTTCATTAGCAGTTCCATCTTCAAATACTGAGGTGTATACCTAGTCAGGTCATAAGTATTGTCACACAGTAAAAACTTTTCTTTTAGAATGCTGGCCACAAAAAAGTTTATTGAATTCGAATTGTTCATGAAAATAAAACTGTATACTTTTTAGAATTTTACTCATTTTTAAATATGGAGTGGACGCTTAAAGAAGACCATGTTGCAGTTATTGCGTTGCATCGTTGCGGTTACGCGCCAATTCAAATTTTTGACATACTGAAAAATTTGAATATAACCAAAAGATTCATTTATAGTACCATTAAACGATACAATGAAGACTAGTGTAGATGACAGGTCATGAAGTGGTCGCCCTCGGTCTGTTAGGACTCCAGCAGTGATAAAAGCTGTGAAGGCGCGAATTCTTAGAAATCCCAAACGTAAGCAGAAACTGTTGGCCCTTCAGATGGGGTTAAGCAGAACCACGATGAAAAGGGTGTTAAATGAAGACTTAGGGCTTCGGGCATATCGAAGAAAAGCAGGACATCGTTTGAATGCTCGTCTAATGGACCTGAGACTGAAGAGATTCCGCGCTTTGTTGAAGCGGTACGCGGGAAAAAAATATTCGGGAAATTCTTTTTTCGGATGAATAATTTTTACCGTAGAAGAGAGCTACAACAAACAAAATGATAAGATGTACGCACACCACAGTAGTGAAGAAGCGAGCAACCGTATTCCGCGTGTCCAACGAGGTCATTTTCCATCCTCGCTCATGGTATGGTTGGGAGTTTCTTATTGGGGCTTAACAGAGGTACATTTTTGTGAGAAAGGTGTAAAAACGAATGCAGTTGTGTATCAAAATACAGTCCTGAAGAACCTTGTGGAACCTGTTTCTCATACCATGTTCAATAACAGGCACTGGGTATTCCAACAAGATTCGCCGCCAGCTCATAGAGCGAAGAGCACACAAGACTGGCTGGCGGCGCGTGAAATCGACTTCATCCGACACGAAGACTGGCCCTCCTCCAGTCCAGATTTGAATCCGTTAGATTACAAGATATGGCAACACTTGGAGGAAAAGGCGTGCTCAAAGCCTCATCCCAATTTGGAGTCACTCAAGACATCCTTGATTAAGGCAGCCGCCGATATTGACATGGACCTCGTTCGTGCTGCGATAGACGACTGGCCGCGCAGATTGAAGGCCTGTATTCAAAATCACGGAGGTCATTTTGAATAAACTTTAGTGTCATAAGAATCTGTGTTTTGTTAAGTTCATTTTGGTATATAAATGGTTACATAATGAATAAACTTGTTTCAATTATTTTATATTAAACATGTGACAGAATTTTTGACCTGACTAGGTAGTATTCGGAGTTCTCGGTGAAAACAGTCAAAAAGAAATCAAATCCACAAAAAAAAGTGCCATTAGTTTAAATACGTGAAATTATATTAAGTTGTTCTTTATTCTAATTATGCGAAGATTAGAGAGCGAGTGAGAGAGAGATTTGCGTTAAATTTTTTTAGAGTTTTAGGGAAAATTACGAAAGGGTACTATGGCAAAACTAAAATCGCGTGGAAACATTGAGGTGCACTCTCTATCTTTTTCTTTCCTACACCCACTGATTTTTGACCCGACCGAGGATATATCGCGCACACGACCACTACACCAACAGCCCAGTTTTTCAGTAGTCGGTCATTGGTGAGCGCTATAGAATTCCGACCGCTTGTATAGTAGGTACTTGGTTAATAAATTAACCAGTGCAAACTAGCTCTAAAAATTGTCCATCGCATAAAACTCGTGCTGACTTCTATTTGTTCTATCCAAATTTTATACTAATCAGTAGTTACTTAACCAATTCCCAATCCCTGTAGTCATGATGTCAGTTTTAATAAGTCACTTCACGCTTTTTAGGCAATTACCCTTTTAATTAAATTGTTTTTAAATTCCTATAATTTCAAGAATTAATACACTGATACTAGTGAATATTTTAAACAATATGTAAATCTTACTATGTGACTAGATTGTTATTGTTAATGATCTGTGACCACATGCACTCACTTAAATAACTACCTACCTGCAATATAGTGTTTCACACTGAAAAATATTTTAAATAAGGTGATTATCAAACGTGCTTCAAACTGGCCATTTAAAGATAACATTTTAACACACTTGCAATTAAATAATTTGTAACAAATTTAATACTTACAATAATTTCTAAAAACTCAGTACACTTATTACCTTATCAACTTTAAAATAAACACATTTTTTATAAAATCAAGGGATACCCTCTACAAGGTAAATACCAAAAAACAATTCTCAATGTTGTTTGAGCTTTGAATATTAAAATAATTATTTTCATTTAAATTTAAATCAGTGGTTCCTAACCTGTTAGTGATCAGATGACAGATGTATCTATGAACTGCCCACTTTTTAAGTTAATGTTAAAGTTACAGTCATTCTGATTTCTAAGGCTCTTTAACGCACTGTCGACTGATCGCCAGCGACTCGGTCGACGGCGACAGTGACTTCCTATATTTTAAATAGGTGGTGCTTACGCACTTAGTGGCGGTTGTCCGGGGGACTCGCCGCGCAGTGACGACGCACAAGAGACTGCCCGAATGTACTTGAAATACTGTCGCGCGGTTTGGTCTCCTGGCCGATGTTGGTTGCTGAGATACTGAGTTGCTGGCAACCAGTCGACAGTGCGTAACGGCTCTAAGAGGATTATTGGGTCAAGAAAATGACGCCGTGTTGCCCCAATGAGTGTGTTCACATGTCTTTGAAATATTTTTTTCTTATTTTTTACACACGCAAGTTTGCTCACGATGTTTTCAGCACTAAGCATGGGGTAAACCAGCACTTAAAATTGAATTTAACAATTTTATTGGTGCCATCGAGGATCAAACCCGGTTTGATTGAATACTGTGATATTTATAGCAATCGCTTAGCCCCTGGCATATCATTGCTCTCCAACTTTTAGTTAGAATATATAAATATATAAAGAAGAGTCTCACTAATCCGGCACTATAAAAGACCAGGAGGTGACAAATTATTGGAATATTTAGATTACAGGATTCTTTAGGGAAATTCAAGATAAATAAAATATTATGTATGTCATAATAATGCAATATGTATATACATATTACACACTTATATATGTATGAACATATTTCTTTGTAACAATGTTAATCTTACTTCACTAATTTCTTATAATAGTCCTTAATTAAGGTCTGTTTTTCTTTTCATCTTGTAGTTTTTGTTTAAAAACTTTTTCTCGTAGGTTTTGAAGCACTATAACACCCTTGGATCTGCCATTTTCTTCAGTCCATATTATATGGTATTGATATAAGGGAACGCCGTATTTAGTTTTATTGTTGTAAGGCTTTTCTTAGGCTATTCTTGTACCTCCTTCACATATTTTACTTTTTTTTTTAAAAAAAAGATATGTTACTTACTACACTAGGATTTTCTCCTGTATCATGGATTCTTCATTTATCATCATTTGCTCAGTTTTCCCTTCAAACCAAGAATTTATATATGAAAAATGAATATATGTACTGAAGAGCTGGATTAGTGAGATTCTACTATATATATATATATATATATATATATATATATATATATATATATATATATATATATATATTTTATAGTTATACAAATAAAAGACATACAAAAATGTATGTTGAAAGGGCTGTCATTGTGCACCCATAACCTGTAAAATAAGGGGTGCACAATGACACCCCTTATTTTAATGACACAAAAACTTGTATTGTAAACCATATAAGCAGTATTTACACACTAACCATTATCTACTAGAATGCTGTAAGTACACTTTTTATAGCAAAATAATTGTATGATATCTTTGCACTTTGGTGCCCTTAGGGGTCACTAGTGGTTCACAGATCACTGGTTAAGAATCACTGATGTAAATGGTATTAGTAAGTTAAAGTAAATATGATTTCATTTTAATATTATTGTGCTTCACTAATTAATATTAATACAAGAGTAAAAAGCACATTTTAAATTTAAATTTTCACCTCAGAATAACAGAGAAAAAAGCTTTGTCTTCGTTGGTCTGTGATTTGAACACACAAAACATACATAAGTAATAAATGTATTTGTTCATATTGGTTTTAAATGGTGTTAATTATTACTCACTATTAAATATTATAAGTTTAGAAGCAGGAATGTATTCCCTTTCAATTTTTGGAACTATTTGGAATGTTAGTTCTTATAATATTTTTGGTAACATAACATATTAAGTATTTAATATAAAAAATAGCAAGGCAATAAAATCAATTTCAATAATAAAGTTTTAAAAATCCTAACATAATTTAAAGTTTACAATTGAATTTTGAAGATTCACTTGTTAATTCCTCCATTATAAGCATAATCAGCTTTATTATGCATCACCAGGTGGTTATCCACAAAATAGAAACTGTCTGAACAAGTTTCAAAGGGTGCAGCAATCATTTCTTCAACTGTAATAATAGAACAAATAAATTTTTACAATTTTTTATCTTAATGCTAAAAAACTTTTTAAAGTAGAAAAAAATTATTACCTAAATCTGGCGGCAGCGTTGGAAACTCATAAATATGTTCACATGTATTTCTTGAAAATGGAATACAGAAGCCAAACTCAAAGTCAAATGTTTTAAGCAATGTGTCTCTAAAGAAATGTTTCTCAATCATTCTAAAGTGATTTACAGGGCGGGCACCCACTGTGAATTCAACTCTGGAATTTAATAAATTAATTATGAAAAGACTTATACTATAAGACCTATAAGACTTTATAGGCAATTAAAGTAATTAGTAGTAGTAGTTTATACTTTATTGTACACCACACATATACAACGAATAAATACATTACAGAGAAAACTTAATATATATGTATGTACAATAAGGCAGTCTTATCGCTAAAGAGCGATCTCTTCCAGACAACCTTTGGGCTAAGGAGAAATTGGAATTAAGAACAGTAGGAGGTCGTGCGTTTTATGTTAACACTTACATTCTAATATCTAAATAAACTAAACTATATTTTGTTAAAATACCACAACAATACATAAAAAATAATAATAAAATAAACATACATATTAATAAATAGGTATATATATATATATATATATATATATATATATATATAATCAAATATATACACATACATATATATACATAGATAATAAATAAATAAATACAAAACAAAGAGGAGAAGAAAAACACAGAATAACTATCTGTTGCTAGAATTGGTTATCAATAACCACAAAGTGTTAGGTAATGCTTCTTGACGTCATTTTTGAAACTTTCCAAAGTTTGCGCACGTCGAATTTGGAGTGGGAGTTCATTCCATAACCTTATGGCTTGGCTCGTAAAAGAATATTTCATAAATTTTGTTCGAAATGAACATGGTTCTAGAATTAGTTCGCCGGCTGACCGAAGAACTCTATCAGGTCGATCATGACCAAGAAACTTAAAGTCTTCCTTCAAGTAGCTTGGAGTCAAAGGATTGAACAACACACAGTACAAAAGAGATACAGTTTGCAGATTCCGGCGAAAGCGAATGGGTAACCACTTGAGCTGTAAACGATATTCGGATATCCCCAGATTTTTTACAGATTTACTGTAAGGTATGACAACGTCTTTTAATGTCACCGAGGGTAGGTTGTTCCAGTCAACTCTGGAGACCATCCCTCCACCACCAATAACTATAGCCTGGGACTTGTACGGATTAATTTTTAGACCATAATGCTGACTCCACTGGTTTATCGCCGCTAAGTCATTGTTGATGGTGGCAACAGCAGAAGGCAGATTTAACAGAGTTGACTGAGTGTAGATTTGGAGATCGTCTGCATACATGTGATAGAGAGAAGTAATATTTTGAGAGATAGAATTAATGAATATAGCAAAAAGTAAAGGAGACAGCACACCAGCTTGAGGCACGCCAGCCCGTAAGTCGCACCAAGATGAGAACTCATCTTCGATGCGAATACGCTGCCGTTGGCCGTAAAGATAACTATGAAACCAGCCAATCACCGGGGTATGTTAATAGAATGTAACACACTCAACAAGATGTCAAAATCAACAGTGTTAAATGTATTGCTAAAATCAAGCAATACCAACACAGTGAGCTGTTTGTTATCCATACCTCGTTGAATGTCATCGGTAACTTTAACCAACGCTGTTGTCGTACTATGACCCGATCGGAAACCAGATTGGAGAGGATCCAGGATACAATTTCTATTTAGGTAGAGATTTAACTGAAAGAAAACTAGTTTCTCCAGGAGTTTGGATAAAAACGGGAGAATTGAGATAGGACGAAAGCATGGGCTTTTTTTGGGAGAGGCGTTACAAGTGCACTTTTCCAAACATCAGGAAATTTTGAAGAGGAGATGGATTTATTCAAGATATGGGTGAGGATAGGAGTAACAAATTCTAGGATAGGTAAGATCATGTTACGACTAACGTTGTCATCACCCACGGCATTGGACGAGATGGACAAAATGTTCTTTTTAACATCACTATCAGTGAAAGGAGAGAAATTAAACGGTGGAAAATCAGGAGTTGGTATTGAAGAAAGAATACTCAGAGTCCGGTCTTTATCTGAGCTGTCTAATGTGCTAGAACAGGTGAAATATTTGTTAAGGAATTCAACATTAACATTATGATGAGGAGAATTATTGGATGTTTTACCAACTCCAAGAGACTGAAGAAACTTCCAAACTTTGGCTGCGTCGCCGTTTTCGACGGATTTATGAATATGGCGTCTTTGTGCATCCCTACACATTGTATTGCAGCGATTCCGTACTTTATTATAATATCGTAAGTTTTTCTCAGATTTATCAGCTTTTAACTTACTTTTAGCAAATCCTTTTTTTATAATAAGTTTTTTTAGACTATCAGTTAACCAAGGTGCAGGTAAAAGTAATTACTGAAGGGTTGACTTTTAAATATCACATGAAAGTTATTTATAAAATAAAATACAATGTAGACAAATTAAGATTTGCAGTTGTGACTATTTTATTGTTTCTTACATATACAGTCAGGTAAGTGATAATTTATTTGATGAATAACTTCAAACTTTACCTGACAATTGACAAATCAGCCCTTAATAAAACACAGTTTAGAGAACATTTAACAAAAACCCAGTCTGGATGGTAAGGTGGTTATCCTACAGTATTAATTTACAGTTATTTTTATAAAAGAAATAATAAAATAACAAAGAAATAAAGTACCAATATGAATAAAGAAAATTTCATAGCAGCACACAGCACTGCAGTATAAAGAGGTGGCAATTGCACTAACAAATGGCTGATAAGCATGAGAAGCTGTCACAACAAGGTCATTTATCACGCCTAATTGATTTGTCATCCTACTTACTATCATTAAAAAATATTCTGTGCAGATGTGCCAGCACTTATATGCATTTATGCAATGAAAATATTGTTGTGAAGGCTATGGTGCATATGCTTTTTAATGTTATAGCCACAAACAGTAACCCACATTTGATAGCAGTCACCCTTACTAATATACTTGTTATACATGTTAAAATATTTCTGATTATATATGGTATGACATATGAACATGGCAAAGTTTTTTTAATAATTATAGTTTTTAATTATTTGTATATGAAATACATTTTTTAATTGTTAGCATAATACTACTGCAGTCAGGTTTTGTATTAAATAGTAGTTCAGCTGTTTGCAGACCAACCTCTTTTTTTGTTGTTATTATTAACCATGGCAGAGATAGGGTAAACTAGGAAATCCTAGAAATTTGTCATTGTTTTCAATATATGTCTACAATCTCATTAACTTCAGGCCTAATAGCTCCTCATCATGATGGGCCAGTGCTGGTCCAGCAAATTTGCCATGCAATGGTTAAAACACAAATACACATTGGCATCATTCAGTTGTGATATTATTTTCTTACTGTGCACATTAAATAGTTATCAAAAAAAATGAAGTAGAAGAAGATGGTGGATGTTATCTATTCATCGCACAGTTTTTTATCTCTGTGTTGTTTATGTCTTGGATTCCCCGATATTGTTCTAAAAAATTTATTCATTCATTATGAGGTCACATATTTATCATTTTTAAGAAAATTTGTAATTTTTTTATACTATTAGAGCCATGCTGCAGTTATATTAGAAGTATAGTTGTAGCATGATTGGGTAGGCTCGACCGGGGAAGGACCACGCTCTCACAGAATACCAGCGTAAAATAGTAGCTTAATGCTGCTGTGTTTCGTATGGTGAGTGTAGAGAACTGGAGACCCTTTTTACTGGAAATGAGGCATTCCATGTTAGTCCACATGGGTGAAAACGCATCTGCATTTTAATTCGTAATCTAGGATAGATGTAGATGTGTATGGGCCACAGCAACCACTTACCATCAGGTGGACGGTGTGCTCGTTTGTCACACTATCCTATAAAAAAATTTACAAACTAAACATGAACCTCCACACTCTACAGTCTAGCACACACAACTATGGAACAGGCCACATGTAGATGCATACTGCCATTGTTGGCCTACTACCTTTGATGTGCGGCCGAAAAACGACACCAATGCAATCCCATGGCCATTGCATGTCATATAAGCCATCCAACGCCAGTACACCCTCCACACTCTGGCCCATCGCAATGACCCATCGTATAGAGGAGCTATAAAATACTTAACCCAGTGTCCTATTGCCAGGTAGCAAAGTTTAGACAGCTGGTACTTTATTAGTCAATTCCCCTACTAAGCATGTCAAATGACGAAAATGTTTATATTATGATGAGGGTCCCCATGTCCAACAGTTGACATTCATAATGAAGGAAAAAAATATTGTGTTATTTTAATGATCTTTCATTCTTTAAAAAATTATTACTTTGCTGAGCATTATGACTTATAACAGACAGGTGACATTAAAATATACATTTCATATATCAATATTTATTCCTTAAAAGCAAGGATGTAAGGCACAGACTCCACCTGATGGATAATGTGGCCCATATTAGTGATCCATACTAAGTCAATCATCAATTAACTCCTCAGTGCCCAATCGGTCAGATCCTACTGCGGAGCTATTCCATCAAAATCCAAACGATCGGATTCGACCACGCAGACCCACAGCACTTTAAACCATTAAAACTTATATTTAGGGACAACTAAAGAAGTTTGGCATTATAGAATCCATATGAAATTTTATATCCTCTAATGCAATAAAAAGTCAAGTTATCCTATGGATATTTATTTATAATCTACGTTCATTTTGTATACTATCTTCATGTCAATGTAATTGTGTTGATTGTTGGATTTTTCTAGTGTTTTAGTATAGTGTTTTATTATAAAATTGTAATGAATGTAATTGTGTAAATATAATTTATCTTTCTACATAAATAATTTCGAGTAATATATATTGAACTAATTGTGATTTTCACGCTACCGACATTTGCTTGGTATGTTTTGTTTTTGTTATCAAAATACAATAGTCTTTTTGTAATGAAGTAAAACCTGACTTTTATATAGAGAATTTTGTAAATATTTTATAATGCCAAAGTTCTTCATAGAAAAGTAGTCTCTAAATATAATTTTTAATGGTTTTAAGAGCTGCGGGTGGATGCGGTCGCATGCGACCGCTCGAGATTTGCTGGGCGCATGCGACTGAATGGGATTGTTATTGGGATTGAAGGGTTAAGAATCAAAATTCATGTACACTGTCACCCCTGAAAACTTAAATGGCATGCCTCGTTACCATTAATTAAATGTTCTATTCATAAAGCACTAGACTGTTTTTACTGTTTTTTTAGAGATTACAGAAAACTTACGTAGCTCCAACAGTTTTTAATTTCAAAAACTGAGGTGTAAATTGATATCGAACAAATCTACCGGCGTTAGGATCAAGGGGCTCATCTTGAGCATCTTCTGTTCCTTCATTGTCAACGCCAAAATCCGTAGGGGGTTTCGCGATCTCGAATAAAACTGTACCCGTTTCCAGATCACGAATTTTGAACCTTGTAAAATCTATATCGTATATGTTAGCTTCAGGACTGCACAAATAAGTATCTGTAATCTTGTCTAGCCTAAGTACGTCTTCTGGAGTTATTTCACTTGGTATTATATCATCTTTGTTAGGTTCAGATAGAGATATTGATTCGCACTTTTTCCCAACTAAGCTCATTATTACAAAAAAGTTAATCGTAGACGTAGAGGCACAAAAGGTACTTAGCTATTTAGATAGTAGGAACTAAGGAAAATAAGGTTACGGGAATGCAAGTAGATAACAAACAAATATAACAAACGTTTTTAGCATAGATTACTGTGTATATACCACAGACTACTAAGAGGATACTACGCATGGGCGTGCAACTTAGAACAAATTTTGAGAACAAAATGATATTTTTTTTGTGCTGCCATCTACATTCCAAAGCACTAGACTCAATTAGACGCACCACGCCACTACGCAGTTAATGGCGGTCACTGATAGTTGAGGTTAATTTGATATTAAATATTAATTTCAAATTATTCTGATTTCTCGTTTGTTTATATGCTTTCTTGTATTAAAATAAATATTTGCCACCCAGTGTTTTTTTTAATGTGTGCAAAAATGTGAAGAAGAAGAAAAATGGCAATGTGTTTTTAAATGTGACCAAGTAAGGACTTTTTTAACAACAGCTAACAGCTAATATCTAAGAAATTGAAGGTTCAAGGCACCTCCACGGATTGCCTCATAGGTACTATTTGCCATAGCTGCCACGCTTGCACAGAGTACCTTTGTATAAACTGAAACGGCACTTTGAGGACCGTTTTCTATATCCTCGAATTAAAAGACCTTGGTAAGTCTATTAAAAACTTTCTCATTGTCATGTTAATTAGCAATTGTTTTAGCAGTGCAGACTAAAGAACTCACTTTCATGATTGTAATATTAGTAAAGGTGGGCAAGCAAACTGTTTTTGCTTATTATAGGTATGTCAGTGTATAGCTTGACTGCGACAACTACTACAACCCCACCTGATGGTCAGTGGTTATAAAGCCATAGATAGTAAAGCACTGTCTTATCAATAACTAAAGGATAGGATTGGATAGGATAGGGGTAGGAATAAATTCCGTTAAAGTAAATGTTATTGAAGAACTTGAAAATAAATATCACGATTGGCACAAAATCTACACAGACGGATCAAAGAGTGCTAAAGTTGCAAGGGGCAGCTTTTTTTGACCCTTATCAAGCAGTTTCTAAATCTTATAAAGTTACTAATGACATTTGTATTATGACCCTTGAACTCATTGCAATATCTGAAGCCCTAAAGTATGCTGCAAGCTATAACTGTAACTAAATTATTATATACTCGGACAGGAAAACTGCTATCCAACATTTGGCTCGATCTGCCTCTGGAATCGTAGGTGTTTCGAAAGCCTATTGCATACTTTCCCAAATAATATATCAATTCAGTCTATGCGACATGTGCAAGAGTGCAGTGGATTCCAGCACATAGACCATATATTGGGTAATGACAAGGCAGATAGATTAGTGAACTCTGCTTGTATAAATGGTGTAGAATATAATATTGACCCTTGCTACTCAGTAGTACTACCAAAATTCAAAAATTTATGTCATAACAAATTGAAAGAATTTTTCAATGAACGCTCTAAAACGAAAGGTGTTTGGTACAAAACAATACAGAGTGAACCACCTCGAATACCTTGTTTTGTAGATACAAAATTAAAAAGAAATGCTATTAAATTAATATTTAGAATAAGAACAGGTCACATTCCATGAAAAAGATTTCTTATTTGATGAAAAGAACTGATTCCATCTAATGTGAAACTTGTGGAGTAATAGAAAACTTACATCACTTTTTGATGGATTGTGAATGGCAACTAGGGGAAAGGGAATTATTTGGAAGGACATATAAGATAAATGTGGACAATATAGGTATTACGCAGGGCATCCTACATGCCCCCACCTTGGATATTGCATTGAGTATGTGCAGATTAATAGCAACATATAGATTTTAATAGGATTGACATGTTAACTAACAAAAACCCCTAAATAAAATAAGAAAAAAAAGCTTATTCACTTTTAAATTAAAGACAATGGTATGTCAGTGTATAACTTGACAACAACTACTACAACTCCACCTGGTAGTAAATGGTTATAAAGCCCTAGATAGTAAATTAATAATATTTTAGATTTTTAGGGTTCCATATTTACACACAACAAGGAAACCTTATAGTTTCTCCATGTTCATCCCAACGCAGTTTTACTCAGAGACACTAAGTGTTACAAATTTGTAATTTTGCATAGTTTATAGGCATTAATCATGTCTACAAAACTGTGAAATAAAATCTTAAAAACATTTTTATTTTGGGTACACCTCCTATGCAGGTAAATGAATGATTATTTTTACCCATATATTCCATCCTGTAAGATATTGTTGGATAGGTATTTCAAAAACATTGCGAGTATGGAAGAACACCTTTACGATTCAGGGGTTTGTTACCGAAATATTAAGCTTTAAAGTCGTATTTTTCATTAGAGTCATGTGTCTCCTCTGCCAACTAAACTGCTATTTTTGGAAATGTGGAAAGTATACTCAATAGTAGCATATATAATGAAGTTAAAAGGAAAATTTTCGCATCAAATTAGAATTAACAAGTTAACAGATTTTTAACGAGTAATAGTCTACTATTTTTTTAGTTGGTAGATATTGTTGTCTCAATCAAAGTATTCATACAATCAAAAAGCCTGATACAGTTTCATTTGTAATACTCATGGTTTATGCGGGCGACCCTCAGGATAAATCAGGGCAGTTGTAGTAGATTACCTAATCGGTATAGTTTTCAATTATTACTTATGACATAACTTTAAACAAGTCAGCTCGAATGGGGAAGGATTACGCTCTCACAGACTAACAGCGCAAAATACCAGCTTAATGATGCTCTGTATCTTACAGTGAGCGTAGAGAATCAGACCCTTTTTACTGGAAACAAGGAATTTCATGGGGTAGGGGTGACAAGCGGTGTCTGTATTTTGGTTCTTTATATATTATATTATTAATTTAGGTGTCTATGAGCTTCAGCATGCACTTGCCGATTGCACTTTGCTATTGGAATATGTGCTCGTTGGTCACCCTTATTCTATAAAAACACATATTCTTAGAATAGAATATTTATTTGCTTAAAAACATGGTACATAAGATGGTCAATGACGTGGAACTGATTAATAATGATTGATATTAATCCAGTACATAATAAATCAGCATAGTAGTTGATTTGATGTCTACATACTAATTGAATTGAATTAAAATTAACAACTATTCATAAAAACGTGAATAATTATAGTCTTTGAATACCAAGTCCTTTCACACATGAAATGAATCGTCATTAGGTGCGTTCTGAAACTATTATTTGAAATAATTTTGAACAGTTACAACAATAGAAATAAATTAATAACTTTTTTTTTGTGGCTACTTAGAGAGTTATACCTTAACAATAAGGTATTTTACATAAATATTTCATATTGGGACGCTGTAATTTCGTTGTCTGGTACGATTTGGCCATCCTCCTTTTGTTTTCACTGAGCCGCAAGCCATGCAGTGGAAATGCTACATTTTTGCACTGTGTACACTGCAGCACTGCGCCAGCTCCAAAAGCATTCTAATAGCATATTGCATAATATATATTATATCATTTATTTATTATTTTATCATAAGGCACAAGTTGAAATTCAAAATCATTCATTAAAAAAGGAGAATCCAATACAATTTGATCTATGCCGTCATTGTTTAATTTGATCTCTATATGCATACCTGATTGTCGTACTTTTTTCAGGTACATTGATTACAAGAAAGGTGTACAGATGTGAAAATAAAAAAATAATTAACAAAATCATGATTTTAAAAAGCAAAATTAAAAAACAAAAATGTCAAATAAAAGCAGCAATGAAAATGGCGAAGACAAAAATTGTTTCCATATCTTTTTTAACTTCCTTAAATCTCATTGTAATAGGTAAAACTTTGTTTCACAGCATATATGTTCTGAATAATGTTTTAGACACTTTTTATAAAATCTTTGATTAAAGGAATTAAATAAAATCAAACAAAAGTGACTAACTTCAGTCAGTCAGTCAGTAATATCTGCAGTATCTTTGCTCTCTTGGGGTAATTAATAATGTTTTGAAAATAAAATCAAAACAAAGTTGTTACAGACAAATATTTCTTTTACATTAAATTATCAGTTGTAAAAACTTATTTGCACAAAGTCTAATACCATCTAATACACGTTGGTTAAATTTCGTACTTTACTCTTAATTTTAGGTATTTTATCAGGTTACACTGAGGTATCTTGTCAGCTTACTTATCCATCATCCAGTAGTTCATTTTCTCCCGCATCAATATCTAAGAGTAGTAATTAATTTTAAATGCTCCCATTTAGCAGTCTACTATGTCACGCGTATAAATCTTAATTATTTTGAAATAAAATTTCCCCTTTCGATAAGTGTAGGATCAAACATAGAGAATTATTTCTAGTTTTAAATTTCATAAGCATTCTTGCTGTTTTTTGTCCTATTAACTTAATTATTGCTTACTTTGGTATTAATTGTAAATTAATCATAGACAACATTTAATCATGTTTGTTATAAATCTTTTATTATATATATTTTTTTAATTACTGCCATCGTAGCATTTTTGCAAAAATCTAAAACAAATTGATAGCTTAATATGAGCTTTATCTCCTTTATCATCAAACCAAAACATGTTTATGGTTATATTTTCACTCTTAACATCCTCAGTCTTCGGAACCTATGACAGTTGTATTGTAATGTAGTTTAGGAGAACACTAGCATCTCATCAAACATTAAGAAACACAAGCAATCTGCCATGTTCAAGCTTTGTTCTTTCATTTGCCTAAATATAATTAAGTTTATACCTGGTTTAATTAGTATTTATTTAAGGACATTTTTAATGTCCGTCTTGAGGACAAAGTGAACAATTTCCTTAAAAATATATATATCTTGTAAGGCTTTTTTCTTTTTATTGAAATTGCTAAACAATTTGTCTTCAAAGTTTTGTCATCTTCCACGACATTCATGTTTTACTTGTACTAACTGCATATTCAGGAATTCGTGGGTGTAGAATAAAACTTTGGCTATTTTTGACTATCAAAATTCCCCAATTTATTAGATTGATAATAATTTCGCAAATAGTTTATAAAGTTGTATAATGCATGAGTATGTTATAATATATAAAATGCTCGTTTTGTAATAAAAAAAATATAATGATTACACATGTAAAACAATGGTAAAGTGGGCATAAGAAAGTCACTTTTGTAAATTATTTGTATTTTTTAAAATTGTGGTTATTATACACATTTAAAAAGATTTGTTATGTTACTAAAGTATGATAACATTATCAAGTTCACATTTTAAAGATTAATAATGCTGCTCCAAAATGTATCTTTTTTATTAAATTAATTAATTTTAAATACTAATTCATAAAATTATGGAAGAGGAGCAAACCTTTGGAGAGGATTCAATTACCAATGTGCTCTTAAATGGGAAGGAGTTGAGTCTTGTGGATGATACCACTGTTTCCCTGTATTAATATTGGGGTCATGTGACTGATATTGAAGCCATATTTTGATTATAAAAGAGAGCCGCACGGTCAATTTTTATCTTAAATTTTAAGGAGCCTTTTAAAAAATTTAAAGAAATAAACACATTAACTTTGGCATAGCAATATATTTATGAAAATGTAATATAATATGTACGTACATAAAAACATAAATAGCTTTCATAAGAATAAAGAAAACACCAGGAACAAACATAAACTTGTAATACCAATTACTAGAATCCACTGAGTCAGTAGTGCTGTTATGGGACAATGTATTACACGCTTTTACAACAAAATTTCAGAAAAGTACAAATTTTGTCAATTAACAAGTTGAAATGTTTTATTAAAGGAAAAATGTACAAAACTGTTATAAATAGCTTTCATAAGAATAAAGATGTTCAAACTTTAAACACTAGGAACAAAAATAGGCTTGTAATACCAGTTACTAGAATCCACTGAGTCAATAGTGCTTTTATGGGGGCAATGTGTTATACGCTTTTACAATAAAATTGCAGAAAATGTACAAAATTTGTCAATTAACAACTTGAAATGTTTTATGAAAGGAAAAATGTACAAAAAGTGTTATAAATAGCTTTTATAAGAATAAAGGTGTTCAAACTTTAAACACTAGGAACAAACATAAGCTTGTAATACCAGTTACTAGAATCCACTGAGTCAGTAGTGCTTTATGGGGCAATGTATTATAAGCTTTCACAACAAATTTCAGAAAATTTTCAAAATTTGTCAATTAACAATTTGAAATGTTTTATTAAAGGAAAAATGTACAAAAAGTGTTATTATAATATCAAAGAATACATAAAATAACTCCTGGGTATGAGGTGATCG
The DNA here is from genome assembly GCA_907164705.1 of Parnassius apollo. Taxonomy (NCBI): domain Eukaryota; kingdom Metazoa; phylum Arthropoda; class Insecta; order Lepidoptera; family Papilionidae; genus Parnassius; species Parnassius apollo. The sequence continues at coordinate 756,789 of CAJQZP010001411.1, read as the reverse complement.
TAATCATGCTTGTATGTACTATTAAAATTTATTTAAAAAATGATATTGTAAAGTGAAATATGTTTAAAAAAAAGTCACGCTGGGTTTCTTGTTGGTTCTTCCCAGGACAGTGGTATCGGTGGTAAATAAAACACGATTTCCAATAAGTATTATGTAATAATCTATATTTAATTTAAAAAAATGTTCTATTCTCTGTAATATAAGATATTTACTAACTAGTAGGGACATTGTATAAAGAAATCAATTGATATTGTGCAAATACTGTTAAATTTAACACATCTAATGTTATTCAATAACTAAGCAAAGAATTTTTAAACAATAAACGTTTTAAAAATAACCTGTTTTTTATTTTTTGGTATAGGAACTTACAATTACCACGAGAAACATAAACAACTATTAATTACATTGCAGCACTTGCGCAATGTAATTAGTGGTTGTATATAAAATAAAAATATTAAAGTGCAAAAGAAGGGCGAGCCCAAAGCACCAATATTTTAACGCCATCTATTAGGCAAAACAAGAACTTTAACTAAAATTAAACTTGAGTCGCACATCTATCTCTAGTATATATACAGTAATCTATGATACTACGCATGTATATACTTGGTTTTTAGTTTTCGTTTTTGTAAGTAAGCGTTTTTTATTAAGTTTTGGTGCTTGGATGCTTGTTCTTTAAGCCATATCTTCATTTCTCGTTTTTATAGATTATTGCACAAACTAATAAGAGTACTATAATATATAGCGTAGATTATTTCGTCACTCAGAACAATACATAACTAAAGCAATGAAACAAATAAAACAAATTCTTTAGTTATTGTTCTGAGTTTCTTCACAATATGCTAATGCGTCACAATGCGACGTTTTTTGGCGATTTTGACGACAGCTCAATCCAGCGCAGTCAATGACGACAGTCACCTAGTCCAAAGAGTATAATAAGTATATACCTTGTCACCTAAGTTCATAAGGCACCTAATACCCCTATTACACTACCCTGAATCAGGGTCCCTACGCCCTAATTCAGGGTGGTGTAATAAGAGAAATGGAGTACGGGTCCTTAGGGCGTCAAAGTGGACCCGGTCTGCAATGCCCTTCCACCGTGCAGTGTAATAACACTTAGGGAGTTAGGGCAGTTATTCGATGCGCGACTAGGGATGAAAACGATACATCAATTATATAAAACCGATATATCGTTCATAAACGTGGTTCTTCATGAGCGATGAACGATGTTTTGGCTCGCCGTCAAAGGTTACGAAATGACCAACTATTCGAAGGTATTAAGTTCCGTATGTTAATAGTTGCGAACGATGATTATTACGAATTTTATGTTGTCGAAAAATAAATATTGAAAAAAAAATATGTCAAAGTTAGACAGTCTTACTACAAAAAAGCATTTAAACACTGGTTCAACATGTATTTAGTTAGACACGGACTTAAATGATAAACACATGTTAAAAAATGGCTTAAATTTCGCTACCACTAAACCATGTTTAACGCGTGCCTCTGTAGACGTTTAACTTTATTCTCCAGGTCACACTGCAATACATTCGTTCAGCATTCTTAATCCCAAAATTTTTATTAGGAATCAACAAACAGGCGAATGGTCTTTCAGCCGAAAATAAATACACTCGAATTACAAAAGTGCAATTGTCTTCAATCAATAATTTCATTTTCGATGCAAAATTGGGGTTAATTTTTTTTACTATATTGAATTAACGTAAGTTTACAAATAATGAAATTGAATTGAAATTGTTTCATTCATTTTTTATTAATAATAATATTGTTTAAGCTTTAACTTAATCAATAGCTTAAGTACAGTCTTATAAGTTAATAGTCATTTTGTAATGGAAATTATTTTTTTCAGCTTACGATACTTCATATTTCAATACAATCACTTTTCTGTAATATTGATTTCGATGGGTGAACGGTTATACAGCTGTTTATATTTCGGTATAGTTTAGTAGATGTATTCAGAAAATGCGATAATACTGAAGGTGATATATGGTACTACCATAAAGAAGTAACGCACCAAAACATAAGAAATAAAACTAAAGCAGAAGAAGAGTTTCATACATTATATGCGTTGGAGATGTGGGATGGCATGTAAGGGTTATTTCCCGGGCTTCATAGCCTAGCTAAGATCTATTTGCCTATCGTGGCAACTTCGGAATCCCGTGAGTAGTTATTTTCAGAGGCTGGATCTACAATCACCTAATAGAAATCGCTTACTAGGCGCCAGGTTGTTAAAAAAACTTCCTAATATAACATAAATATAATGTTTGATGATTATACTTCTTTTTTCATTTGTGTTCAAAATGATCATTTATTTCATATATACGTAGGTATATTATTATTTTTATACCATTGTATATTTAAATGGTGATAAAAGACATCGAAAAAGTCGATATATCGTACATAAGCTTCGATGTTTTTAATGAGCGATGTTGTATCCTATAGATGTGCTTACTCGGAAAAATTACGACTCGAGTTGAAATTTATACAACTCGAACTAAACTCGAGTTACGCAACTAGAGTAAGCAGGACGAAACACGGTAAATGATTTGTTACAATTACGTTTTATAAATTTGTTTTTTTATCTAACTCTGGTGGGTTATGTTAGGTCAACTATCTTTACTAAACTTAGAAGATAGGATATTAAATAAAAACGTATATTTAGTATGTATCATATACTTATGTATTTTTGGTTTTAATCTATTAGTAAGTACCTATAAACAACAAAATTAACTTTATAGCAGTCTTCACAAAACAACATCAGTTTAGTTTTAAGATGTAGGTAAATAAGCTACTTAATAGTTCAGATATTCTTAAATAACTTAGCCATCAATAAATTAGCCAGTTATTTTAGTAGTAGCTAACACAAAGCGCGCGCACACAAATACGCGCACGTAAAGCTAGAAATCTTAAAGTCACAAATAATCTTTGCCTAGCACTTACACTCTGTCTTAAAACCGTATTTTGTTTTTCGATATAAGGAACTAAACTTAATAGCTCCTCGAACTCCTCTTCCCCTATTCTCAGGTATTCGGAATTCATTTGGCTCCAGAACTCCGATAATCCGCCTTTTATGAGTGGTTTTAAGTTTTAAATTAATGGATTTTCACCCATATTTTTTTCTCCTCCTCTTTTCTTTATTATTAATTTTCGTGTTTTTTTCGTCTTTAAAACATCCAGTAATAAAATTTTGGCCCTTATCCTACTGAATCATGCAATAAACATGATGATATATCGATATTTATCACGCGATAATATAGTTTTAAAATATCGATTCAATAAATATATATACTTTTTTCACATGTCCTTCCATACGACTGAGTAAGGGCGTAAAATCAGGGTAGTGTAATAACTGGCGTCCCTAGTTAGGGGAAACGTCCACCCTTCATTCAGGGCCCTGATTCATGGTAGTGTAATCGAAACCAAACACCGTTAGGAGTAATAGTGTTCTGTGGTAATAACTAATCCATACTAATATTATAAATGCGAAAGTGTGTTTGTTTGTTTGTTTGTCCTTCTTTCACGTCGCAATAGAGCGTCGGAATGGCATGATTTTTTGTATGGGGATAGTTCGGTGGCTGTAGAGTGACATAGGTTACTTTTTTCAGCGGAAAAACATCTCATTCCCGTGGGAAAATTGAATATGTTGCAAAATTAAATTCAGCTACGTGGCGCCACCGTGATTTTACAAGAAGGACGACGGTACGATGGACGAACACAGAAGGTCAGAATATCTGGATTATTATGTCTTTTTACCAAAATTAAGATAAAAATTTATGGATCTGTATTTTTCCACGCAGGACCGGGAAGAGAGCGATAAAAAACATAAAATTCACCAGCTGATTTTCTTCAAACGTTTTGGTGCATTGTAATTCACAGAATAGGCGATAACCTCACAGACGATATTAAGTAATCCGTTGATGCTCTGTCTACCCCGCAAGGGTTACAGGCGTGATTATAAGTATGGATCAGAAATACTATCACCACCTGTCACGCTTTCACCCTTAACTACTACTTAACTGTTGGAGAAACAGTTCTTAGTAAGCCTTATTAATAAGCCTTAATAATATTTATTGAACGGAAATGAATTCAGTTCTTATATGTGGTTATGAATGAATCGGTATTACAATAAGAAAATATGTGCAAAATTATAATAAAAATATTTTTTGAGAGTTCTTATTAACTAACGTATACATAGTTTAAATTGATTCCGCTAGATGTCTTTACTAGGTTTTTAAAACGTGGTAACGAAATGTTTCCTGACATGAACTTAACTCCCGCTGTTGAGCCGCGCGTCAATTTATAGTGCATACGGTACCTATACGCTTAAATTGTTTCTATTTCGCAGCTTATTCGACTACCTGCTTTCGATTTCGGTTGTTTGTTATTTGCTTTGTGATTTGGTTGAATGGATTTATATTGGCTTTCATTTTCGGATTTGTGTATTTTCTTGGATCGGTTTTGTTGATTTGGTTGGTATTCTTTTATACATATTTAGACTCTGGATTTAGATTTTGGATTTTGTTTATTTAGAATCGTGAATTGGTTTTCGTTGTTTTAGGTTGTTTAACAATATTTCCAAGGAATATTAATAGTATAGATAGTGTATACGGTACCTATACACTTACTTCTTTTTTCGCTGGTTATATTTATATTGACTACTGCTTTCGATTTCGGTTTTCTGCCATTTGTTTTGTGATTTGGTTTAAGTTGATTCGATTTTTTTTGGCTATCGTTTTCGGATTCGTGTTGTGTTTTGAATTGGTTTAGTTGTTTTGATTTTAAAAAAATATTTAAAAGGAATATTTATTCCTTTTAGGTATTTTGGATTTGTTTTTAAAAAAATATTTAAAAGGAAATTTAATTCCTTTTAGGTGTTTTAACGTTTTTTTTATAAATAGGTTTTTTGTTACTTCATAATGCCTCGCAAATGTAAGTCCAGCCGTTTAAGAGTATCTTCTCAAAGACAAGCGAAAAGGTTAGCTCGATCGCTAGAATTTTTAGAAGATGCTGAACTGAGAAGGCAAGAACAAGCAGAGCATCAGGCTGCTTTTAGAGCATCTGAGACACCTTCTCAACGTCAGTAATGGCGTCTTGAACAGACAGAGCGTCAGGCTGCTTTAAGAGCTTCCGAAACACCTTCTCAAAGTCAGGAAAGGCGTCTTGAACAGGCAGAGCGTCAAGCTACTTTAAGAGCTTCTGAAACACCTGCTCAAAGTCAGCAAAGGCGTCTTTAACAGGCAGAGCGTCAAGCTACTTTAAGAGCTACTGAAACACCTGATCAAAGTCAGCAAAGGCGTCATGAACAGGCAGAGCGTCAATCTACTTTAAGAGCTACTGAAACACCTGCTCAAAGTCAGCAAAGGCTATTCGAACAAGCGGAACGTCAGGCCGCCTTAAGAGCCGCGGAAACACCTGATGAAACTCAACACAGACTCATTGAGCAAGCTGAACGTCAATCTACTATAAGGGCATCTGAAACACCAGAACAGACACAGGCGCGAAGAGATGCAAATGCACAGCTACAAGCTGAACGTCGACAAAATTTTCAAAGAAATAATTGGTCGGTTTTTAATGACGCAGCATTCAATTATGATCCGTTGATTGATTATAAAAATCACAGGTTAGTTGTTATCGGACTGATGGACAAGGCGTGTCGATTTTGCAGCGCTTTAAAATGGAAGAATGAGACCGCAGGCATGTCCTGTTACAATGGGCAAGTGTCTCTTCCGTTACTTGGGGAACCAGAAGAACCTTTGAAAACTCTCTTTTTATATGATGCTAATGAGTCACGGCGCTTTTTAAACAGGATCCGGAAATATAACTCATGCTTTCAAATGACGTCCTTCGGAGTTGACCGGGAAATAATAATGCCGGGAATTTCGCCTACATTTACGGTGCAAGGGCAAATTTATCGAAGAATAGGTTCACTTTTTCCAGCTGAAAACGAACAGCATAAATTTTTACAAGTATATTTTATTGGGTGACGAAGAAATTGAGGTAGCGGTCTACATCAATTTCTTCGCTGCCAATTTATCCAGGGAGTTGAGAGAGACACAGTGTTCAAAATTCAAAGATTCTTGCATGAACGTAACATTTTAGTCAAAACATTTAAAACTGCTTTATAAACCCTACCCGAAGAGGATTATAGAGTCGTCATTCACGCGGATCGGACCCTTCGAGGAGAGCATGAAAGGCGCTAGAATGCACCTTTGATAAACGAAATAGCAGCCGTAATTAGTGGTGATCAATTTTCTTCACGAGACATTGTCTTGCGGGCACGTGATGATACGTTGCAACGGGTAGCCGATACACACAAGTTTTATGACGCTCTGCAATACCCATTGATTTATTGCAAAGGACAAGAGGGTTATCATTTTCAAATTCCACTCATTAACCCGGTCACAAAGGAGCCTACTCCGAACAAAAAACTATCATGTATGGATTTTTATGCGTATCATATGATGTTGCGAGAAAATGATTTTAACCTCTTAGCCCGGTGTAGACAATTATTTCATCAATTTTTGGTAGACATGTATGTGAAGGTAGAAAATGAACGTCTCCGTTATATATCTTTAAATCAAAAAAAGCTGCGCGTTGAGAATTATATACATTTACAAGATGAAGTTTCTAGCGACGCCAATGTAAACCCCAGAGATTTAGGTAAAATGGTAATTCTGCCCTCATCATTCGTTAACAGTCCCCGCTACCTACATGAGTACACACAAGACGCATTCGCCTATGTACGAACTTACGAAAAAGGGTTATTATGATACTGTTGCGCGAATAAATCGACGTCATGTACCCGGTACTAGCGCAATCTAGTGTCAGGGACGAGAGCGAGGGGAGCTGTCCAGAAAATGACATCACTAATCTTTCAACCGACAGCGCCATCTAGTCTCGAAACGAAGAACTAAGCTTCCAGAAGCTGACACTTGAACTCTCGACGCCTTGCGCGTGCTTACTTGAATATTCTGGATGTTTCGGTGCTAATTTGTATTTATAGGCGCTGCAAGATGCGATCGGGGAAGTATTGAATTTGGCGAGACAAGCGAAGCTTCGGAGCGAAATAAAGTGAATCAGTGTGCTTAATTACTAGTGTTTTATGTTTTTATTTGTGTAAAGAATATTAAAGTGTTAATTTAGGTAATTCTATCGGCAATTTTTATTGTAACGAACCTCAAGCTCGTAACAATACCAAAGATTTTTTCTAGAAACAGGTCCTGCCCCCTGTCTTCCTCAGAGACCAGGGTCAATTCATCAGGCTCTCCAAAACCTGTTACGACACAGGCATCAAACATGACCATGCTAAGCCTAACGTCTACTCAGTGCCAACGCGACCCCGTCAGCGGGAATGAAAGAAGGGCTCCCGGCCCGCGTACGATATTCGCGGCAGGACAGCACTCAAGAGAAGAACAACAAGCAAGAAGACCCTAAGGCTCCCTATTAGGTCCCATTAGGCATTAGATTAGTGATAGTTTGTAAGACTGCCGCATTGTTTAAATAGTTTAATAAATTTACTTTAGTTTTTTGCAATCTTTAATTTAACTCAACTCCTAGCAGTTTAAAACAGCAATTAAATAAATAATTAGTCATATAGATATCACAGTAACAGCACAGAATAAATAATAGTACTACGTACAGGAGTTGCACTCCTTTGATGTCGACTGCTTGCCGACGTTTAATAGCCCACATTATTATTAATCAGATAAATCGCGCACGCAAGCTAAATAAAATTTCATCGCTGCGCGCGAGTGTCCATGTTACTTTGCATCTTTTCCCCTTCCTCTTCCATTGCGGACTTTTCGTGGTTACTAAGGGCTAACAATAAAGACTTAAAAAATACATTGCGAAATGTTAATTAACTTACTTAGGTGAAGTACCTATTCTAACTATGATCGACTCGACTCGATATTTTCGTACCTATGTGATTTCTGCGATGCTCAACGCATGCAACTAGCAAGGCCACAACAAATAATCCTGAAATACGATTCCTAACAGAAATGCGATCGTATTCTACTCAGTTAAAATTCTTGTTAGAAAACAAAGTTTTAATTTCAGTGTTTAGTGTTATTATAACTTATTATATTAACACTAAACATTAATATTTTAATCACAAGACATAATATATAGGTATGTAAGCATGTAGATACTTGGATAGTGAAGTAAATTTCAACTAAGTTTTGTAATAAAGTACGTAGATATTACTTGTGTAGATAAATTATTACTTAATTCTTTTTTACTCTAAGTACCTATCTAACAAAAAAAATGAAATAAATTCACCTGTCATAACTTCCTTCTAAAATCCTTCGGTAATTTTAAAGAATGATATGTCTGAAACCTTTTTTTTTTTTGTATTTGGCATCCATCCACGCAACAATTGTAAGTAGGAGCGACGTTTTTCCATTACAAATTATCAAATAGGTAAAATAATATAAATAACACTAAACAATGACTATTTCAACAAGTGTATACAAAAAAAAAAAATATTTACGTAAACACCGTTAAAAACTCAAAACAAACATTCAATAGCGTACAACGCGCTAGCCCCAACCGCGTATGTTACCCTGGGTGCCTAGCGATTGTAAGTAATTAAAATAATACTAGTTTTTACGGAATTTATCGCGTATATTTTAACTTTTTAAATACCCGACGTTTCGAAACGCTTTACAGCACTCATGGTCACGGGCAGGACTGAGATGTTCAACGTCCATATGTCATAGTTAACCGCGGTTACCATAGATTAAAATTTTACTTTTGTTCCGATCTATGCAGTATGAACTTATGGTATCTTGAAGTCTTGCAGTTGTATGCTTGGGTTGGGATTTAATTTTATTTATTATAGAATCCCAAGCAGATGGTAGCACCCAGCCATCTTCTCCATTGAAATTAGGATGTTTTTTGATTTCAATAGCCTCGCGAATCATCCTTGGAAGGAATCGGTGTTCTTTAGCGAGGATTTGCGGTCTATCAAATCTGATGTAGTGACGGGGGCGATCCTGTACGTGTTCACAGACTGCAGACTTCCCGGAGCGTCGATTCTTCACATCAGCTATATGTTCTTTAACGCGGGTTTTTATTGATCTTTTAGTTTGTCCTATGTAGGAGAGACCACATTCACAATCAAGCTTGTACACTCCTGCATCTTGCAGAGGGACATTACACTTGACCGATGGTAAAAACTGACCAATCTTCTTCAGCGGCTTGAAGTATGTTTTGATGGAAGCGCGCTTCAAGATGTAGCCAATCTTGTCAGTGACTCCTCTAACATATGGCAGTACAGCAGGTACACGCTCGACTGTGGCCGGCTTCACTCGTTCACTGTGACGTAGGCGCGGGACTCGAAGCTTGTTGTCATGCAAAACTTGCTTGACATGGTGGAGCTCTGCAGCCAGGTGTTTACTGTCACAGATCCCTCGTGCTCTCTGAAACAAAGATTTACCCACGGTAGCTAACTGGGAAGGATGGTGGTGAGAATCACCGTTTAAATATCTATCTGTATGGGTCTTTTTTTCTATACACAGTATGGCTCAAGATGTTATCAGGATTCCGAATTACTAAGACATCTAGAAAAGCTAAGGAATTGTTTGCCTCTAACTCCATTGTGAACTGAATTTTAGAATTTATAGAGTTAAGATGGTCTAAAAATGCAGTTACTTTATCTAAAGGTAGAATTGTGAAAGTGTCATCTACGTACCGCTTGTAGAACCTTGGATTTATGGGAGAACTAAGCAGGGCTTTCTCCTCAAAGTCTTCCATGAATAAGTCGGCGACAATGGGAGATACAGGTGAGCCCATCGCCACACCATCTACTTGCTTGTAGAATTCCTCCTTCCACAATAGGTAGCCATATGTAAGGCAGTGTCTGAGTAATACTGCATATTCTACAGGCATGTTGTTTTCTTCCAGCCTTCTAGATTGAGATGCAGTCTTCAACAGGTAAGCATGTAAACAATGACTGCACATCAAAACTGACCATAGTTTCATTGTCTGCCAGATGTAGGTCTTTAATCTCGCTGACAAAATGGTAGGAATCCTTTATGTGTGCTCTTGTATGTCCCCTGAGTGGTGAGAGTATTTTCGCTAAGTGTTGAGCCAATCTGTAAGTTGGTGAATCGATTTGGCTCACTGTGGGACGTAATGGAGCATTGGGCTTGTGTATTTTTGGTAACCCATACAATTTTGGTGATTTGGCGCACGTAGGTATTATCCATTTTACGTCCAGATTTAATTTTTCGGAGTGTTTCTTTATGAGGTCACTAGTTGTTTTTAGTGTGCTATTTGGTGGGTCGTTTTTAACCTTTTTATAAGTACTTACATCCGACAAAAGTTCTTGTATTTTAGAATTATAATCTGACGTATCCATGACTACCGTGGCGTTTCCCTTAGTAGTTATTATATATTACTGTTTCGGAAAGTTTTTCAGTACTATTGGATTCATTACTATGTGCCTTTGGTAGTTTGATGTGTATGTGTAAATTTATAATTAAAATTTTCAAGAATTGAAACAAAGAAATTAACCAAAAAACATAGCTATTTTATTAATAAATATTTACATTTCTTTCTTTTTAAAAAAATGTATGTATGCTTAAACAGACCCAATCAACACGTACTATATAATTTTGGAGCAAATCAGCAGAAAGATGAAATCTCCATGATTCCGTGACTAGTCGATAACACCTATTAAAATAGTTAGCTGCTTCCTCTTGGCTTGGAAGTTTATCTTGAATATTATTAAGAATTAGCACGCGGGCAAATTAAATTAGCGCAAGGGCAATTTTTTCACGCTTGGTAGAGTAGAGCTTGGTAGGGTTTCGTTTTTCAAAGAGATATGGCTATTTTAAGTAGAGGAAAATTTTAAATTATTCTATTAATTTTAATTCTATTTTTCCTGGGAAAACGAAAAACGGGCTTATAAATTAATTAACGTAGGTCGAAAGGACTAATCGAGATCTATAAAATGAGATTTTTTTATTTTGAAATTTTAATATCTGCAGGCTGGAACGTGCCCCGGTCGCTATGGCGGTGTCTATAGGATTCTTTCTCTACGCGAAATATGTCTATAATGTAAAGGTTTTTTTCATAGTAAATAAGCTAAGTAGGTATGTTAATGTTCACTTATTAAATATAATATCAATATTTATATTCGATGTAAAACATCGAATCCCAGCATCGATGTTTATCAATATATCGCTAGAAAACATCGATATTTTACAATATCGAATACTTTCCACAAAAGTTTAACCTTTTGAGCGCCACGCCAAAAACGCATTACCGTGTCCTGTACGCCAAAGCGAAAATTTAACAAAAATACCTACGAAAAAATAGTGTTGCCAAGAGTTTATATATGGATAACACAATAACTATATGACTATAATAAATGACTCTTTATAATCTGGTATGTATTATTTAATCTTGTGCTGTCTTTTTTTTTGCGCCCGAAGCAATTAATGGGCTACCCTATACGTAGGGAGGCGGAAAATGCATTACGCATACCACGATAGCCGGTCTATCGTGGTTATGAGGGACTCACATCCTACCGGGGAACCTAAGTGATACCCTCTAAACACCGCCTTTAGGGACAGGCAGCTGGCTGATTAAGCTTTATTGTGCCTTATCGTGAGCGACCCTCTTTTGGGAAAAGAGGGCGCAGGCGGCTACGAGCCGCTGAGGGAGTGCCTACGAAGGCAAATTAATTATGAATAATAATTTTAATTTAATTAGAGTTGGCCTGAGCCGCCAGGAGGCAGTTCAGGTCGTTTGATAGTTTATTAGGCGGGTCCGAGTGAGAGTTCCTCGGCCTGCGGACTCGATAGCGAGGGGGGGTGGGGCTGCATAAGTAGCTGCCTCACGAATTAAACTGCGACTCTGAGGCTTTGAAGAAGTCCTCAGAGAGTTTTTTGAGAAATTGTTGAATTGTGGGGAGCATGTTGTGCTGTCTTCCAATCTTTTTATATATGGACTTTGTACATAAATAAAAACTAACAATAACAATAAAATAATAGTAAACCACAAAACTACTCTTCATCGTGATGACGTCACTGTCACGACTGGACGACAACGGCGTAGCTGACCCAGCTGACCTTCCTTTTTGAAACTTTCTTAGAGATGTAACCGTGTCGCACGTTGTGTATCGATTTCGAAATCGAGCTAACCAAAATATACCGAGATCGACTCAAAATATTTTATGTGTCGGGGGAGGCGTAGGCCAAGTAAGCACAGAAGAAAAGTCTTACCTCTTATATTAATGGGGGTTTGATATGATGCTGATGCTACCAGATGATTTTGAGATAATCATAATCATAATCTTTATTGCATTCAAATGGTAACAATAGATGTGATGTTTTAAAAAAATAGTCCACATTATTTGAACACAGTTTGGGCGTAGCAATTATAAAAATATTAAATATTATTTTTAAACTACAATATTAGATTTCATTAATAAATTACATTATTAGATTATAAAATTCTAAAATTCTGTAAATTTAATTAAATTAATAATCACAATGTCACGAAAAAAAATTATCATTATTATTATAAATATAAATAAAATTAAGTAAAAAATAATAATAGAATAAAAAAATTAAATTAAATTAGATAGGCACAGGCTGAAGTTGTCCACACAAATTAAATAATATTTGTATCAAAATATTCATTTAAATTATAGAACTTTTTTTAATTAAATATAACTTTAATTTGGATAAAAATAATGTAGTACTCGTTAAATTTTTTTATGTCATTTAGAAGGTTATTAAAAATTTTAACTACCATACTGTAGGGACTAGAGCTATGCAAAGCAAGGGTACATTTCGGCAATAGTAGCCTGTTTTTTTTGGTCTAATTGAGTATTTGTAATTTGTTTCACTTAATTTGGTAAATAGTTCTGGGTGGTTATTTTACAAATTTGCATGTTTCCCAAATATAAATAGTCGTCGACGATGTCGAGTGACGTCAAAGTCAAAATTTTAAACTTTTTGAAGTGGGGCTTACAACTTTCTGGAATTTTTATGTTTGCCAAGATTCTTATATTTTTTTTTGAATTATAAATAATTGCTGTGCATCTTTACTATTTCCCCACAAGATGACACCGTATGACAGCCACGAAGATGTGTATGCGTAATATGCTAACAGAGCGCTGGGGACATCTGTAGTTTGCTTTATTTCTCGTAATACGTAAGTGAATTTTGATAGCCTATTTTTTACTTTATTTATAGGGGCTTTCCAGTTTATATGGCAGTCGATTTCCAGGCCTAACAAGTTGAAGTTTTCAACAGTTCCTATAGGTGTATTATTATAAGTAAAAGCGATATTTAGTGGTGATTTTTGAACTGGTCGGAATTGCATAATTTTGGTTTTATTAAAATTATTCTCTAGGTTGTGATGTGTCAATGCCAATTAGTAACCTGGTTCAATACTTGATTCAATTTATTATTTAAATTCTAGTCTTTTGTATGCGGAATAAGAATGGAAATGTCATCAGCAGATATAATAGAGGTTATACCCTAGATTGAGAAAGAAAATCGCACAACACAAAATATAAAATTGTTCTTCATATCTTAAGAAAAAAAATTATAATTTATTATTCGTAATTTTATATTATTAAAAAAAATCATCATCATCGACGCTTTCCAAAATGCGAATGAGTTCTGAGGAATCGTTCATGTTGCACTGGACTACTTTTTCCGCAATTCGTTTATGACGTAATCAGGGTGTCGTCTATCCTTGACCACGGCGCCCAATGAACTGATAATCGAGGATGCGCCAGAGTTGAGATATTAGATTTATTATGCGAAGTTGATTTGATGAAATTTTCTTTTATTCATGTAGCTGATGATATTTTTATGTTTCTTACCTTTTGTTTTATTCAAATATCAATAATAATTTTAAAAAATAACACGTTTGCGTTTAATTTTGAATAGTTTTCAATAAATCCATGCCTAACGTATTACAACACTAGCGGTCAAACATAGACGACTTTGGCGTGCTGGACATACTCGTAGTATTTGCTTAGATAAAAATCCATTTCTTTTAGTTCTATGTTTCTTAGTACTTGTGGCTCTAGGAGACTTGTTTTTTATACTCACATGTTGCTGGGTTATTCTTTTTTGAGGAGTATAGAATTAAAATTCCAGTAATAATTTTCCAATATCTATATTTTATATTTTTGTGGGCTGGGTTTTTTGTCAACTATAGACGTCGTTGGCACTCAGGGCCCGCAGGTGCTGGTCAAGTGTAGGCGACTTTGGTGCTCAAAAGGTTAATATTACCTTTTTCCAGTGAAACACGCAAAGTTTGTGGTCCTTGATTTTGTATGTGTAAATGTAGAATAAGAGATCAGAGTAACAAAGCAGCACATTTTGCATTTTACAAAGTTTTCATTTCCCTCAATTTTCGTAAAAACTTTCCGTACATGACTTCTCTTTGGATGCACCATCTTGTAATTAACTAAAAGAGTAACAATTAAATTAGTGTTTATTTTTTCTATAATTTTATTTTGTATCTGTAGTGTAGTGTAGTGTAGTGTCATATCATTTTTGAGTTAAAATATATTTATTATAATGGAATGTATTATAATATAAAAGATCATTATATTATATCTTAAATATAAAACACTGTCACAAAAGAGTAGAGGTTAGGTTCATAAACATAATAGAAATATGACATTCCATAACTTTTTAACTTCGAACTAGCATCAGACGATGCATCAACTTAGTTATTTTAGAGTAATTAATTGTATTAGTAAGTCTTACATAAACTACTTGTATTAGACAAACAATCAAAACAATGATTTAATTGCGTTACCGCCAAACAGTAGAAAACGACGCAAGAAGAGTGATAGTGAGTGAAAGTAAATATAATGAATTTCAGGTAGACAAAAAATACTCTGTGGTAATGAACTTATATAATTCACAGACTACATAAGCGAATCTAAGCTAAGCACAAAATTACCTGGATGCATCCGAGGTCGAAACATTGGCATTTGGTAGACTACGCGATGGTTCGACATAAAGATATCTCCCAAGTTAAAGTGACTCGTGTCATGCGTGGAGCTAACTGTTGGACCGATCCTCGACTCCACCGCGGAGGGCTTGTAGAGCAAGACCTACTAGCTTCGATGTGGAGAAATTGCAAGCTCTTGAAGTGCAGAATGTTTTTGCTGAGGCGATAAGTAAAATCTCCCACCTCGATATAGGTACCGGTAACCTTGAAGCTGATTGGAACACTCTCTTTTCGCATATAGTTTATGTAGGAACGCAAGTCTTGGGCCTGAAAAAGCGCTTTAACGAGGACTAGTTTGATGAGAATGATGAGAAGTTAGCTGTTATTTTGGAAAGACATCGGAACCTCTTACGATAACAAAATCACAGTCGAAGCCAAACTAATAGTTTATTAGAAACAATCAGAAATAGTGGATCTACTCTGAGGAAAACTACCAGAGAGATGAAAGAAAGCTGGTCGTCGCGAAAGGCAGAGTATTTGCAATGGCTCTCTGATACCAAGCAGCTCGGTACTTTTTATGCGGAAGTAAGGAAACTGGTCGGGCCTAAGCATAGAAGTAGAGTGCCGTTAAAGTCACGCAGTGGTGAGCAGTATTTAACAGCGAAAGGAGACGTGTTAAAGCGATGGGCTGAGCACTTCAAGGAACTTTAAACGAGGACCGAGTAGCTGACACCGGGTTTATCAGCAACATTTTGCATCTTCCGCAAGTTTCCGAGTTAGAAGAGCCACCAAAAAAACAAGAAGTTGTGTGCAGCCAAATAATAGAGCGGTTGGAGTGTATAGTATTCCTTGTGAGTTGTTTAAGTATGCAGGAGAGCAGCTATATACCACGGTATGGAAACTTTTTGTCCGGATGTGGTGTGAAGAACAAGTTCCATCCGTATTTAAGATGTCGCGCATTTGCTCCTTATATAAAAATAAAGGTGAAAGATCTGACTGCAATTCCTATCGTGGTGTGTCGCTCCTTTCTACGCCTGGAAAAGTATTTGCCAGGGTGCTTCTTAACCGACTCATTCCTATTTCGGAAGCGTTGTTACCAGAAACCTAATTTGGTTTTCGTCCGGGTAGGGTACTTGTGAAGCTGTTTTTTGCTTACGTTAACTGCAGGAAAAAAGTCGCGAGCAGCATCGGCCGATGTTCCTTTCATTTGTCGATCTGGAGAAAGCATTTGATAGCATACCTCGTGAAGCGTTATGGATAATTTTGTTAATATTGGTATGTCCGGAAAAGTATGTATGAGTAGTGAGACTTCTACACGATGAAATGACCGAATGCGTCTCCGTAAATGGTGAACAAACAGAATTTTTCACCGTTACCTGCGGTGTCAAGCAAGGTTGTGTTCTGGCGCCAACGTTGTTTGCTATCTATTTTGCTGTAGTGGTCAGGGATGCTATATAATCTATCTATCTATAAAAAAATCCAGATCAATAGGTACCCAACAACAGGTATTTTTTCACTGCAGCTATTCACTAATTCAATAATTGAAATACGTGTGCTCTTATCGCGATCTAGACCGGTATAATCCGCCCCGACGCGCCGTCGCTGCAACACGGGCGCGCGGGGCGTGGAGGACTGTGCGCGCTGTCACTATTTAGTAATCTGTGGCACTGTACTACTTCGCCCGCACGCCCTGCCCCTATCTCGTGCATAAACAAGTCGGTGCGCGCGAGCGAACAACGTTGGTCACGAAACGTGTGATAATGTTTTTTACGGAACCCTTGCTGCCTTTCCACGGAACCCCAGGGTTCCACGGACCACCTATCGGGAGTCGCTGCTATAGTTACTCTGCAAGAAGGGATACGTATTCGTTTCCGCACCGATGGCAATCTTTTTAGTTTAAATAGACTGCGGGCACAGACTAAGGTGTCTTGCGATATAATAACTGAAATTATGTACGCGAATGACTTGTGCTTTGTGACGGATTCCCCAAATTCTCTCCAAAGATTGATGACTAGTCTTGATGAGTCATCCCGTAAGTTTGACCTCAGTCAGTGTCACAAAGACCGAAGTGATGGCTACGGACTCCCACTCTGACCCTTTACGGATCCAGCTTAATCAAGGCGTTCTGAATTGTGTAGAAAAGATCAAGTACTTGGGAAGCGTAATAATATCTAAATGTGACCTTGAATGTGAAATTAATGGAAGAATCGGTGCTGCATCAGCTGTTTTCGGAAAATTGAGATTCAAGGTTTTCCGTTTACATGATCTCAGATTACCCACTAAGATAGCAATCTATAGGGCGGTTGTTTTGCCAAACCTTTTATATTCCTACGGCTTTAGGCCCATACGAATTCTGGATAGATTCCATATTCAATGTCTCCGTAATATCATGGGTATACGTTGGCCCGACCCTGTCAGGAACACGGAAGTCCTACACCGAGCTAACATCTGTTGCATGGAGGTACTCCTGATGCAACAGCAACTGCGTTGGTGTGGTCATGTGTTTCGGATGGCTGACAATAGAGTGGCAAAACGTGTCATGTGCTCTGAGCTTCAAGAAGGCAAGCGCAAACAAGGCGGGCAGCTCCTAAGATATAAGGATGTATTAAAGAGGCACATGAAAAAATGCAACATCGAGCCCTCCTTTTGGGAGTACCTAGTTAAAGACCGCCAAAAATGGAAGCGACTTGTAAAAAAAAAACATTAACACCTTCGAAGCCAAACGCGTACAAGATCTAGATTCTAAACGAGAGGGACTTAAAGCCCGACCACCTGCGGCAATACAATATAATTACTGCGACGGTGTTCTCACCTGCTCTAAGTGCGCTTGCACTTTTCTTGCTAAGATCGGCTATGCTAGTCACTTGCGAGCACATGAACGGGTGGAGCAATAAAAGTTATATATAGGAGTCAAAAACAGTCGCTGTAGCCGAAAGGAGCTAGGAGAGATTATTATTATATCTGGGGTATCTATATAGTTTTCTCATCTGGTTGGGTTCTATAAATATATAATTATAAATGAAAATGAAAGGATAAATATACATAAATATCAATAAAATAAATACAAAATACATAAATAAATAAAAGCCCAACCAAATGGGAGCCCTCGGCAAGGGAGACCATACGGCCGCGGGTTAGGGGGAAAGGGAAAGAAACCGGCGGACGATGCGGGCGGTATCGAGGAGCACCGCCTTCTGCATTTGAGCCCGGAGCGATCCGTCACGGAGTCCCAGGCGCCTCAGATGACCCGAGAGGCTGGCTGGGATTAACCCGTTTGCAGACACGACTACAGGAATAATTTCGGTCGGCAGACCACCCAGATATTTTGATTGTTTACCTGTTTCGGCTTTCA
Source organism: Parnassius apollo (assembly GCA_907164705.1). NCBI lineage: Eukaryota > Metazoa > Arthropoda > Insecta > Lepidoptera > Papilionidae > Parnassius > Parnassius apollo. The sequence goes on along the minus strand of CAJQZP010001411.1, from coordinate 738,488 downwards.
CGAGGTTCTCGTCATACGGAATGGTAATGTCGACCAAAAATATCCTTGACTGTGCCCGATCCATCAGCACAATATCAGGCTTACTCGCAAGAATAGTCCTGTCTGTGATGATGGCCCGGTCCCAGTAGAGCCTGGCGCGATCATTTTCGAGCATGGCCTCTCGGCATGGTGAGCGCGCTCAGAAATCCACGCCCACCATGCTTTCGCGGCAAGTACAGCCTCATTACCGACGATCTCGGATGATGCATCCTATGGGACGTCATGGTAGTGCGTACTTTTCTATCCAGGGCGTTAAGTTTAGTCTGAGTCCACCTGAGTATGCCAAAGGTATACATGAGGACAGGCATGACCCAACCATTACATACGTGTGTCTTATTCACACCGGACAAAAGGCTATTAAACACTTTGGTCAAGCGTGCATAAAACACGTCGCAAACCGACTGCTTCATACCAGCCTCATCGATACCGATGTTCTGTGACATACCCAGGTATCGGTATGTTTCAGCCTCGGAAAGGGTCCTTAAGTTGACGGGCATAGATAAGTCTACGCCCTCAGAGTTAGCAACCCTTCCCCTTTCAACATGGAGGACCGTACACTTATCCGTCCCCAGTTTCCATTCCAATAGAATTGCTAAATTCACAAGTGATGTTTAGCAATTCCGTAAGATGGGAGCGACTGGAGGCGAATAACTTGAGGTCATCCATATAGAAAAGGTGGGTCACTTTTGCCCATCCCTTCCGTAGCTGAAATCCCCTCCCAGAGCCCTCCAGTAAGGTACTGAGAGGGTTCAGAGAGAGGCAAAACCAGATTGGACTCAGAAAATCGCCCTGGAAGATACCCCTTCTTATCCTTATGTGGTTCTCCGCAGCCATCATCCGCTCGCCCAGATGACAAAGGATCGTATTCCACTGCCCCATACACTGCCCGAGGAAGTCTCTTACTGTACAGTCAGTCTTGTACAGCTCGAGAACCCTCTTTAGCCATGTATGGGGTACCGAGTCGAATGCCTTTCTGTAATCTATCCAGGCGGCGGAGAAGTTCCGACGGTTGCATTTCACCACTTTGCCAATGACCGCGTCAATGAGGAGTGGTTCCTTGGTTCCACGACCACCGCCCCGACCTCCGTCTATAAGAAGGTCTACCCACCGTATATAAGACACTAACATCCATTTTGAGCGCGTGACATCACCTGATTTAGCCCCAGGTGACGAGTGATTCTCGCGCTCAAAATGGATGTTAGTGTCTTATATACGGTGGGTAGACACGTGATGGGGCGGTATTTGCTCGGATCTGTGGTATCCTGATCTTTGGGAACCAAATGAGTGATCCCAGTAGTGAAGAGACTCGGGAGCGAATTCTGATCGAGAGCCTCTTGAAACTATCGGGCAAGCACAGCGTGACACACTACGAACCTCTTCAGCCAGTAATGATGCAACCTGTCGAGCCCAGTACCTTTCCAGTTCAGAGCCCTACGGACCGCCTTAGCACCGTCTTCCGGCGTTATGGTGACGGGGTCCATAGGCGTAACACTCGCACTCTGGCTCGCCACAACTTCCATCCAAGAGCCCTCGCTGTGGTTTACGGGCTTTGACCACAGGCCACTCCAAAATACGGCAGTGTCAGCCTGATCCGGTCCTGGGCCCGCTCCACATACCACTGATTTATACTGGTCACTCCAATGATTTATAGAGCCTCTTCTGATCACTCTGAAAGAGACGATTCTGGTTGAACCGCCTTGACCTCTCGCTAAATCGTCGAATCCGCTTCCCCCAAGCAGTGATTTTTTGCTTCAGGTCATCTATGCGCTCCGTTAGTTTCTGCGTGATATCCAGCTGGGACAAACTAATATTTGCCCCAGCAAACGCCATTCTAACGGTGCGCACACCTCTCAGTCTATTATTACCCGACCCGAAGCTTGTCAGTCTGCCGATAAGGGCCTTTGCCTTTGCGATACGGTCTTCGATTCTTTTTCTCCAGGCTGGGATGGCGCTACTTTGTCGACTAGCACGTCCAGCCATGGGAAGTTTGGCGCCAATAATACGGCATACTGCCAGTGCGGCGCCAAAAAGAATTGAGTCCGTCTCGCAAAGGTCCTGGCTGGCTTCCAAATAGGTTACCAGCATTGGGTTAAGAGCCCGCACGACAGCCCAATTTCGCTTGCTAAGGGGTATGCGGGGAAGTCGCGGTCGATTTTCGAGAGCAATGCTGCGCGTTTCCTGCATCGTCTTTTCCAATATGCTCCTCATTTTCTCTAGTTCGTGGGATACTATTCCATCATCGTCTGAATCAACCACTAATGGAATATTGACGGCAGCATCCACATATGCAGTTTGCTGTGCAACTAGTGGCGCCGCAGTCCCAGCCGTAGCGTTTCCATTCGATGAGGGAAGAGCCTCACGTCGTAGTCATTTGAGTTCGGCGTCACCAAATATGTTGGAGCGCAGGATGTACCGAACTCGTTCGGCCAGGTTTGTCTCAGTGACGGATAGAGATCGCTCCAGCTCTGCAAAAAAGCGATGCATCCGAGCCTGATACGCCAAACATCCAGTTTCTTCCCCTTTTGACCTAAAATAAGCCCACAGTGCGTTTGCGTTCATTATTTGTGACCAACGCATGCGACATGCTCCACCAGCAGCGGGTGTCGATTGCTGAGTCCGAGAAGAACCAGCCGACACCAAGCCTTCTGGTAGGGTTAATGGGTGCGGGGGCTTCTAGGTGGTCTTGCAGCACCCCGCACTCGGCTGGCGGCCCGCATGCTGTCACGTCTTGCGCCAGATCCAGATGCGCTCTGGCGACCTTTTTTTGCGCACTATCTTTTTGTCCATCATCCATGATTTGGGCGTCCATTAACGGGAGACGCCCAGGCCCGGCATCGTATCGTGTGTGGCCATAAACACAAACAGGCCTTTGCACCCTAAATTCTGCCGAGGCACGGCGCTCACACCTCTCGCAAGGTGCTGACTGACTGCGTTGACGCAGCGGTTTTGTCACTTAACTGTTACGTCAGCTATTATTATTATTATTATTACATTGAGAGTGAATTCTCGATCGATTTGTCAGGATAGATTATGGCTTGGAGGTTAGAGAGAAGAAGAACGATCACTATAGATAATAGTACACACTTACACTTACACTTATCTTCACGCACAATACCTAACGGGGTAGCCAGAGAGAACAGATCGCCAAGTATCACGATCCTTACATACCTCTTTCGCTTCTTTCAGGTTCATTAACTTCTTCATACATGCACGTCTAGGTATCCGAGTACTCTTGACCCTCCCCTCTTCGAGCAATTTGCTCACATGGTCTTCGAAAGTTAGTCTCGGTCTACCTCGACACCTTTTAATATTTACTTTCGCTCTATATATTTTCTTCACCATTCGGTCTTCACTCATTCGTTCAACGTGCCCAAACCATTGGAGTACGCCCCTATCAATTTTTGTGATAAGGTCATCTTTCAATCCTGCCATATTGCGAACCTCTTCGTTTCGCTTTCGGTCGGCTATGGTAACGCCACACATTTTACGAAGAGATCGCATCTCCACTGCATTCAACTTGCTTTTATGCTTTTTCTGGCATACCCAGGTTTCGCTGCCATATAACAAAGTCGGTACCAACACTGCGTTATGTATTGCAGGGCGTGCACTCTTCACCACGCCTTGCCTTTTTACTAATGCATTCAGGGCACCATTGACCTTGTTTCCGGCAGCGACACGCCTATCCACATCTTCCATCCCGGCTGAAAGCACTCCCCAAGTATACAATTTCATTTACCTGTTCTAGACATTCCTGATTTACCCATATTTCACATTTCGTTCTCTCTTCGTCCTTTTCAAATACCAGAACCTTAGTTTTATTAGCATTCAAACTTAGACCTTTAATTTCACATTCCTCTTTCATACACGTGACTAATGCCTGCAGTTCTGCTTCTGATGGTGCAATAAGCACTGCATCATCAGCATATAGCAGACAATTAACTTTTATGTCACCCAATTTCACACCCAAACAGCTATTTTTCAGCTTCTGTAAACAGCTGTCGAGATACAGTATGAACAGCCAGGAAGACATGACACAACCCTGTTTTACGCCCGCTTGGACGCTAAACATGGGTGACAGGTCATGCCCTACCCGCACACAGGCTTTACAGTCATAGTAAAGTGACTGCACAGCCCTTAACAATCGACCATCCACACCATATCCCGGCAACAGTTCCCACATTTTCTTCCTTATAACCTTATCAAATGCTTTCTCCAGATCCACAAAAGCACAGAAAATCCTCTGGTTAACACTCAGAAGCTTCTCCGTGATCATGCGGAGAGAAAACATTTGATCCGTGCATCCTCTTCCAGGTCTAAATCCGCATTGTGCCTCCCATAAGAATCTTTCCGATTTCTCTTGCATCCTACGTGTCAAAACCTTCGAGTAAACTTTACTTGCTAAACTGGTCAAGCTGATCGCCCGATAGCAACCGCAGTCAAAATGTGAACCTTTACCTTTATATAAAGGCACAATGACCGCGGATCGCCAATCATCCGGGACATCTCCCGTCCGCCAGCACAAATTGCACAGCAGATGGAAGCTGTCCCAGACGCGAGGCCCACCGTACTTGACCATTTCAGCAGTAACTCTGTCTAGTCCCGCAGCCTTACCACATTTCAAACTTCGAATCGCACGTTCAATCTCTTTCATGCTGATGACCTCAGTGTCATCGAGGTCCGTGTCTGGCGTGCCAGTCACGGCGTCACCCCCGGATCCTTCACTAAGATCATCACACGCATACATTTCTCTATAAAATTCACTCCATCGCTGCATGACGTCCGATTTTTCTGAGAGGACGTCATTGGTTCTCGAAAGCACTTTGTTCATTCTTAAGGCTGTCGCACCACTCCGGGACCTTCCAACCTCTTTCCAGAAGAGTTTGGAGTTTTCCCTAAAGTTGTGCGACAACCTCTAGTCCGCTTCTATTCTACACCTTTCACGTAATTCCTCAATCAATGTTTTCGCATGAACTTTCTGCAGCTTATATCTTTCTTTCATCTTCTCTCTCATATGCTCATCGTTACTAGAGGCCAAGTAGTCTAACCATGCTTTTTTCTTCTTTTTTTACAGCTTCTCTCACTCCATCATTCCACCATGCATCTCTTCTTTTACTACTACCTCTTTTTGTCGTACCACATACTTCTTCCGCTGCACTTACCATTCCATCCCTAAGGTTCTGCCATGTTCTCTCCACACATTCTTTCCTGCCATCGATGGTGTCAATGGTGTCGGCTACCCTCGTGTGATATTTGTCCCTAGTATCCGCTTCCTGAAGCTTCCAGCTTCGGATGCGACAGACCGACTGTGGTTCTGTTACTGCCGTCCGGTAGCGCCAACCCGCGAACAAACCCCTAAATCTAGTAATTACTAGATAATGATCCGTTCCCAGGTGTTCCAGGGGTTCAGAACCCCTGAACACTCGTGTATCCATCACCTGTTTTCGCAGTCGGTCATCCACCAGGAACAAATCAATCATACTTCTCTCATTCTTTCTTTCTCTAGTGTACATATGGATTTTCCTGTGATTAAACATAGTGTTTGTCACAAGAAGACCCTTTTCCTTGCATACAGCCAGTATAAGCTTGCCAGCATCATTAACCCTTTTATCGCCAAACTTTCCAAGCACCGAATCGTATCCTGGTCGAGCGATACCTACCCATCCATTCAAATAACCACATACAACAGTTCTTTCGTTTACCTTAACCAAATCTAGAAGTTCTCTTACATTCTCCCAAAACTCCTCCAGCTCAGCCCTGGACGACGAAGCTACCGGCACATAAACAGCCAAAAGGAATAACTTCGTCAGACCCATTTTGAAGCGAACCCAGAGAAGTCTTGAGTTCACAACCTTGTATTCAGTCATAAGATCGACCAACCGGGACGACAACAGCACTCCCACTCCCTGGCAGGCGTTCTCGCTTTCCGGGACTCCGGACCATATATACCGTATATAGCTACCGGACCGTATATAGCTAAAGTCCCGCCAGGGAGCTCTTCAGTACCACTGCCTTTCCGTTTGGTCTCCGACATACACACGACATCTAATTCTCTTTCTTTCATTATTTCGATCAACTCATTCGTCTTATCTCTCATGCCGCCTCTAACATTCCACGTGCCAACTCTGCACTCCGTCCTCCACCTTCCACCGTGTCGGGCTGTGCGTGACGGGTGGCGGTCCCCATCGCCGCTTTGCGCGCTGCATTCCACACCAACGGGGACGAGCTGGTGTGCGTCGCCTTGGGGGGACGCCCTAACCCTCGTTTGCATGGGTGCGCAGCTGTGTAGAATTGCAGCCCTGAACTGCAAGGGCTGGCAGGGGTCGCGACGAGCACGCTTCTACAATGACCCCCAATATATATAATAGATAATAGTGTCCCAGAAATATGGACAAAATAAGTGAGGCGCTGCGATTGCTAAATTGTCTCAATAAAAGTCATTTTCGGTCTATTTTTCCCATCAGATACTAAACCAGTTGCACATCCACGCACAATACAATATTTCACCATTTTTTAATATTTCTTTTTATTTCTTCAAAAAATAAAAAAATACGGAAATACGGAGTACTTACAATTATTTTCTCAGCAATGTCGCGAAGAAAATTTGTACATTATTCAACTAACTTCATCTACTAGTACTCATAAACAGCTAACTTAGCAGATACTACTCAACGATGTCAGTTCAGGGATAGTCGGGCTATGCTTTAGCCACAAACTAATAAGAGTACTAACGTAGCTTTAGCACGTAGCGATCGTTCTCCTCTTAGAGCATACATTACATGGAGGGAGCACTGTGTGAGCAGAAGGCGTGATCGGTGCTCTAAGGTTTAGGTAGAGTCTGTCTCTCTCGCACATGCTTCTGATTGTATTCAGCTGAACTGCGTTCATAGCGCATGCCCAATGAAACAGCCAATGACAGTGACTGTGCGAGAGAGACAGACTCTACCTAAACTCAGTCTCTCTCTCTCTACGCCGATCACGCTTTCTGCTCACACAGTGCTCCCTCCATGTAATGTATGCTCTAAGGTTCTCCTTCTCTCTAACCTTCATGGATTACGGGCTAATTAAGCTGGTCACTCACAGATGTCACTATCTTAAAGTACCTTATTTAAAATTGAAGTCGTCAAGTAGTGTTAAAATGATTTAGTTTTTTAATAGATTCGACAAAAAAATAAAAAAACAATTATTCGATGTTTCTATGAATAAATATATCGATATATCGAATACAATAAATATTTGTCAAAACATCGAATCAATCCGATATATCATCCAGAAACATCGAATAAGCTGGATACATCGATGTTAAATGAACATCCCTATGGCAAAGTTTGTTTTTTTTTTGTAACGTTTATGCAGTAAGTTGTGTAACAAAATAATAATAATGCCACATTTTCGAATTGAAACAAATGTTCCCAAAAGTAAAATACCAGAGGATTTCTTAATTAAAGCTGCACCCGTTCTTGCAAAAGCGCTTGGTAAACCTGAACAGGTACGAAAAATGAAATGTTGATAATTATACTCTAATTTTGCACTTCGTATGTAGATAGTAATATAATTGTATTTATTACTAATCTTGTAAATATGTTGAGCTGAAGATAAAACTAAATTAAATAGTTTACTACATTTTTTATAGTATTGTGTGGTGTCTGTTATTCCTGATGTGCCCATGAGTTTTGGTGGTAGTACAGAACCATGTGCTATTGCAAATCTTATGTCTATTGGAGCCCTTGGTGTAGAACAAAACAAGAAGCATGCTAAAGTTCTATTTGAGCTTGTAGAAAAGGAGTTAGGAGTGCCACAAGACAGGTATGGTTAACATTGTTTACCTTTATATTGTAGGGTTAGATTACACAATATAATCTATTACATGATATTATATGTTGGAATTTAAGCATTGGACCTTGTGAGAGTGGGAATATACAGTACACATTCCAACCATAAAATAATAGATTATGTATTACATTTTGCAAAATACTATAAGAAAATTAGGTGAAGTATAGAGCATATGCTCAATTAACTACCCATAGTTTTAGTACTTTGAAACTTCGATCAATTGTATACTAGATTAAGGATCAGGAACAAAAATAAGTCGCAAAAGTGGCCATGTTTGCACCCACATAAACATCTATCTATCTTAGAAAAAAGTTTAAGAACATTAACAACTTTAGTTTATACCTTAATAACACTAACATAAACTTTAATCACCATTGCAAAATATATTTATTTAAGTCCTTTCATCAGAGAAAGGTTAAAAGCAATAAGTTTAGAATGTCGCTTGAAAATAAAAAGTCATAGGTTACAAAAATATTTATTCTAAAATGAAACTTAAACTCAGTAATAAGGTTAAAACATTATGTTGACATTTTCGTGCTTACTCTAATTTGGTAGTAGACATAGTTCTTGGGATTATATTTCAATGCTGGGAACACAGTGAGTATTGAAAGATGTAGAGTTGCAGAATATAAATATTTTAGGGCAAGAGTCTTTTTATATGGTGGCAAGTATTTTTGAATGATTTATAAAAGTAGTAGGACTAAGTAGTAGGTATTCAATGAAAGGTCGTCAATTTCTTTTTTAAACACCCTTTTCTTAGTGAGTGTCACATATCTATGTTAAATCTGATAATGATGCATCAGGAGACTTCAAGCAAACTGCATCAGCCCGAGGTACGTCACATATTTCTGCCATATCTTCAAAAGTTAAAGTTTATTGGAAACAATTTTAAAGTATATTTCATGAAAATACCTACAGGTATAGTTTTTTTCTGATAATCATTTTTTTAATAATCTGATTTAATAACTCTTTCGTCATTCTGAACATAAAGCTGCCGGTGAGCCGCATGTTCATTTGCCTCCTCTCATATAGAAAAAAACAAAGATGAAATTTGGCATAATTAAAGATATTAATCACATCAATAAAGTAGTTTAGGATGGGTTGTTTTTTGCAACTCTACGTCTAAGCGCGTATTTTGCACGTGGGCAGGAATAATGTCATTATTCGAGCCATGAAATTTCTCCGAGGAAGTTCAACAGTCCGTTGATGTTGCACGCAACTTCGGGCAGTGATCCCGGCTGCCGAGATATTTAGCCCTGTATACAGCGACCTCCGGACATGTCAGTAACATGTATACAGGGGACTATCTGTAACACCTATCCTGATCTGTGGCTTGTTCAGTCTCATTAGAGCTTTGGTTAAACAACAGTTTACTTCGGGCAGGGCTTTTTTAGCTTGTCTACAGTCTACTAGATTTTTCCGAAGCTGAGTGTGTAGATTAGTGAAGTTTCTACGTACCAGTGAACAAATGTTACCAAACGGGATTGGTATTATTGGTTCCGGTTCCATAGTGGCCAGAGCCGATCTTCTAGCCAATTTGTCTGCTGCATCATTGCCTCTAGATCCACTGTCCTTTTAATTTTTCTAAATTGCAGATTTACATTGTTGTGTTCACATATCTCATTTAATTGTTGATGGCATTCATATATTATAATTAATAGAATCAGGCGTTACTTTGCGGAAATCCATTATACTAAAGAATTTAATAGTTACTTTGCAACCATCCGCTCAATAAAATAAAATGATGTTTCCTACCTAGTTTGAAGAGCACCTCCTTCCCTTCCTCAATTGCATGCACTAATGCATATATTAGTATGTATTTATATATTAGTCCATCCATATATTAGTATGTATTCATATATTAGTCCCAACTTCACCACGTTGCAGCTCATAGCTTGTAGTACCGACATTCTGTCAAAAAATATGTCTGTAAATTATGGAACTCAAGTCTGCTGATATTCTTCTTGTGTAAAACCAGTTTGGCTACGAAAGCAGCAATGACATTTTTTGTTTTTATTAAGTTCAAGTCATCGCCTTGAAGTTAAGAGGTCTGTCAGGTATGCTATATCAATCTTTGATGTGGTGAGGTTGTTGCGCAATTCTGTGTCTTTGTTTTCCAAGAACTCTACGGCAGAATAAAACAGATTGTAAAATCAAGTCAGACAATTTCCTTTTGATAGCCAATGCACTTCTGTGTGAAATATCAATCGGTTGAAATTTTAATCATTAGTAACACAAAGCTGATTAAATAATCTGTCATTTAAAGAGTTGTTTCAGAATTTATTGACTGCTCTGATGACATGTTGCAGTGATTGAAACAGTTGTTCACTTGAATTACTAGCAACCAAATCTTGTCGATGTATAATGCAATGTAGTTGTGAAATCTTTTCGACACCCCGTCAAAGCTATAGCACCTTCTGTAGCAGCTGATATAATATTCTTCCAGTTCCAATATTTTTCATCACGAAACCTTTCCAGTGTTTTAAATATGGTTCCTCCTTTTGTGACTGTCTCTAAATTTCTAGCAAATAATAGTTCTTGACATATTTTTTCATCTTTAATAAATCTCACGTAAGAAGCAATAATGCTTCATTAGTTGGTAAAGTGAACTCATCCAACTGAATTGAAAATTGACTGGTCTTCAGATGGTTGCAAAATGACTCTTCAATGTTTTCAGGCATTTCATCAATTCGTCTTTTCACAGAACTATTGCTCAAAGAAATTTTTCGAATTATGACTGCCGCTGGCTTATGGAGCACAGTAGTAATAACTTCTTTTATTGATGGCAAAATTAACGTTTCTCCGATGGTGTGTGGTTTACCTGTTTGAACAAATAACAAATAGGTATTGCATGTAGCTCGAAGTCCATTATCATCTTGCTTAGCAGCCAATGAAAAAAGTTTTGGTACACTTCGCATTATGCTTCTTTTCCAGGTTTTGAAAATAGGCTACATTTTTATCCTTCTTACTCGTATCTGGATGCATTTTATTCAAATGATTTTGAAGTCTTGAATGCTTCATTGCTTCGTTTGAAAATGTTTTTGAACAAAGAAGGCACAAAGGCAAAGTTGGATTTATCGAATTTTTTATGAATCCATATTTAATATATTTTGCACTATATTGCCGTCTCTTCTTTTTTGCTTCCGATATGGCTTTGTTTTTACAAATATGTAAATAAAGTGTTGAACTTAAATACTTGATTAAAGATTACCCACGAAAAAACTAATGAAAATATAAAAATTGTTACGAGCTTTTATATAGGATTTAAATACAGCACGTACCGACGGGAATAAGACAAACACGCACTTTTATCTCTTTCGACGCTCAATCGTACTGAGCAAGTTAATACAAGTATCGATGAACCAGCCGATTGCTATTAGATTGTACCAATAGCGTTATTTTACAAAAGCTTGTTACAAGTTGATTGCGTACGGCATACAGGCAATTCTATGAAATCTATGTTAAGTATTTCTAGTTTATATACCATCATACAGGGCAGAAATATAAACTAATTATCTGATATTGAGTAGTAGGTAGGTTTTAATTTTAGTAAATATTAAAATATAAAGTATCTAAATGAAATTACAAATCAAGCATCGCCCCCCTAAACCACGCCAACGCCTCCCATTTTTTTACGCCCCTTAACGCCTCCTCTAGGTCTCCAACGCCCACAAGGGGCGTCATCGCCCACAAGGGGCGTCATCGCTCACTTTTAGGAAGACTGGTCTACAATGCCATTGTACAACCAAGTCTCGGTTAATATTATAACATCATAATTGTGTGATATGTTCATGTAGATATTATTTAATTTAGTTCGCAATCCGCGGCAATTTTGATAGGACTGACAATACATTGTTATTTATGTTATTGTATTTTGTATCTAAGAATATATGGTATTGCACCGTTGTACAAATTATTAGAGCCACAGTGGGTACAGGCTAGGATATTCAGTATAAATGCACATGTTGAAGTGTGGCAAAATGGACTTTGTTTACTAATTAATAAAATACCGATAACAAAAACAGATAAAACACAATTATGCTTACCAGAATAGATATTAATGTTGAAGATAAAAACAGTAATAAAATTTTTGGAAGAGTGACTTAGCAGATCAGATTGTAACAATTTAACCAAAGTGTATCTGTGTAAAGTATGTCTTACATAGTATAATACAAATAGGATATTAATTAAATTTAAAAGAGTGCATTCCAAGTCTGAGATACGAAGATACAAAAAAATGACACCACATGTACCTAGTCTATTGTAATTACAATATTTACTTAAAAAATTTGATTAGTTATAATAATATAATGTGTCGAATGTTTCCTTAACCATTTGAGAATATAAATTTTCTTATAAGACATAATGATAAAAGTTGGTTATATTTACATTATGTTTTATGCAGGCGTAAATAATTTAATATTAAACCCGTGGAGGTTAGAGAAGTGGAGAACGATCGCTGTAGAAAATAGTGTCCCAGAAATATGGACAAAATAAGTAAGGCGCTGCGATCGATAAGTTGTCTCAATAATTTTAATTATAAATTATTACAAATATAAATTATTAATTATTATTGATTTATTATTATTTCGGGTATCTATAAAGTTTTGTCATCTGGTTGGGTTCTATAAATATATAATTATAAATTAAAATGAAAAGATAAATATACATAAATATCAATAAAATAAAATAAATACAAAAAATACATAAATAAGTAAAGATCCAACCAGATGGAAGCCCTCGGCAGGGGAGTTAGCTCCTGGTGTAGAATTCTGGCTACTATGTTGTGCCTGTGCAAGTACTCGGAGTTAGAAAGCGCCAACAACCGGAGATCAACCTAAGTGACTCCCCGGGATGGCGACAAGCTCGACAGACGTCGACGGTGCCATCCTTTAGGATGTATGTCCGATAGTTGTTGGTCTTAATAACCTGATCCTGTATTGCACAGACAAAACCCTCGGTTTCCCCGAAGAGGTCACCGAAACGTAGCCAGGTGAGGGAGGCGACTGTATCTACGAAGGGCTCATGTAGAGCCCTGTAGTTCCTCCCGTGGAGCTCTTTCTCCTATACGGCCTCCCTGTCGGAAATGATATGTACTGCCGGGTCCTGCCATTGCGCGTTGACTAAGAATAGAGGGGTAAGCCTTTTATCACTAGAAATGACCTCATTATAGAATGGATCATCCGATCTCGCCAGGAAGTAATGACGGAGGCTGCACACTTCGCGTGGTGAGCGCGCTCAGGAAGACACGCCCACTATGCTTTCGCGGCAAGTACAGCCACATTACCGACTATCTCGGATGATGCATTATATGGGACGTCATGATAGTGCTGACTTTTTTATCCAGGGCGTTAAGTTCAGTCTGAGTCCACCTGAGTATGCCAAAGGTATACATGAGGACAGGCATGACCTAGCCGTTATATGCGTGTGTCTTGTTCACACCGGACAAAAGGCTGTTATGCACTTTGGTCAAGCGTGCATAAAACACGTCGCAAACTGACTCTTTCATACCAGCCTCATCGATACCGATGTTCTGTGACATACCCAGGCATCGGTATGTTTCAGCCTCGAAAAGGGTCCTTAAGTTGACGGGCATAGATAAGTCTATGCCCTCAGAGTTAGCGACTCTTCACCTTTCAACATGGAATACCGCACACTTATCCGTCCCCAGCTCCATTCCAATGGAATTGCTAAATTCACAAGTGATGTGTAGCAATTTCATAAGATGGGGGCGACTGGAGGCGAATAACTTGAAGTCATCCATATAGAAAAGGTGGGTCACTTTTGTCCCTCCTTTCCGTAGCTGGAATCCCCTCCCGGAGCCCTCCAGTAAGCTACTGAGAGGGTTCAGAGAGAGGCAGAACCAAATTGGACTCAGACAATTGCTCTGGAAGATACCCCTTCTTATCCTTATGTGGTTCTCCGCAGCCATCATCCGCTCGCTCAGATGAAAAAGGATCGTACTCCACTGCCCCATACACTGCTCGAGGAAGTCTCTAACTGTACAGTCTATCTTGTACAGCTCGAGGACTCTCTTTAGCCCTGTATGAGGCCCCCGAGTCAAATGCCTTTCTGTAGTCTATCCAGGCGGCGGAGAAATTCCGACGGTTATTATTATTATTATTATTTATTACACCATTGTTTCTTTTTGTCAATAATTGAAAAAATACTTCGCAGTCACTGCTTACCGACGGCAGCGCGGCTATAAATTCTACAAATTTTCAGGGACAGGCGGGCTATGCTTTAGTAAGTAGCGATCGTTTTCCTGTTCTCTAACCTCCATGATTGAAACTGTTTATGACGTTGCAATGCTGCCTGTTGTCAACCGGGTGTTGTTCATTAGATTTGCGCAATGTCCTGGAGGGATCTGATTGCAATAGCGGGTGAAGTATCCATCTTACCAGCCAGAACGGTGCCATGTTTATAACACATACATATTTATACTCGTTTTTCTTAGCAGCAACCCGGCACCAACGAAACAACAATTTGTTATTCAACGTTAAATGCTCGTTAACGTAAATGGTGGCAGGCTGGCCAAGTACGCAGAATAAGGTCGAATTTAACCCTTTCGTAGTACGGCAGGCGGCAATTACATTGTCGCGCAGTGTCCTGTTTGTGAATTTTACTACATATAACTTTGATCATATAGACAGGTATATAATCAAAGCATAACACATTCTTCGGAAGTCGAACATTTTTGTCATCATGAGGTACACGATGAACGGCTATTATATTATGTCGGATGATTGTAAGACGCTTAATAGCATCGGCCAAACGCTCAATTATGCTGATGAGATCACTCACCTCGCCTGTCGGAAATATTAGATATTTCGACATTGCACTGTCTTGCTTGCAGTTCCATGGTATGTATTTTGTTCTCAAGTAGTTTTAATTGAGGTTTAAAGCAATTAGATTGTGATATATTTTGTTCTACAGTTTTCAGTCGACTGTCAAAGAGGTCCTTTCGTTCATTCGAGAAGCTAAGTGATTTCTCTATTTTGCATAGTGGGTTTTAACTTCGTTCAATAATTTATTAAGGTTAAGTTTCAACACATCGTTGTTAAGTTCTAATAAAGCAGAAGTAATCTTTGATAGCTCGCCCTTTAGGGCTGTATATACCGCGGCGGCGATGCTATTTGCGATGCAGTCGATAATGGTTTTATGCCATATTTGCATTTGATTATTAAACTTTTCTTCAAATTTACTCATATTTGTATCAGTTTTATCATTTTCCATTTGTTTAAGTTTACGGTTAGTTATAAAGCTTTAGCTAGCTAATCTTCTTTACCGATGCAGGAATATTACCGTCCCATGAAAACACATTCGGTGGTGTGCGTTGTAAACATATCGTAGTGCGTGGTTGTATCGGGACATGGTAAGGATGGTGTTGACAAAATGTAAGGAAAATGAAAATATTATTATGTTAGGAGACTAATGGAAGGGTTGGGGTGAAGAGGTCTGGTTATGAAAGGATATTGGGAACGTTTGGTGATGAAAGTATAAATGAGAATGGTGAAGACCTCCTCACAGTATGTGTGGAAAAGAATCTTTTTGTGACGAATACTTTTTTTCGTCATAAGAGGATTCACATGTATACATGGGAAAAAGGTGATGATAGCAGCATGATAGATTTCGTAATTGTGGATGAAAGAATGAGGAGCGCAGTCGTAGATACAAGGGTTTACCGGGGGTCCAACGTAGGGATGGATCATTACTTGGTCTTATGTCGAATTAATGGTCTTTTCAAGCGTTGGCGGCATCGGACATCTGTGTCTACCACTGCGTTACAGCGTATAAGAATAGAGAAGTTACAAGATGAAGATGTGAAAGAGAAGTATAAATGTAGACTGAGAGAAAATATTAGATGTTTGAATGAGTTGTGTATGAATGATTTAGACTTGAATACTGTGTGGGATAATATTAAGAAAGGTTTGGTGGATGCCGCCACTGAAGTATGTGGTGTAAGTAAGAGAACAAATGAAAGGAAAAGTAATACGTTGTGGTGGGATGATGAGGTACGGGTGGAAGTTGAATCAAAGAAGAAAGCATGGTTAGGTTTACTAGCAACCAAAGCTGGTAATTCTTCTGGTATGAATGATGAGATTGAAAGAAAAAAGGCAGAATTTAGACGTCTAAATAAGAGAGTAAAAGAAGTTGTTGAAAGGAAAAAGAAAGAAAGAACGGATAAGAATAATAGAAGGATATCTGATAATTTCCAGGCTAACGTAAAAATGTTCTGGAAACTCGTAAGAACTGCCAGGGGAAATACAAAACAGCCTATTATGAATGCTATAAGAGACGAGAATGGATGTATTCTGAATGATGAAGTTTCGAATTTAAACAGATGGAAGGAATACTTTGAAAGCGTGTTTATGAGTGAAGAGTCGTCCGAATTAAATGAACTAGAAATTCCGAAAAAAGTGGAAAGGGGTATGGAGATAAGTGTAGATAAAATACTGAAAGCAATGAAAAGCAGGTAAGGCAGCTGGATATGATAGAGTATCACTCGAGATGCTAAGGGCTGGAGAGGGAGTGGTGGCAAGCCTGCTGTACACCTTGTTTAATTTATGTTGGGAATTAAAACGGGTACTGGATGACTGGTGTAAAGCAGTGATAGTACCAATATATAAAGGAAAAGGGTCACAGCAGGACTGCAAAAACTACCGTGGTATCAGCTTGCTTAGTATTGTGGGTAAACTGTATGCTAAGGTGTTAATTGAAAGAGTTATGAAAGAAACTGATGGAAAAATTTGGGATGTGCAAGCGGGTTTTAGAAAGGGAATGGGGTGTACAGATCAAGTCTTTTCCATGCGCATGATTGCGGAGAAGTTTTTGGCCAAAAACCAGAAAGTTTTTTGTGGACTTGGAAAAGGCTTATGACAGAGTGGACAGGAATGTGTTACGGCAAACACTGAACTCATACGGGTTGAGCGCTGGTTTGATACAGGCACTAAGGTCTCTTTATAGGGACTCTAGTGCTTGTGTCAGGATCAATGGGGTCTACTCGGACTGGTTTGGCATCCAAAAAGGTGTCAGACAGGGCTGTGTAGCTTCCCCTTGGCTGTTCAACCTATTTATGGACAGGTGTTTGCAAACTTTGAAAGATGAAGAATGTGAGTTAAGAATGGGCGAGTTAACCGTCAAATGCCTTTTGTATGCCGATGATCAAGTCATATTTGCGTAATCGGCGGCTGAGTTGCAAATGATTGTTACATTAATGAACTGGGAATTAAAAGAAAAGGGAATGAAAGTGAACGCAAGTAAGACGAAAGTGATGGTTTTTGAAAGAGAAGAAAGCAAAACGGTATGTGAAATAAGAATAGGAGAGTTAATTGAGCAAGTGGATGAGTTTGTGTATTTGGGATGTGTATTTAGCAGGGATGGTAGATATGATAGGGATATAGAACGACGAGTAAATGCAGGGAATAGAGTGAATGGGGCACTACACTCTATTATGAAGAACCAGAATGTGTCAAAACAGGCACGTATGGTAATTCATAATGCTGTGTTAGTCCCTACTTTAATGTATGGTAGTGAAAGCTGGGTGTAGCAGAAGAAGCACGAAAGTAGAATAAATGCTGTAGAAATGCGGTCTTTAAGGAATATGCTAGGGTTGAATCTGAATGACAAGGTGAGAAATTGCGTGATAAGAGATAAATGTTGTATGCAAGATGATGTTGTGACCAGGATTAAGAAAGGAATGCTTCGGTGGTTTGGTCACGTAGAAAGAATGAATGAGGAAAGAGTGACAAAGCAAATTTATATGGCAGATGTGAACGGCCGAGTCGGGAAGAGACGCCCTAGAAAAAGTTTATCGACCAAATTGGCGATATTTTGAAAAAAGCCCACATTAGAACCTTTAACCGACGAGCATGTATGCGTAGATATATGGATGTAAAGGAGGCGAAAGAGGTATGTCAGGATCGTGCCAAATGGAAGTACGTAGTCTCTGCTTACCCCTCTGGGTGACAGGCGTCAGTGTTTATATATATATATATATATATATATTGTTTGTAATACAGGTTGTTTGGAAGGTTGATGCAAAGCCATAAAGCGGAGCTAGTATAGACTATTCAGAACCATTTGAACCCAACTTGTCTTAGACGAAGTGCGACTATTTTTATCAAACTTTAATGATTTTTGATGACAAAACCCAAAATTTTGGAGTTAATTGTAATTTGTGGACAGTTTGAAAGACAAATCATTTACTTTTTATTTTATTTTATTTTATTAAAGTAATGTGTAAACAGTCCAATGTAACATGATTCAGGCATCTGTGTCATGAAATAAGTTTTTTACAGATATTTGTAGTCAATGATTTATTTAAAGATTGAGGAAAGCTGTTATTTGACGGCATTAAAAAAATATGGATGGTGTTGTTTTCGTTCAAACATTTTTAAAAACATGCCTGGTTATTGTTTTTTCTTTTGAGGCATCAACTATGCGGATAGCATAATATGGGCTATAATGTTGGAAATGATTACATAACAGAGTTCAATTCTAAGTATTAATTGGCACTTCGAAATAAAATTGAGGGGACTCTTCTAACAAAGGCCAACGCGTAGCGCGTGCGATGAGATAGCATGAAGCATGAAGTTTATTACTTGACGTTCTCAGGTAGCGAGCCTAGTAATAAAAAAATAGCGATGCGTAAATTACATTTCACAATAAAAACAACTTAATGGGTAAGACAATAGCATCGTGTTTCTTTCGTCTGGGTAACTACCTGTTTCTTTAAGGGACTCTAGTATACTTAGTTGAGTTACAACTATGTTTATGACTGGACGTTATTTCCTTATTTCTTCTGTGTGTGTTAAGTGACTATGACTTCTTTCTCGAAACCAGGAATATGCTGACATTGTTTTTATGTATGGCAGAACAGACGGCAATGGATCTTTAGTACGACGGGATGTACCAAGAACGCTATCCTAATCGCAGAGTACCAAATGTGAGAGTATTTTACAACACATTTCGTCGGCTTGCTGAAGATAGGATACACCATGTGAAACATGGAGTCAATCCAGGTAGACATGATACTCACATCAAGAAAGATATCTTGGCGGCATTTCAAGCTGATCCACATGCCAGCACTAGAAAAATTGAAATATTTCTCATTGGAAGGTGTGGAATACAATGCACCAAAATAACAAGTACCCTTTTCATGACACTGGTGTTCAAAGTCTTGAATAGCGAGATCCTCAGAGAAGGATTCAGTTTTGTCGTTTTCTTCTCAACGCAGATATAGAAGATGCATGGTTCCTGAAATCAATCTTGTGGACAGATGAAAGTAAATTTTCCAGGGAAGGCGTTACTAACTTCCATAACCTTCATCAATGGGCTGAGAAATCTAATAATCCACATTGGAAAAAGCGGAAGTCTTTTCAAAGGAAAGTCTCGGTCAACGTGTGGGCTGGGATAATTGGCAGAACACGAATTGGGCCCCATATCTTACCGGATAATTTGGATGGCAACAATTATTTGGAATTCCTACAAAATAATCTTCCAGAGCTTGTAGAAGACTCCGGGGCCCCGATATTCGCTACAGACCGAGAAATCATCTTTCAACAAGATGGTTGTCCAGCGCATTGGACATTAAATGTACGAGAGCACTTAAATAATTGCTTCCCTAACAGCTGGATAGGCAGAGATGGGCCTATCCCTTGGCCCGCCCGGTCACCTGACCTGACTCCACTGGACTTTTTTGTGTGGAGTCGTGCCAAAGAACTAGTCTATACGAATGTGGAAATAAACACAAAAGAACAATTGATTGAGAAAATTAATTCAGCGTTTGAAACGATGAAACTGGAGATGAAGTTAAAAATAACAACAGGAGTGAGAAGACGGGCCCGTGCTTGTGTTGGGAATCGTGGCGAAAATTTTGAACACGAACAATAAATGATTTTAAACAAATTTTTGTTTTAATTATTTCGCCAATAAATTATAATTTTCACCCTCTATTTGGTTTGTAGGCCCTAATTCCATTAATTTGTGAGCTATCCGCGTAGTGGATACCTCAAAAGAAAGAACAATAACCAGGCATGTTTTTAAAAATGTTTGAACGAAAACAACACCATCCATTATAAGGACAATTACAACAAATTATTTAAATACTGTGGTATCTTGCCAATAGAAAAAAAATTAAAACTTACTTGTAGAACAGTTCTTTAATACAAAATTACATCATACCTACGTAAAAACATCAGCTTAGAAGTATATATAACCCTAAATTAATTATAGCTAAAACTCATAATATGTATGGCGATCATCAAAATAAGATTATTATTCCTAAATTAATTAATAAACTACCTAAAACCTTGAAGGAAAATATCAATCCCAAAAATATTAAATACAAATTAAAAACATACTTTTTGAACTAACTAACATGATATAACTAAAAACTAACATACTTACTATATGTAATATAATTACTATATGTATAATCCAAAAAATATAAAATAATATTTTCTCCAAACATCCTGTATTATACTCTAACTAAATAGCCGTTACAACTCATCCTCATATTATTTGTATAGAAATGAGCGAACTACCTTCTCACTCTAAATAATATTAAAATGTTTGCGCTCGAAAGACGGCGAACTGCAGTGTGCAGAAAAATCTTATATAGGTTTATGTTGCACTGTATTTATGAACTTTGTTTAGTATGTATTTTAGTTGTTGTAAAATAAAAAAATAAAAAAATCCATATTTTTTAATGTTGTCAAATAACAGCTTTCCTCAATCTTTAAATAAATCATTGACTTCAAATATCTGTAAAAAACTTATTTCATGACACAGATGCCTGAATCATGTTACATTAGACTGTTTACACATTACTTTAATAAAATAAAATAAAAAGTAAATGATTTGTCTTTCAAACTGTCCACAATTTACAACTAACTCCAAAATTTTGGGTTTTGTCAGCAAAAATCATTAAAGCTTGATAAAAAAAAATAGTCGCACTTCGTCTAAGACAAGTTGGGTTCAAATGGTTCTGAATACTCTACTAGCTCCGCTTTAGGGCTTTGCATCGACCTTCCAAACACCCTGTAAAGATATTAATCATTATTTTGCATGTGTAGGGGGTATTTTGTGAGTTGTGACCCTCTACATATAATTGATATGTAGTATATTAATGTAGGTTGTATCTTCTACGTTACGGGATGTGGTAATTAAAACTGTGTCCGTTTCCGTAGAGAGCGTTTATTGTACTGAAAATACTTATGAATAAAAAATGTAATTATAGTGAACGTGTCGCGCGCGCAGGCGCGATATCAGCATTATTTTCTAAACTGTTGAAATATCATGTACTTGCTCGTACATCTTGCCAATTTTATAAACAAGAAGAAAGTTTAAGGCGATGAACCCCTATTGAGTTTACGGGCAGCCGTTGCGATCACCGCATCCACACTATCGATGTCCGAGACCCCATGCTCCGATGAGTGTCCTTGGGTTGGCTGCTCGACATTGTTGGGGTCTGGCTTGTCGCGAAGATTCACGCTGCAGCCTTGACATCTTCTTTTCAGCCGGAATGTCCCCCATGCAATGAAGGCTACAATAATAAATCCGACTACGGTGTACAACACATAGTTGTGTATGTCATGTGTGAGTGATTGTACACTCAGTGTTTGTTGCTGTTCCTTGACCTTATCAATGTTGTTTTTCAGCTCTTGTAAGGCGTCTTTATGATCTTCAGGTCCAAATGTATGATTAAAGTCTGTCAGTATGTGGTTCAGGCTTGATTCACGCATGTACATTCTTTCTTCACTGCCTGTTAGTTTCAACTCGCTGTGATAGTCGTTGCGAGCATGAATGATGAAGCTTTCTCCCTTGAGCATACACCCAAGTCCGAGTAACATAATCCCCGTGCCGTGTAAGTGCTGTGACGTCACTCCAGCTGGGCAGAAAATGCGCATCGTGCAGTCTTCGCAACAGGAGAACAGCCACGCGCCACGATTGTGTAATCGCACCCACCTGTCGTTGCAATCCAATACTCTTGTGCGGCATGTTGATGAGTCGCCATTGTTTAATATTTGCGCTTCACATAATGTATCGGCTACCTTAATGTTGTAAATAGGTTGATTGATAGCACATAACATTTTGTTTTCTTGCAGATTTAAGCATGATGATACATCTCGGTTTTCTAAGGGTATTATCATGTCCCCTTTTAGGTTTACAGCAAGGTATTCAGATGTGAGTACTATAGTTTTCTCTGTGTGTCCAGTTATTTGCGGAATAGGAATGATGTGGTTAAGTTCATATTGTTCGTTGTTTATTAGCGGTAGCTTCACTTCGAATATTATGTATGCACTTGTTAAGCGCACGTGCACTCGCGCCAGCTTGTATAGGCTTCGCGTGCAATGGCGTGTGTTCACACAGGGTAGCGATAACTCGCTTGGTAAATGACCGGAGATGATGTTGAGCTGATCTTCAAATTGGTTGGGCTTGATGAGATGGGTGTCAACTCTCCCGTCCTTCACGTCAGTTACTAGGTCTAGGAGTTGCTGTTGTATTTGTCGTATGTTTGAAATGATCAAGTTCACGGCCAGAGCGGTAGCTGTTATGTACATAGCATTGTCATGGCTGATTTGTATGCGTTTTTCCGTTTCAGCGAGATGATTGTCGATGATACGAAATTGTGTGTTCATTACTTCCTCGTTTCTTTTTAGAAGATTATATTCACTTTCGATGATCGATGTGTGATTTTTGTAGAGATTCAATAGATGATTTTCGTTTGACTGGATTATGTTGATATCCTTCACGTACTGATTGGCAAATCTCTCATCCAGAGTACCAAAAAGGGAGTTTGCTAGGTATCCTATTCCATTCACTAGTCCTCTTTTTCTTCGAGACGGTCCATGTTCTGATCGTAAGATATCGTTATAGTGTTGAATTTCGTTAAGTTCGTGTTGAAACTGGGATGAAATTGTAAGATAGGCTGCTTCCTTCTTGCATAATGTGTTCAAATGGTTGACATAGTTTTGTATGTTGTCCAAACTCCGCCAATATGTCGTCATGTTGTAGTATACAACCATTTTCCACTTATCTTGAATAATCTGCACATCAGACACCTTGTCAAAATAAACGACTCTTGAACTGCTAAGCCTTGTTATGTTGATCATTTGTTGCGTAGTAGGTCCAACACACATCGAAAATATAAGTAGTAACGTACAAAAAAGGTTGTTGAAGTGTTTTTTGCCGTTGTTGTTTCTTCGTTTTCTTTGTGTATTTATTGCAGGCTTCGTAGTGTCAACGTCAGAAGATGCAGTTGTATAAGATGACGGATCCAACGGAAGGCGTGACAATTTTGTAATCGGTCGCTTCATATTACTTGTTTTAGTTTTCAGTGTGACGACTCGTACCCGGCCGTCCGCACCTGGGTGAGTCTCCAACACCCGTCCCAGGATCCATTTGGCAGGAGGAATGTTGTCTTCTCTGACGATAACGACGTCCCCAACTTCTAAGTTTTTAGTAGGGAAGTGCCATTTGCTTCGAGTTTGTAGAGTTTGAAGATAGTCAGTAGACCACCTTCTCCAGAAGTCCTTGTACATTTTCTCCGTAAGTTGCCATCTTGTAGAGAAGGTCATGTCATTACCCTCAGCGGATAGTGGTGATTCTAGAGAAGGCTCGCCGATTAGGAAGTGAGCTGGTGTCAAGCAGTCAAGGTCTTCGATATTCTCTGACAACGCCACCAGGGGGCGAGAGTTGAGACATCCTTCAATCTGCGCCAACAGTGTAGAAAATTCCTCGAACGTAAGTTTTTGATCCCCAAGTACTCGTTTGAGGTGATGTTTCAGGCTTTTTACTGCAGCTTCGTAGAGTCCACCAGCAGTAGGCCAGGAAGGGGCGTTAAAATGCCATTCAATGCCCCACTCTGACATGTTAGTTATGACGTCATTGTTTATGTAGCATTGTAATGCCTCCTTTCGTTGTTTTTCCAATGCTCTTGCTGCGCCCACGAAGTTGGTGCCGTTGTCGCTGTAGATGTGACGGGGCTTTCCTCGGCGGGCACACATTCGTTTCAAGGCGTTCAGAAAAGCCACTGTGCTGAGATCGGAGACAAGTTCGAGGTGAAGAGCTTTTGTGCACAGACACACAAATACAGCTACGTAGGCCTTCATTGTCTTTATTCCTCTGCCCTTGTTAGCCTTTACCTCCACATGCCCAGTGAAATCTACACCGGTGTGTGTGAAAGGCCTTGATGGTGTGACGCGTGGAGGAGGTAAATCACCCATAAGTTGGTTGTTGTTGATAGTTTTGAAGCGATGACACGTGATGCACCGTATAAGTCGTTTTTTCACTGCTCTCAAACCGCTGATAATCCAATATCTGTTGCGTAGATATGATAGAGTTAGTCTGGCTCCACCATGCAGGGTCCTCTTGTGCGCTTGGTCGATCAGTAACTCCGTTAACCTGTCATTGTAAGGTAAGATAATTGGATGTTTTTGTTCTTGACTTAAGTTGGCATTTTCCAGACGTCCTCCTACACGTAAGATTTCGTGTTTGTCCAGGAATGGATTTAAGTTTAAAATGCTGCTTGTTATTCGCACTTTATGATGTTTATTGAGTTGTGCAATGTCGTCGGCGAAATGATTAGTTTGTATAGCCTTGATAATTGCATTATGTGCGTTCTGCAGGTCACTCGTTGCTAAGTACGATGACCGCATGGCATTGTTGACGTCACGTGCATTGTTTATGAACCGAAGTATCCAACTTAGGATTCGAGTTACGCGTGCCATACAGCTGTGTTTGTTTAAAAGTTCTCCGATTAATGGCATCGACCTTTGTGACACGCAAACTTGTTTGACCTTTTTCTCTTCAACAGTTGTGTGGAATTGGTCTTGAAGTGGGAAATCGTTGTCTTTTAGCCAAATAGGTCCCCACCATAAATGATGATTCGCCAGTTGTAGTGGAGTTAGGCCTCTGCTGGCACAATCTGCTGGGTTATATTCAGACTTGACGTGCCTCCAGCATCCCGATGGCATGATGACAGTGATCTGTGTTACGCGATTAGCCACAAATGTAGTCCATCTTGAAGGCCCCCCCTTGTAACCAACCCATCACGATCATAGAATCTGTCCAACCATGTATTGTTACAATCTGTGAGTTTATTGACTCTGTGACCTTTTTCATAAGTCGAGACAGTAGTAGGGCACCGCATAGTTCAAGCCGTGGTAAAGACGGGGGTTTTCTTAATGGTGCGAGCTTAGTTTTTCCCGCCACCAGCGTGATAATTTGTTGCCCTTCTTCACTAATAGATTTACAGTAGATAACGCAGCCGTAGGCTTTCTCGGAGGCGTCACTGAATCCGTGTAACTCGATGGGTTGTTTAGTGTTACCAATCCAGCGTTGTAAAGCGATGGTATTGATAGTGGGCAATTCTTGTTGAAAGGTTGTCCACTCTTGTTGTATGTCTTCCGGAAGAGGTTCATCCCAATTTGTTGAAGCAAGCCAAGCTTGTTGAAATATGAGTTTTGCCTTCATTGTTACCGGAGACAGCCAACCAAGTGGGTCATATAATTTTGATAGATCAGAGAGCAATGTCCGCTTCGTTGTGACGTCACGTGTGTTACTAAGTGGCGCCTTGAATGTAAACTGATCAGTGTGCGGATTCCAGGTTAAGCCGAGTGTTTTGTTACTCTCTGCGTCCTTGAAGTCAAACATATTCTGGCTTATGAGATGTTCAGGTAAAGTTTGAAGCAATCTGGGGTGGTTACTAGCCCATTTGCGAAGATTGAACCCACCGCCTTTTAACAGGTCAATCAATTGGTTTTGAGCGTCTTGTGCTTCTAACATGTCGTTGCTGCCACCAAGTAGGTCATCCACATACAGCTGGTGAGTAAGGATCTCTGCCGCGAGAGGATAGCGGTGTCCATCGTCCATTACGAGTTGTATTATGGTGCGCATTGCCAAAAATGGTGCAGCTTTGGTACCATATGTTACAGTGCACAGTTGGTATTCTTTGATGAGATCTGTAGCAGAGTCACGCCATACAATTTTTTGCAGGTGTTGATCTTCATCGTGTATCAGTACTTGACGGTAAAACTTCTCAATGTCTGCAGTGTAGACGTATTGAAAGGCTCGCCAACGTAGAATCATAGATTGTAGGTCTTGTTGGAGGTTAGGCCCGCACTCCATGAGATCGTTCAAGCTTTGTCCTGTACTTGTCTTGGCAGAGGCATTAAAGACTACGCGCAATTTTGTAGTTGTTGAGTCCAGCTTTTGTACGCCGTGATGAGGTAAGAAGTAGCTTGGCTTATGGTGTTCAGTGCATGGCTTCATGTGGCCGAGTTGTAGATATTCGTCAATAAACTTCTTGTATGACGTAGAAAATGTTTCCTGTTTGGCCAATCGTTTTTCTAACTGCCGAAATAGTGCGATTGCCTGTGGCTTAGAAGTGCCCAAGGTTTGTTCGTAGTTTATTTTCATTGGAAGTCTGACTGCATATCGTCCGTCTTCTTTTCTTGTTGTTGTGGTTGAATAAATAGATTCACAGTATTCTTCCTCTGATGTTAGATTGTGATTGGTTTCGGTTATCTCCTCCATCTCCCAAAATCGAGATACATCGTCAAGATTAATGAGCACGTGGCAGTTGAAGGTTTTGATATTGCCCAGCAGTACCCAGCCCACTTTTGTCTGTTGAGCCATGGGTGCGTGTGAGGGTCCTCGTAGCATACCACTCATTACTATGTCAGCATACACTCCAGCGTCTAACAGAACGTCCACTGGTCTCGAGATGTTGAAGTCGGGATCCGCCAGTTGTATGTTCTGAATATGTGGCCAGTCTTGTTTTTCGAAGGTGTAATTAGGCAGGTTGCTGAGCATGTTGGCCATTACCATGGCTTCGATTGTAAATGAATGGCCTCCGTACAAAGACTCACAGTCTAACCGTACGGTTCCGTTGCTATGATGTGCTGACGTCCCTATGCCTGAGACTGTGGCGTTTCGATTTTGTCTTTGCAGTCCCAGCCGTTGCGCAGCATCTTCAGTTATTAGATTTATCTGTGATCCTTGGTCGAGAAGGCATCGCAATTGAACAGTCGATCCATCAGCTGCCATCACCTTTAATTGAACGGTCGCTAGTAGGACTTCGTTATAATTTCCAGACACGTGGTTTGCCTTTTGCTGTGACGTATGTGGCTTGTTGCTAGGTATAACGTTATTTGAGACCGCGATTTCAACTTTGCGGTAAATATCGTGCAATGTTGTGTGGTGTGCTTCTTTGCACACGCGGCATCTTTTGTTGGAGTTGCATTTATTGTCGTTGTGTAAGTACAGGCAATTGCGACAAATATGTAGTTGCGAAATTGACCTCATTTTGTCTTCCGGTGACATGTCTTGAAACGACTTGCAGTAGAGTAAAATATGATTGTTTTTACACAGCGGGCAATTTTTGTCTGTGCTTGTATGATATGCTCGAAGAAAACTACGCCTGTTGGTGTTGTTAAAGTCCTTCTTAAATTGAGCTGTTGCCTCCTTGTTGGTCGAATTGTTTGACTTGTTAGGTGTCTGTCTCTTCTTTTGAACAGGTTCAAGCGCAGTAAACTTGTTTTCCAAGAAGTTTATCAGCTCATCCAAGGAAGGTAGCTCTCTCGGAGCCTTTCTGATCTCCATGTAGGCTGCATACGTGTCGGAGTCCAATTTGCCAGTGAGAATGTGCACCAGGATCGGATCCCAAGTCGTTGTGTCGATGCCCAGATTGTGAATAGCATGTATGGTCTCGACACTTGTGTCATGTAGCTTCTTCAGCTCGTATGCATTCTGTGTTTGCAACGCCGGTTGTCCCATAAGGGTTTGTATATGTTTTGTAAACAAAAGTTGTCGGTTGTTGTACCTATGGGTGAGTATCTCCCAACAGGTGTCGTAATTATCAGCTGATACTGTAAGATGCTGTACGATGCGCTCCGCCTCGCCTTTAAGTTTGCCCTTGAGGTGCTGCATCTTTTGCGTTTTTGTCAACATGACATTGTTGTGGATGGCTTCACAGTAGAGGTCCATGAATGTAGGCCACTGGGTATAATTACCAGAAAAAGAAGGAATCTCAATTGTAGGCACTTGCTGATGCTGTTGAGATACTGAGTTAAGCTTACGATTCAAATCCCTTTTTGTAGTTTCGTACAAGGTTTCGTATGCAGAAAACTCTTCTTCGTAGCCTACATCACCGCCAGAAGTCAGGTTATCGATTTGCCAGTGGAGCTCGTCGATCAGTTTCCAGCGAGACTGCAGCGAATTCAGTTTGTCACAAATTTCCCACTTTTCTGTCAACTCTTTGGTGTTGATGTTTTTAATCACCCTAGAGAGCGCCCGGAAATTAGTGCGTTGTTGGCTAATGAACTCATCAGACCTTGATGGTACTCCAGTTTCCGCAGTTTTCACCTCGTAGTTCGTCAGCATGTCACGAATCGCTTCGTACCGCTTCTTTGTGGTGGTGTAGGTATCATTGATGAAATAGTCGTCATCCAAGTCGCTGTCTGTTTTTTTTAGAACACCATGATTCATGTTGAACACCTCCCATTGAGCATTCAAAGCATCCAACCTTTTCTGTATGTATGTTCCTGACTTACGTGAATCAGAATCCTTTTTGAAGTTAGCCTCAATTTTAAGGATAGATTCAATGATTGTTCTCTGCTGTTGAAGTAGGTTCTCCATGGTTTAAGAACGATGTTGTAAATAGTTGGTTTCAGATACGTGTGACTGCGACTCTTACCGTAGTATGCACCTCAATCAAGCTGGTGAGACCCGCTTGTGGGAGGCCAGCAACCAAAGTGACACTACAGATAGAATCACGAATTACTCTTTTTTTTTTTCAAATACACTTTACTGTTGAACTATTGTAGACGTAATATGCAAGTCTTAGTTCACGTCGATAGCTCGAAGGACCAAAATGTAGGGGGTATTTTGTGAATTGTGACCCTCTACATATAAATGATATGTAGTATATTAATGTAGGTTGTATCTTCTACGTTACGGGATGTGGTAATTAAAACTGTGTCCGTTTCCGTAGAGAGCGTTTATTGTACTGAAAATACTTATGAATAAAAAATGTAATTATAGTGAACGTGTCGCGCGCGCAGGCGCGATATCAGCATTATTTTCTAAACTGTTGAAATATCATGTACTTGCTCGTACAGCATGTAAAACTGGTTGATAAAAATAATTCATAATAAAAATATTTAAAAAATATTTTTCAACAACCCAATAATAATGTTTACAAGTTTGTAAAGCTAAGAATTTTTTACTACTGATGTGCCGTCAAACGACTGAAAGTTTTTTTTTTATTATTTTAACATTTGGTGGTAATAGAAAAGTACTTAACACTTTAATAACATGTTTATAAAGTTTTTAATTTATAACTTGTCTCATTCTCTATTAATACTAAATCATCTTATTTATATGAAATTAAATTTATTTAAAGTGCTCCAGTAATTAATTTTCTACCATAAAAATGGAAAGAATGTAAGTTTCTTCTTTACGTAAGGGTTATGAAACAAGTAAAACAATTGCGATGTTTTATTGCGCGCGTTTGCGGACTGCTATATTATTAGTAATATAGTTGTAGCATGAATGGGTCGGCTCGACCGCACTCACAGAATACCAGCGTAAAATAGCAGCTCAATGCGTCAATGTTTCATATGGTGAGTGTAGAGAACCCAGGCTTCCAATTCGACTTCGAAGGAACACTCGATTGTTATGTGTCCTCTAACATTTTGCACAACCCTTCCTCTCCCACATACCTCAGAAGCCGATTTTCCTTCACCCATCCTCCGGAAAAACCATGCAGATCCCTTGTTAAAAATCTTATTGACTTTCCCGTCTTTAATTCCAGTTTTTACTCCCACTCCTTTTCAGTTCACGCGGTAAGATTATGGAACTCACTACCGTCAAATATAAGAAATTCCGAAACTTTGTTGATATTCAAGAAACGTCTTAGAGATAACTACTTTGCATCCTGTTAATTTATATATATATATATATATATATATATATATATATATATATATATATATAATATATATCTATATTATTTATTAGTTATTATTATTTATTGATTTATTTTATTTTTATTTATTGTTTTATTTTGTATAATTTCCGTAACATTGTGTATATTATTTATTTTTAGTAGTACTAATGTATGCACTAAGTTTGCAATTTAAATATAATTTCCTTTATGGGTCTACTGGAAGATATTTCAGCGAATTTGGAATAAGTAGAACCTTTGTACGTAATTACTATAAGACTGCTTCTGTACCTTAATGTGTGTACATAAAATAAATTAAAAAAAAAAGAACCGGAGACGGTTTCTGCTGAAAACAAAGCATTCCATCTTAGTCCACATGGGCCACAACAACTACTTACCATCAGGTGGACTAGTTTGGTGGTGCTTGTTTGTCACTCTTAACCTATAAAAAATATTGTTATCCACTTACAGGTTTCCTCACAATATTATACTCTGCCTTAATAGTATGCAGTATTGGTTGTAGAAAGTTTTCTCTTTTTACCATTAATTTATTTTAGTGACATTTGCGGCACAAGAATGCATTTAATGAACGCTTCCAATACTATCCCAAAAAATTATCTAATGTGCATTTCTCATTTCATTCTTTTTTTTTTTTTCAGAATGTACATCACATTCCAAGACGAACCGACGGGCAATGTTGGGTTCAAAGGCACGACTTTCCATGCTATATTTGGATAATTGTTATGATTGCAATTAAAACAACTGTTCCCTTATTTTTTCCTAATTTGAACTCAATATAAGAAAAACTATTTGTGTTTATATAATCATATTTTTAATAACATGTATGTAGATAATACCTATGTAAATTATAAAAATTAAATTATTATGTACCTTTAATTTAATTCTCTTAGTTTTATTTTCTTTTTACAAGATATATAGATTAATATGTTATTGGACATTTTAAGTACAAATTCTATATTCAATCAGTATAGATGAGTCAAATTAGTTTACTTTATTTATTATTATCATCTGTTGACCGAGCAAGACTAGTCAGGAATGGGAACTTCTGGAACAGGAAAGAGCTCCAAATCAACTTTAGCAATAATATTAATACCTACTTTACGTGAAATATTTCATCAAACATCAAATCGCAAACAGATCCTGGCCTATTTTAAAATAAGGTGTAAGAATATCCAATACCCACGTGGGTGTCGTAAGAGGCGACAGAGGGAAACATCTGGAGATTGGCAGCAGCAACTTCCTAATAACGACTAAGAATTTAAAAAAAAACGGTTGCCAACCCACTTACCAAGTGTGACAACTACGGCAAATATCTCCCCGATGAGGCAATCCACGAGGGAAGCCTACGTTCACCAGTAGAGTTTAATGGGTTGTAACACTAACACAGAGGTGCATTAAGGGAGAAACTACAGTACATATTCATAAAATTACATATTGAAACCTATTTTTTTTATTATTAGAATTAAGTAGGTAGGTAGCAAAATTGAAAAGTATCTTTAAGGAGAGCTCACAACATTTTAGAAGATCTGGGGGAACAGATGAACATAAATACATAGCCTTCTAAAATTGTAACAATTTTTTTGGATTCGCCGTAGTTGGGTAAAAATATTCACATTATCTGCTCCAAAACCAAGTCAAAACAGAAGACACGAATATACTGCAATCGGTATCGATAATGGAAGTTAGGCAGGCTATGCATGGTACAGCACTATTCGTCACCCACACATGCACATTACGCGCACACTGGTGCATTTTGATTGAGAGAGTCCAAAGAGGCAAATCCTTACTATATATATAGGTTTAGAAATTAGGTATAGTTTAGTAGTTTTACTTGCACTTTAAAACTCCCGCCAGAGTCGCAGACGCGCCTCCACCCCAACTGTGACGGGTAGGCGGAGAGGACATCCCTCCTGCCACAGTCCACCAACGTATTCATAGTAAGCTAGGCGCGCTCGTAGTGGGCCTATACCACGAGCCAGCCAAGTGGGTTCCTCTTTATTCACCGTGGGTGACCAAGCCACGACTACTAAGCCTCCTCCTCGGGAAGGGCTTCTTCGCCCCTTTTTCCTTCTCAGGTAAGGTGCACCAGAAACACAAGGTGCGCCTTCCTCTGCGGCCTTTACTACACCTGCCTAATAGGTCCCCCCCATCCCCTTCGAGTCCGATTCACAAAGGCCATGGGGCTAGGAAAAACGAGAACTCTGAAGTAATAACTTTTCCGACTCTAGCGGCGGATTTGGTATCAGAAGTGGGATAAAGTCTACCTTCTGTGTACTAAATATCGGGAATTTGTCAATAAAACAAAAAATACAAATTATTCATCTAAATTTATTTTATCGCCTTCAAAGTAGGCCCCATCGCTTGCAATACAACATCTCCAACGCTTCACCCACTCTTCCATACATTTTTCATAGGCTATTTGCTGTATGGCCTTTAGCTCATTCAGCGAATTTTTTGTTATGGCTTCTATCGACTCAAAACGTTTTCCTCGAAGTGGTAATTTTAACTTGGGAAATAAAAAAAAGTCAGACGGAGCCATATCAGGTGAATACGGTGCTTGGTCGAGAACTTTTGTTGAATTTTTCGCTAAAAACTCTCACTATAATGGCTGTGTGTGATGGTGCATTATCATGGTGTAGCATCCATGAGTTGTGTTGCCACAAATCTGGACGTTTTCGGCGGATACTCTGACGCAAACGCTTCATGACGCCTAAATAATATTCTTTATTCACTGTTTCTCCCTTTGGAAGGAATTCGGAGTGAACCACACCACGGTAGTCAAAAAAAACTGTCAGCATCACCTTGATTTTGGAGCGACTTTGCCGCGGTTTTTTGGGTTTCGGCTCGTTTTCGAGACGCCATTCTGAAGACTGTTGGCTTGTTTGCATGTCGTACTCATAAACCCATGTCTTGTCGCCAGTTATTATACGTTTCATAAAGGTCGGATCCGTAGAAGCTCGGGAAACCATGTCTTCAGCGACATGCTTTCGCTGCGCTCTTTGAACAAAATTGAGCTCTTTTGGAACTAGTCGAGCGGCGACGCGATTCATGCCTAAAATGTCAATGAGAATGTTGTGGACGGACTTAAAAGATATGTTCACCTCACTAGCCAACTCTCTCAGACTCATACGTCGATTTTCGAGCACTAGCTTCTTGATTTTGTCCATGTTTTCTTTGGTCGTAGCGGTTGAAGGTCTACCAGAACGAGGCAAGTCTACTACTACTTCTCGGCCTTCTTTAAGCGGGCTACATACGACACGATATCGGTCGCGATCTAGGGTGGAAAGAAATCGGGGCTTTTATCGGGGTAGACCCTACACACGGGCTTGCCTAGCAGTACGCATTCGGACTTGGAGCGGAATGCATATGCGGTAGAGTTCCTCAAAATGCCTCCGACTCTCTTAAAACACCACCGTGTTGGTTTAGCATTATCCATCTCGGTTAATTTATTCGAAAATAGAAAAAGAGAAGTTGCTAGGTGAAAAAATGGCTCCAAAAGAGATAAAAATTAAGGCACATAAACGTACTAAATGGCCTGTAATCCAAGGACGTGATTAATTTTCTTCGAATGGATGAAGACAGTTTTTATAACCTTCTAGAAATGATTTCGCCACTTATATAAAAACGTCAATTTCTCCTACCTATGCTATTTAGTTATTTCTTCTCTTTGTTCATTTCTGCTTTGGTCAAAATCTGGTTATGTATTACACAAACAAACAAGGAAAAAAATACTTTTGTATAATAATATGTATACTTTTTTTTAATGTAATCTTTATTTATGGACTAAAACTATCAGAAAATAAAATAGCTTATATCTTTTTTTTAAACATAAAGAAACCTTTAATTTCGGACATACTCCGTTTTATATAACTTGTTTGTTGATGTGGAGATGGTGAAGGAGTAGAAGTTAGTCGTTGATAAGAGGATGAAGGCACGTAAGAGATCGAAGTGTGGTCTTGTGGAGTTGTAAGAGATATGAGTGCGGTCTTGTGTTGATAGCGTTGAAATAGGAGTTAGTTGTTGAGGAGAGGCTTTATCTTCTCCTTACTTACATCATACACTCTACTTTACGAACGACAATAAAAAAATTAGTTTAGTAGGCATTCTTGACCATGTCACTTCGCAGGGTCACAGGCTAGGGTGGATATGATTTGAATTTCGATAAAATTTCAATTAATTTATTTATTTTATTCATTTTTTTTTGGTTTTTTTTGTAAAATATCAGTGCCATAGGTTTCTACTCCGTTTATATGATTAAAATGTAAAAATTTTGTTATATAAATAAGTCATTCAGTATCACCGTTTTGTTAACTTCCTTCCGCGAGGGTTGCCGGCAGCGACTGCCAAAAGAAATCGGGCCGATGCGCCTACACACACGCAGTAAGGAGGGGGCGGTGCCCCGATCTAGGAAGCATCGGCTGATCTAGGAAGCATTTTTGCTCCTGTCAGCCGATTAAGGAGGCGATATCGGCCGCGACTTAGGATGGCCCTACATACGACACGATTTAGAGGCAATCTAGAAGGCATCCCCACTACTCCACCCTAGATCGCCACCGATATCGTGTCGTATGTAGCCCGCTTTAAAAGCCTTATACCATTCATGAAAATGAAAATGAAAATGAAAATGAAAATGAAAATGAAAAATCTTTATTCGGTATCTTTTACATAGTAACATAACTAATGGCCGGAATCTCCTTTTAAGTATGATACTTGTGTTAGGAGACTCCGCTCCTTCCCAAGATTACAAAAGATACATTGTGCTATAGTAAGTATTACCTACAGCAAGATATATCAACAATTAGGATTAAACGGTGTCAAAAGAGAAGCATTATGGTTAATAGTTAAGTGCTAACTTAAGTAAGCGCAAAAGCAATTAATTAACAATTTAATTTAAAAAAAAAAAAAAATTGTTAAGTTTATGATGTGTGTGTGTGTGTGTGTGTGTGTGTGTGTGGCCGCGCGCGCGTGTGTGTGTGTGTGTGTGTGTGTGTGTGTGTGCGTGCATGTGCGTGTGTGTGTGCGTGTACGTATGTGTGTGTGTGTGTTGTGTTTGCATGCGGGTGTATATGTGAGTTAGTGAATAGAATTATGGCTATATATTACACAGCATATGTTAATGTAGGATAAGATTCTCAATTTCATCATAGTTTTTACCTCGAAGCCAGCTCTGTAGTGTGTTCTTGCACGTGTGTGTCATTGTAGGGTAAAAATTCAGAATTTTATTTAATTTATTATAAATATGTGCAGATTGTCTTCTAAATTGTCTCCTAGCGTAGGCAGTTTTAACGTGGGTTACGGGTGCAACATTTAATATTCTTCTTTTATTTTGTCTAGAGGGGTTGTAGGGCAGTTTTCTGTGAAGTTTTAGAATCGCGTGTAAAATGTAAAGTTTCCTTACAGATAGTAGGCCACATTGGGAATATAGACTTACGGTTGGAAACCTATAAGGTTTAAAATAAATCACTTTAAGCAAAGATCTATGAGCTCGCTCTAGTTCCAGAAATTTGGTTTTGGTGGCTCCACCCCAGACTGTGATAGAGTAAATAAGGATAGATTGTGCTAGCGATATATATATTTGTTTTAATAAATCTGCATCGGCAACGTGTCTCAAAGTTTTAAAAATCCAAGTTAGTTTGCGAATTCTGCCAATCAGTAGGTCAATGTGGGCACTCCAAGCAAGGCGCTGGTCAACCATTACTCCAAGATATTTGGTTTTAGATATTTTATCTATGCTATCACATGAGCAATTTTGGTTGGAGAAATTGTTACATGAGTGAATTTTTATTTGAAAGTCTGTATTTGGCTGAGTACTGTTATAATTTGTGAAACATATATAATTGGTCTTAGAGGCGTTTAAAGTCAATAAATTTTTATCTAACCATTGAGCTATTTGGGCCAGACCTTCTTGAGCAAAGCTATGTACTTCGTCCCATGTTGAACCAGAGAAAACTACAGCGGTGTCGTCAGCATATGAAAATAATTTACCATTACGAATATCCAAGTTACAAAGGTTGTTGATATAAATTAAAAAGAGAGTTGGTCCCAACACACTTCCCTGGGGGACACCATATGTTGTGTCTGCTAGCTCGCTAATACAGTCACCAACCCTAACACTCTGTTTACGAACACTCAAATAATCACACAGCAAAGCTAGGGGAGTACCCCTGATACCCACTGATTCCAATCTGCGCATAAGGATGGGGACAGAGACGGTATCGAAAGCCTTCTGAAGATCTAAAAAAAAACTGTAATGCACTTTTTATTTCTATCGACTTTTTCAGTAATGTGAGACGTTAATGCGCTTATAGCGTCATCTGTTGAAATCCCTCGCCTAAAGCCAAATTGTGAGTTAGATATTAGTTGATATTTGTTTAGGAAGGTAATTAATCTGCTATTTATAATTTAAATATTCATAAGCTCTTGTTTTCGATATACACGATTCGCCGTAGGTATTTCACAACATTTTTAGTGATTCACCACATGAAATATCATTCGAAACACAAAATTTAAGGCACACTCTTTGTTCAACAATATTTTCCATTGTAAAAATCGCCGAGAACTCAAAACTATGACCAACAAAAAGTGTAGTTTAAAACAAATTAAATGACAGATACCGCTCAAACTTTGCGCGCTAAATCAGTACAGTGCTACCAACATGCAGTAAAAAAATTAGAACGACCTCTTTTACGCGGGTCTTTTTATTGACATATTCCCGATACTTTTTACACAGAGTAGTATGAGTATATTTGTAATACCATCTTGTGCTTGCAGTTAATAAGCTATACATAGAACATAGTGCCTTTTTATAGCCAAGACCACGGAGGTTAGAGAACAGGAGAACAATCGCTACGTGCTAAAACATAGCCCGCCTGTCCCTGGAAATTTGTAGAATTTACAGCCGCGTTGCAGTCAGTAAGTACCTAGTATCTGCGAAATAATTTTTTAATTATTGACATAAAGAAACATTATAAAATGGTGAAATATTATTAAAAAATCAGTAATGATTAATGATTTATATTTATATTTGTAATAATTTATGGTTATTAAAATTATGAAAATCATAATTTATAATTTATTTATTAATAAATATTATTATTAAATAAATTATGATTAATTCTAGTTATTATAATTTCGTTATTTTCATTTTTTCTTTGAATGATATTATGATCATTTCAAACTCAAATAAAATTTCCTTTTTTTACTAGGGGACAGGACCGAGGGTGCTGTAAAGCGCTCGAAACGTCGGGTATTTAAAAAGTTAAATATACGCGATAAATTCCGTAAAAACTAGTGTTATTTCAATGTGTAGTGTTCGCGTAAATATAAGAAATCATCATTTCAAACTGGCTGTTGTGCGCCAGCTTTTATTGAGACAACTTAGCGATCGCAGCGCCTCGCTTATTTCGTCCATATTTCTGGGACACTATTTTCTACAGCGATCGTTCTCCTTTTCTCTAACCTCCATGGCCAAGACCAACAGCTGTATATGCATAGTACTCATCTGTCGAAACAGGTGATTGTAGCGCTCATAGAGGTTAGAGGGAAGGAGAACGATCGCTACGCACTAAAGAACAGCCTGTCCTTGAAAATTTGTAGAATTTATAGCGGCGCTGCCGTCGGTGAGTAGTGGCTGCGAAGTTAGCAGTTCATTTGTACATTTAGTTGAAGTTAGTTGAATAATGTACAAATTTTCTTTCATTGGTGAGAAAATTTTCGTGCTCCATAATTTTTAATTTTTGATAAAAACAAACATTAAAAATGGAGAAATATTGCGCATGAATGTGCAAGTGATTTAGCATCTGATCGGAAAAATAGACTGAAAGTGACTTATTTCTCGACTCCACAGAGTCAGTAATTCATTCTTGTGGTAATGTATACGCTATTACAACAAAGTCCCAGAAAGTATAGAAGGCCTCTCTATTAGCAAGTCAAGCAACAACTGTATAAAAAGAGTTATTATGATATAAATGAATACATGGTTGATAATAACCCTTGGGAATGAGGTGGTCGCTTCCAAGATGTTTCTAAAATAAATTTTGTAAATATTTGGTGACCCTTGACATTGTAAAATTTATTTAAAAATAGGCCCCGCTGGGTTTCTTTGACTTTCAATAAGAATTACTTGTAATCTATATTGTATAAAAAATTATTCTATTCTATTATGTTCTAATTGAGCGAGCTTAGCGATCGCAGCGCCTTACTTATTGTGTCCATATTTCTGGGACATTATTTTCTGCAGGGATAGTTCTCCTGTTCTCTAATGTTCTCTGACGCACTCTAACAAATTTTGGGTGATTTCAATTTGAATTCTTGTAGCGTTAATGTAGACTCAATTTGATTTTTTTTTAATTTTTGTTCACTCCACCAATTTAATACAGTGTTTAGACGAAGCGGTATTTTGGATCTCCTACTGAGCAATTTAGAGCCCAGTCAAATAAGTGTGTCTCTAAATTTAGACCCTCTGGTAAAAATTGATGAGTATCATTCCGCGCTTGAAACTATAATCAAGCTTCCATTTGCTTGTTCAACATTCATTTCTACTCCTGCTTCGCCAACGTCATCCCTT
Source organism: Parnassius apollo (assembly GCA_907164705.1). NCBI lineage: Eukaryota > Metazoa > Arthropoda > Insecta > Lepidoptera > Papilionidae > Parnassius > Parnassius apollo. Next base: position 700,077 of record CAJQZP010001411.1, on the reverse strand, counting down.
TCCAATACGCAGAGCTACCGCTGGAACTGGCGCAAGGCAGATTTTCATGGTCTTTATGCGGTTTTGTCCAAATTAGATTGGTCAGATTTACTTAAAGAGATTGATATTGACTGTGCTGTTCAGTTGTACTATTAGGAATTGTACGACTGTATAAATCTCTTTGTACCCGTTTCTTTGCGCCCTACCACTAATCACCGATATGTATATCCTAAACGGTATACTACTGAAATTATAAATAATATTAAAAATAAATACTATCATCTTAGGAAGTATAAAAAGGAAGGTAAAGAATTCAATAGGCAAATGTTTAAACATTATAGGGAGCAGGTAAAAAAAACGAATCGACAGAGAATATAGGCAATATCGAAAATCAGTACAACGTAATATTATTAACGATCCAGTCAAATTTTGGGATTACGTTAAAGAAAAAAATCAGGAGGTAGAAGAGATATATATATATATAAGGATACTGAGGTAGAGGGGCAGGCCGCTTTGATGCTTTTGCAGAATTTTTCAGCTCTGTGTTTAATCCGAATATATCCTTTTTGGATCCTATTAGGGCTGTTCAAGCTGCACGTTTTAACCAGGACATTACGTCCGTATCTATAAACGCCGTCAATACGAGGGATTTGAAGGAGGCTGTGAAACGTCTCAAACCGCGTTCATCCAGTGGGCCTGATGGCATTCCTGGTTTCTTGGCTAAAGATTGTATAGCTGTACTGGAGGGGCCTCTCTTGCATCTCTTTAACCTTTCACTAACTAATGCTAGGTACCCTCAAATTTGGAAACGTTCCAAGGTTACCCCAGTGCCGAAACGGGATGGGAGTATGAACGTGTCAGAATTTAGACCAATTGCTGTCTTATCAGTGTTTGCTAAAATATTTGAGTCTATTCTCAGCAAATATATTAACAATCAGGTTGGCCATTTTTTCCACAATAGCCAACACGGTTTCCGTAAGGCTCGTATATAAAGAAATGGACAATTACAAACAAGTAGACACGACATACTTCGAATTCATCAAGGCCTTCGACCTCGTCGACAACGATTGGCTTTACCCCCAAACTCATTCAGTTTTTCGCATGCTTTCTGAATAATCGATGTCAGTATGTACGGGTGAACGGGTATAACTCCAGCAAATACTTCACGAGATCAGGCGTTAGGCAGGTCAGTACGTTGGGTCCAACCCTCTTCCTGCTCTTTATAAATGATCTGTCGAACACCGTATTGTTTTGTGAGTGTCTCCTCTTTGCTGATGACTTAAAACTCAGTCTGGGCATTGAATCTGAATCAGATACCATAAATCTGCAAAGAGACATAGATGTGGTGTTGAATTGGAGCAAAGAAAATCTATTGCCTTTAAATAATAATAAATGTAAAATAATTACTTTCACTCGAAAACCTAGACCAATTGTAAATTTATATAGCTTGCTTGACGTTCCTCTTGAAAGAGTAAATAATATTCGAGACTTAGGGCTGTTATTAGATTCAAATTAGATTCACACGACAAGTATTGTAAGAACGCACATATAATGTTAGGTTTTGTTATTAGGACTGGAACACAATTTGACAATGAAGTAGTTGCTAAAATAATGTTTAACGCATTTGTTCGTAGCAAGCTAGAATATGGTGCTGTTGTCTGGGACCCATTTGAGGACAAGTATGTCCTTATGGTAGAGAAGATACAGCGTGAGTTTGCCCGATGGTGCTTTCGGAAACAATATGGGTACTATTCCCACCTGTATCCTTACATACATACATATACATAAACACTCACGCCTGTCACCCAGAGGGGTAGGCAGAGACTACAGACTTCCATTTGGCACGATCCTGACACACCTCTCTCGCCTCCCTCACATCCATACACCTACGCATACAAGCTCGTCGGTTAAGGGTACTCCTAATTTGGCCCGTTTTCAATAAATCGCCAATTTGGTCGATAAATTTTCGCCTAGGATGTCCCTTTCCGACTCTGCCATTCACTTCTGCAACATAAATTTTCTTTGTCACTCTTTCCTCATTCATTCTTTCTGCATGACCAAACCACCGAAGCATTCATTTCTTAATCCTGGTCACAACATCATCTTGTAAACCACACTCTCCTCTTATTACACAATTTCTTACCCTGTCATTCAGATTCAGCCCTAACATACTCCTTAACGACCGCATTTCTACTGCATTTATTCTACTCTCGTGCTTCTTCTGCCACACCCAACTTTCACTACCATACGTTAAAGTAGGGACCAACACAGCATTGTGAATTGCCATACGTGCCTTTTTCGACACATTTTGACTCTTCACAATAGAGTGCAAGGCCCCATTTACTCTATTTCCCGCATTCACTCGTCGTTCTATATTCTTATCATATCTCCCATCCCTGCTAAATACCCAGCCTAAATATACAAACTCATCTACTTGCTCGATCAACTCCCCTTCTATTCTTATTTCACAAATCGTTTTACTTTCTTCACTTTCAAAAACCATAACCTTCGTCTTACTTGCGTTCACTTTCATACCCCTTTCTTTTAATGATACGTTCATTAATGTAACCATCATTTGCAACTCGGCCGCCGACGACGCAAGAATAACTTGATCATCGGCGTACAAAAGGCATTTGACGGTTAACTCACCCATTCTTAATCCGCATTCTTCAACTTTCAAATTTTGCAAACAACTATCCATAAATAGGTTGAACAGCCACGGGGAAGCCACACAGCCCTGTCTGACACCTTTATGGATGTCAAACCAGTCCGAGTAGACCCCGTTGATCCTAACACAAGCACTAGAGTCCCTATAAAGAGACTCCAATGCCTGTATCAAGCCAGCGCTCAACCCAAATGAGTTCCGTGTTTGCCATAGCAAATCCCTATCCACTCTATCATAGGCCTTTTCCAAGTCCATGAATGCACAAAAAAACCCTTTGGTTTTTCGCCAGAAACTTCTCCGCGATTATGCGCATGGAAAAGACTTGATCTGTACATCCCATTTCTTTTCTAAATCCCGCTTGCACATCCCAAATTTTTCCATCAGTTTCTTTCATGACCCTTTCAATCAGTACCTTAGCATACAGTTTTCCCACAATGCTAAGAAGGCTGATGCCACGGTAGTTTTTACAGTCCTGCTGCGACCCTTTTCCTTTATATACTGGGACTATCAAGGCTTTGCACCAGTCTACCGGTACCCGCTTCAGTTCCCAGCATAAATTAAACAAGGTGTGCAGCAGGCCTGCCACCACTTCCTCTCCAGCCCTTAGCATTTCGAGTGAAACTCTATCATATCCGGCAGCCTTACCTGCTTTCATGCTTTTCAATGCTTTCATTATTTCATCTATACTTATCTCGCTACCTCTTTCCTCTTCTTTCGGAGTTTCTACTTCACTTAGTACACGCGTTGTCTCCTCACTCATAAACACGCTTTCAAAATATTCCTTCCATCCCTTTAAACTCAAAACTTCATCATTCAGAATATAGTCATTCTCGTCTCTTATAGCATTCATCATAGGCTGTTTTGAATGTCCCCTGGCAGTTCTGCGTCCTGGCTGACGCGGTATTACGGCCTAGACTTCTCGCGCGTCCAAGGAAACTTATCCAACGTGTTCAAAATGCCTGTGCCCGCTTCTGTTATAAAATTCCTCCACGTACCCATGTAACACCTTATATTAACAACGCAAGAATGCTTAAAATGGATTACCGTTGGCAACTACATTTCGTCACTTTATTGTTTGGCACAATCAAAACGAGAACTCCCTCCTATCTTTATAATAAGTTACAATGGGCACGAGACAATGCTACGAATTCGACAAGAGCTTCGGCGTACAAGCTGCTCATACCCATACATCATTCTGCCGCATTCCGAGGGAGCTTCAGATATGCCGCAACTAAGTGCTGGAATAACCTTCCACCGCCTCTTCGAAACCTACAATCAGTGTATAGTTTTCGTACAAAATACAAAGCCATACTATTAAACGAACAGCTACAATCGTAATCAATTTAAAATTTTATGTTTTTATGCTTTAGCGTGTATATCTATGTATGTTCCGGTGCGTATAATTGTCTTTTTTTCCTTCATACGTCACGGGTGTAGAATCTAATTACACTATTTTCTTTCCATTGCGCGCCTAGTGTTAGCGCAGGTTCTGTGATAAAACATGCTAAATGGATGCGGTAACATGTAATGTTGAACATATGTCTCGGGTTGCTATTGTGTATAAGTGTTTTTATATGAAATTTAAATTATTTTTATATCCTTGGTTCTAGTTATGCAATGAAATTAACATTCGTAAACGTCCGATATAGCACTACAAAGATAAGGCAGTTGTGGCCCAAAAGTAAATATAAAAAGAATATTAAAAACCTACCAATTGTGTATATAATTGTATTATTAATCCAAATAAGTATATATTATACGTGCCCGTGTGTGTTATCCGTATGTATATATTTATGTATGTGTGTATGTCTGTGTATATGTATATGTATATATGTATATATATACATATGTATATGTATATATACATATATATATATATGTGTGTGTATATGTGTATGTATATATATTAAATGTGTGTGTATATATATAATGTACTTAAGGTAGCCACTGAAAATCAGGGCTAGAATGACATCTTAGCGTTTCCTGAGTGGCAGTCCTATTTGGACCATTTCCCATTTTTTTAAAAAAAAACTTTTTTTTTTTAATTTAGCTGTTCACTTTTTTTTAAGTTTGTGTAAGTAAGTGTATAATTAAGTCTAATTATAAGAATACTTAAACATAATGTATGTTTTAAGTATTTATTGCTAATTTTTTAAGAAATGGCCAAATAAATATCTCTTTCTTTCTTTCTTTCTTACAAGTTTCCAGAACATTTTAATATTTGCCTGGAAGTTATCCGATATTCTTCTATCATTCTTATCCGTTCTTTCTTGCTTTTTTTTCAACTACTTCTTTTATTCTCTTATTAAGATGTCTAAAGACTGCCTCTTTTCTTTCAATATCATCATTCGTACCGCTAGAATTACCAGCCTTTGTTGCTAGTAAATCTAGCCATGCTCTCTTCTTTGCTTCAACTTCCATACGTATCTCATCATCCCACCATAACGTATTATTTTTCCTGTCATTCTTTCTCTTACTAACACCACATACTTCGGTAGCTGCATCCACTAAACCTTTCTTTACATTTTGCCATACATTCTCCAAGTCTAACTCCTTCATACATAATTCATCCAAACCACTTATATTTTCTTTCAGTCTACATTTGAACTTGTTTTTTTCACCTTCATCTTGTAACCTTTCTGTTCTAATACGCTGTAACGCAGTGGTAGACACAGATGATCGATGGCGTCAATGCCTGAATAGACCATTAATTCGGCAATGATCCGTTCCTACGTTAGAACCCCGGTAAACCCTTGTATCTACCACTGCGCCCCTCAATCTTTCATCCACAAATATGAAATCTATCATGCTTCTATCGTCACCTCTTTCCCAAGTATACATGTGAATCCTCTTGTGGCGAAAGCAAGTGTTCGTCACAAAAAGATTCTTTTCCATACATACGGTGAGGAGACTTTCACCATTCTCATTTATACTTTCATCACCAAACGTTCCCAATATCCTTTCATAACCAAGCCTCCTCACCCCAACCCTTCCATTAAAATCTCCTAGCATAATAATATTTTCATTTCCCTTACACTTCATTAACACTATCCTTACCATTTCCCAAAACTGCTCTCGGATATAAGTGGGCTTAGACATGTCTGGGGCGTAGACCCCTGACACAATCAACTTCTGTAAGCCCACTTTCATTCGTATCCATAGCAGTCTTGGGCTTACACATTCATACTCTTTCACACTTTGGCCCATTCTTTCTGAAAGGATGATACCTACTCCCTGGCATGCCCGCTCGATCTCGTCTACACCAGACCAGTATGCGGTATACATGCCATGTGTAGTGACATCCTTCCCCTTCCTTTTTGTCTCATTTACACATAACACTTCTATTCCTCTATCATACATCATATCGCATACTTCATCCATTTTATCATTCATTGCCCCACATACATTCAACGTAGCCAGACGGGCCAAAATCCACTTTTCGCCTCTCCGGGAGACAGAACGTGACGGGTGGCGAACCTCGTCGCCGGTTTTCCTCCCGGAGATTCTTCGCACCCCTGCACCATTAAGGGGGCGCCGGGAACTCGGGGCCATTTCCTTTATATGGTTAGTCATGGTGCGAAATATAGGGTAGTATATTTTACGCCGCTACCACGGCGTGGAGCCGAGTCTGTGCTATCGGCTTGTCGCTCATTTAGCACCACCCGGGGGACACGTGTAGGGTGGGCCTAGGAACAGGTGGTCAAAGCCTACGGACGCGAGCGACTTATTCCCCCTGTATCCTTCTATCTTCGTATCAGGCATGGTTGGTATGGAAACTCTGAAATTTAGGAGGGTTATGCTAATATGTTAATTTAGGAGGGGTCTAATCAAAGCCATTTCCAAAATCATCCCAATTTTAATCATAATAATAAATATAAAGACCCAAGTTTTTAATCTCAAACGAACGGTCATTCATCGAATAACCAAAGCAATTCAGTTAATACAAATAATATTTCTCCCTTCTTCGGAAAAGAACAGTATAAATAACTTCAATGCGAACTTTGAAACTGGGTCGCCAGTGCGACCGTCACCGGCGCAACACCGTCAGCATTTTTCGCGAAACGCACCGAATAATATGCAATACCGAGCGTCACAAGTGCCGTCTAACTCTAATACTGGCGTCACAATGAGGACAGCTAACACAAGACGCGTAAATAATACAGATACCGAAAATAACATTCAACATAATATCTCGCAAAACCAATTTGATTTTAATTCTCATTCGGTCAAAAGAGAATATGAACAGATAGGATTTTTTTTATAACAGCCTTAACAATACGGAAAAAATAGAGATTAACTTTACAAAATTTTAAAATTTGCCTCATATATATAATGTAAAAGTTTTAGACGCTTCCATTGACATGAAAAAGTTAACTTTTATTACAAAAATGTTAAAATTCCTATAATTTATTCACCGCCGAAAAAAAAAGTATATTTTGCCCCCAAGATGTGAACTTAGAGTTTCATTACCAGTAAACCTTAGTAATGAAGAAGCAATTTTCAATTACGTACAATTTTGCGAAGGTGTTAGAATGCCGACAGCTTTGGTTAATTGCGAAAACAGTTTCGCTACTACAGTAATACAAAATTGTACGGATGTAGAACAAAAACTGGTAGTTACGTCACCTTTTAAAGTGGAACCATTTGAAAAATCCATACTATGAAATAAAAACAAGGAAACGAATTTAAATTTTGCAAATCACACGGATGTAGATGAACTACTTAATGAAAATTTAAAAAAGTTGAGGTTAGATCATACGAATGAAGAGGAGAAAAAAGACGTGTGGCACTCAGAGACTGCCGCGGTAAAGCTATTGCATAGCATTTTGTATCAACTTATGCAATTATAATTATTTATTTATTTTATTTACGCAGTATTTCTTTTTCTTTGATATTAATTCAAGTTACACTTTTTGAGCGTGGTGACCGATAAGAAAACAATTTTTTTCTTTTATTAAATAAAAAAACTCAGGTTCGCGCAGTACATACGTCAGGGCGGCTGTACGGCAATTATATTAACAAGACGCGCAACTACTCAGTTCCACGCTCCACGGCAAGATTTGTCACTTATTATTTATTGTCCAATTAATTGTCTTTAAGTTCAAATGGCACGCTCTATTAACATAAGTCTAAGACAAAACAAGGAGACTTTCAATATATGAACAACCCGGCTTCGCGTAAAAACTCTCGCGACCCCTATAACATAACCGGAGAACGTCATCGGCGCAGGCGCCGCGTGCCTAGCTACGAGCGCGCCCTAGCGGCGGGCCGGGTGCAGCCCGGCCCCGCCGTCTGCTCCCTAGCTCGGCTCGATGCCAACAGGGGTGACCGACCGCGCGCACAAATGCAGCTAGCCTCCCCCTCCCGCACCTCACTAATCGTCGCTTCACACCGCTTGAGATAAGACGATCTACTATCAAGCGCTAACAAACCCCCGTCCTGGACATAAGGACCTATGTCCGCGAGTAAATTGGCAATTAGAAGACGCTTTGTATTGTTGGTTTTTACAAAAACGATCAACTGGGCAAATGATATCTGGCCCTTTGCTTTGTGAAAAAGCATTACAGTTAAATAAAAAATTAGGTGACGGCGGCTCGCTTGTCGCAAGTAACGGATGGTTATATAGATTTATATCTCTTCATGGAATTTAATCAATGTTTATTAAAAAATAATAATTTCTTAATAAACATTGATTTTCGTTGAAATTGTTGTTTTTAATTAACACATAACATTATGTATGTACATATGTACTACAAATGCACAAAACCCGCTTTTCTTCATACATTCGATCATCCGGATTTTCGATTATCCGAATCCCTAACGGCAACAATTAGTCCGGTTAATCGAGTATATATATATACATATTGAGAATCTAAATTGAGAATTTAAACTATACGCGTGTGTGCGTTTGTGTGTATATAAAGAGGGCTACTTTTAATATCGCTCATTTTAATATCAAAAATTTAGGTTATCTTTATAGCAGTATTATATTTTCAAGTCAAAATTAGTACTGCATTTGTGATAATAATAAAATGTAGGTATGTATATAGAGTACTCACTCATTTTCTTTCACTATTTTTTCGTGACTTTCTTCATTAATAATAAATGCACTTTGTTCATTCATATTCAAAATTTCAAAACACTTTATACACAAACACCGTGTCGAAGACTGAGGAAAAGAAACGTTAGACCATCGTTAGACAATGCACGGCCTTCAAGCCACACCTCCGTGCCCGTCGGAGTGGGGAGAGCGTGAGGTTTTTTCGTTACGGAATTTCTGGATTTTCCCGCACTCAAGGCCCGCGATAGAAGCTATGCAATAGCTTAAAAATATGATAGAAAAACTATGTAGGGAATATTTTTACTGCGAACATTTACCCTTAACATTTACCAATGAAGTAAAACATGAGATAATAATAAAAAACGATAATCCAATTAATATTAAAGCTCATCGTCTACCACCAGTCCAAACGGAAGAAATAAAAAGACACGTAGAAAAAATGTTAAAAGATAACATTATTCAGGAATCCCACTATCCTTGGAGTGCAGCGGTTCATCTAGTACCAAAAAATTAGATGCATCAGGTATCAAAAAATGGAGAATGGTAATCGATTATCGACGAATAAACGACATAACGATCGACGATAAATATCCTTTGCCCAACATTAACGATTTATTTGACATGTTAGGTAAAAGCACATATTTTACAACGCTGGACTTAGCGTTAGGCTATCACCAAATAGAAGTCAGAGAAGAAGATAGACCAAAGACCGCATTTATAAGGTGTGCTACCTTTCGGCCATTTTAAATTTAATAGAATCCCCTTTGGATTAAAGACAGCTCCCGCTACGTTCCAAAGAACAATGGACAACGTTCTGAGAGGACTACAGGGAAGATATTGTCTAGTCTATCTGGTTGGTGTCATTATTTTTTCAAAAAGCCCGCCTGAACACTTAGAAAAACTTAAAGCTGTTTTTGAAAGATTTAAAAGAACAAACCATAAAGTACAGCTAGATAAGTCACATTTTTTAAGAAAGAGGTATTGTACTTAGGTCACACAATAACAAGTGAGGGCCTCAAACCTAATACAGATAAAATAGATGCTGTACTTAATTACCCTCTCCCAAAAACAGTGACAGAAATTTAAAGTTTTTTTAAGATTAGTCGGCTACTACCGTAAATGTATCAAAGATTTTACTAAAATAACGAGACCACTTACAATTTGTTTAAAAAAGGGTAATAAGATAATTTTGAACGAAAAATATAAGGAAAGTTTTGAAACCCGTAAAAAACAAATGCTCCACTATTACAGTTTCCAGATTTTCAAACACCTTTCATATTAACAACCGATGCATCCAATTAAGTTATTAGAGCCGTTCTATACCATACAGGGCAAATGATAAATCAGTAGCTTACGCAAGTAGGACATTAAGTGACACGGAAACTAGATATAGGAAGAATACGATTTCGAAATTAAATATAAAAAAGGACAGCAAAACACAAACGCATATGCGCTGTCAAGAATAAGGTTAAACATATAGACAACGATCTCGACTTAACTTTAGCTAATATAGACGAAGAAGATGAACGTATCAAACAAATAGTCAAAGAATTAAATGATGAATTTGTAACAATTAGAGAAAAGAAACCTAAAACACCGTCAGTTATGTCAAATTCCGACACGGAAAGTGAGAAATCTATAGGTTTTTCTGATACCGAAGTCGAGCCACCGATGGAACTGATGGAATTATCAGACGATGGTGTCACAGCTAACTCAGTATCAAACACGGAACATGAAGGGATTCCTATCCTGAACGAAGCTATAGATACTAAACCACGCCAAATTTTAGTTTCTACATGGTTTACTGATAAAATATCTATTAAAGATATTTAAAATAAATGAAAACGTATACTAGAAGTTCACACGCCTCTAAGTAATGAGAAACTTGTCAAAGATTTTTTAAAGAATATATCGATTTTAAACATAAATATTATATCTATTTCGAAAACACGGAATTCAGGAAAACTTTTAGTAAAGTAGTAATTTAATTATACAAAAAAGGAACAATAGATGATTGAAAGTACAGACAGAATAGTTAACCAAACCGATTCAGAACACGACCGACACGACACGAAGGGAGAACGTGTCATAGAGATCAACGAGACCTTAGCAAAAATCAAATGGTGGGCAAATATGAAAGAAACCATAACTGTCATTATTCATGCAAGCCATGTCGAAAAATGAAATACGAAAGAAAACCCCTAAAACCTTTTATTCAACTGACACAAAATCAATACAGGCCCATTCCAAGAAGTCTTCATGGATCTTTTATTCATAGAAAAACAGTATTACGTTACTGTAGTTGACGTCTTTAGCAAGCTTGGACAGGCAATAAACATTCCTAATAGAAGTGCACCAGAAGTAGTCAGAGCATTAATAAAATATTTCAGTATGTATGGAATTCCACGCAAAATAAATATGATTCGGGAGCTGAATTTAATAATGAACTAATTAAAGAATTTCTAAATCTGTACAAAATATAACTTCACATTAGTACACCAAATAATCCTAGTTCAATGGCCATAGTGGAAAGATTCTATTCCACAGTAATCGAGATATATAGATTGGCAAAATACGACAAAAGTGATCTTGATACTTATTCAGTAATGACATACGCTATTATGGCATACAATAATAGTATTCATTACGCAACGGAATTTATATCTTTTGAAATAGTTTTTCATAACAAACAAGTAAAGCAAAAGTAATAAGTAAAACAAATCGTAAAATTGTCCCAGTAGAGCTATATAAAAGAAAAACTAGAGTAGCTGCTAAAAATATAAAACGTGGCTAGTGCTTCTGGCACTTGTGAACCAGATCCACAGCCTGGAACTTCAAAATTTGGAGCGGAATCTGGGAATAATACCGCTGAAATATGGAACAGCAGTGATGAAGAGTAGTTATTGAATTTTTTATAAAACGGTAGAGATAAACGCATTAGGAATACAAATTAATAATAATATAAATATATACAAGAAAACTAATACAATTATAACAGAAAATAGTCTAGAAAAAGAACTATCAGTTGTACAAAAACAAATAGACTGGTTAGTTAAAGTAGTTCAAGACAAATATGATCAAATAAGTCCTAGCCATAAAAGAAAAAGTGCCATTACTGATATAATTTTTATAATGGATCCTTTAGGTTCCATTATAAAAATTATATCAGGTAATTTAGATGAAAAGGATGCTATCAAATTCAATGAGAAAATTGCAATTTTGAGAGTTAAAGAAAACTGAGCAGAACGTAAAATATTTTCAATGCAAAAAGCGTTTAATGCGTTAACCAATATATCGGAGGTTATCAATAATAATGTTGAAAACTTGCACTTTAAGTTTAAACAAGTTGACAAACTAGAATCAAAAACTGACAATCTCATTCACACAATGAATAGCCTTTATCAAATTCTTAATAACTTTCGTTATAAATTTATGAAAATATCCATAGAAAAAGCTATAGCATTCAATAAATTACGCACCATACACCAATCCATCATTAATTCTACGGAATTGCTAAATGTTTTCAAAGCAATAGAACAAAATGCACAAACTATTTACCCAGTAAAAAATTAATATATATTGCTCGCGCCCGATAGTCGAGCGGGGTGATAAGGGACGGTTAGCGTGGTGCGGGAGGCGGAGGCTCGCTGCGTCGTATACGCAGCTCAGTCGACCAGTCTGCAGCGAAGCCGGACGGCAGTCGGCGGGGAGCCTTGAGCAGTGGAACCGCGCCAGTTGAACGCCGGCGTTTCGGGTTGAGTTAGAGGTCGCGAGAATGATATAATTGTGCGTCGAAAGGACGGCCTTAAGTTATCTTATGTTAGTACGTAACTTGATAACTACATGCAGGAAGTCGATGGATGCAGGTGGCTCAGGACCGTGCTTTGTGGCATTACTTGGGGGAGGCCTATGTTCAGCAGTGGACTTGTGAAGAGCTGTAATGATGATAATGATGATGATGATTGATAACTAGGCTTATTTATTTATTTATTCTTTTTTGTACACCAACATACAGAAACATCAAGTACAGTTAAAACTAAATTAAAGTATGTACAATAGGCGGTCTTATCACTCTGAAAGTGATTTCTTCCAGACAACCTATGCGTAGAGGAATGATGCAAACAAAAGTTAAAATGGAGGGGTGCATACAGAATAATAATAAAAAAAATATAATAATACATACAAATAAAGATAAGTGAAAATTATATATAAAATATCATATAATAGATTAAATGAAAAGAGTACTAGAAAGGTAAAGTTGTTTATATAATAGCGTTCTAAATAATACGATTTAACAAGACTTTTGAAAGAGTGAAGAGATTAAGCACGACGAATATGGAGAGGTAGGGAGTTCCACAATCGCACAGCAGTTTCTTGAAAAAGGAAGAAGAGTGCAAAGGTGTAGAGAGAGAAATATTGACGGAGGATCGAAGGAACCGATTATGGGTAAGAGAAAGATACTGGAAACGGTTTTTTAAGTAAAGAGGAGTGGAAGGATTAAACAGCACGCTATACAACGCGGAGAGAATGTGAGTATTCCTGCGAAGGTGGATCGGGAGCCATTTGAGCTGTTTGCGAAATTCGTAAGGGCGAAGGCAAAGGGCCGTAGTGGAGGAGGCTTGCTCCGAGCTTATGGCCTCGGGAGCGGAACAGGGAGTCCTAGACTCCTGCCTCGCGGACTGTGAATTTTTTTCGCTCACGGATGACTTGATCGAGGCGGGGGCCAAGTATGCTGGTGACGCGCGTGAAGCTCGGCTGAGTGGCCTGATCGAGTCCCCTCTGAAGCAGCCTACTCAGCAGGAGCTGTTGGAACGACTTCCAACTCTAGACCTGTCAAGGTTCTCCGGGGTCCTCGTCGAATGGCTAACCTTTGTAGGGCTTTTTGATAGCCTAGTGGACGCCCGGAGGGACTTAACATCAAGCCAGAAGATAGTTTACCTCCTAGCCTCATTGGAGGGGGAGGCCCTGGGCGTCGTCGGCCATCTGAAATTGTCGGACGACGCCTACCAGACCGCTCGGGACCTCCTCGCCGGAAGGTACGCCAACATACGGCGAATTGCGGACGAGCACGTCAAGCAGCTGTTAAACCTCCCGCTGCTTAAGGATCGGGCCAGACTACGGCCGGACCTCGTAAATCCAGTGTGGCCGTGGAAGGAATAGGGGAGATCTCACACCGGGCAAGGTGTTATGCCCGGGGAGCGGCCAACACTCCTTGTGATAGTTCGGAGATGTTCTATATATACTGTTTATGATTCGGAATGTTGATAGCGTGATTTAGGCTTCGGTGTATTTCACTTGTGGCGCGACGACAGCGCCGCTACATCACCCCCCTGCTCAGACCGGAGGTCGATAGTGCAGCCTCGTTGCCGACAAATGTGCAAGTGCCAGGAGATTGCCTTGTAGTCTGCGGTGAGTCGAGAAGAAGGCAAGTAATCTGCGAGAGTGCCGTGAAGCAGAGGCGAGCAGTAAGCCTCAGAGCCGTGCTGAACACTGTATAGCGCAGAAAGTAGCTTGAAGGAACAGGAAGCATTATTATTCCAGTGCTGCGATGAACCTTGTGAAGCTAGATGGCTTGTAGGATATGAAGACTGCAGACGATATCTGCTCGGGAGCGAATGGGTGGGGTATTCTATGACGATGATGAAGCTTGAAGTTTCCGAGGGTTGTTGGTTGCGTGTTTAGATCACGTCGGGGTCACCACTATGGCCGTGGAAGAAAAAGGGGAGATCTCCCGCCGGGCAAGGTTTTCTGCCCGGGGAGCGGCCAACACTCCGTGTGATAGTTCGATTGCCGGTGTGTTCTTTTAATGCCGGTGGAGAATGCATGCTGTGTGCGTAAAGGCAAGTGACACCGGTGCGAATAATATGCCGATGTGTAATGCATGCCGTACTACGCACTAGCAAGTGATGCCGGTGAGAACAAAGTGCCGGAGCAAGTGCCAGAAGTCTGCCTTATAAATCTGCGGTTGCGTTAGCGCCTGGATGACTGAGCGAATGTAAAGTATTAAAAACTTGTTTTCGGAAAAACTTGGTTACAAATGGCCGGGAAGTCGGTGTACCGACGTCGCAGTACAATGGGGTTCGACTCCCGGGGATAGTAAGTTTTTTTAGGCGTAGTGAAGAGCCTTCTTTTGTGATCTTTTCAAGCTCAGGGTCAGAAGCTTGGCTTTTAGCTAATGCTTCTAAGTCAATAGGCGCCTCCAATGCCTCTACACGCGAAAGTGTATCGGCAACAACGTTGTCCTTGCCGGAAATATGCCTGATATCAGTAGTAAACTGGGTTATATAATCTAAGTGCCTATACTGCCTAGGCGAACAGTTGGATTTCCTTGCATGAAATGCGAAACTGATTGGCTTGTGGTCCGTATATACTGTGAAATGTCTTGCTTCTAACATGTAGCGAAAATATTTAATAGCCTCATAAATTGCTAGGAGCTCTCTGTCGTAAGGGGAATATTTTGTCTGAGAAGCGTTCAGCTTTCGGGAGAAAAATGCTAGTGGCCGCCATACGTCTTCTTTTAACTGCTGTAGGACAGCTCCAATTGCATTATCCGAAGCATCAGTGACTAAAGCTAATTTTGCTTGGTAATCTGGATGCGCTAATAACGCTGCCTCAGAAAGGCTTTCTTTGCATATTTTAAATGCATTTAAAGACTCACCAGATAATGTAATAGGCTGGTTATTCTTTATTACGCCTGCCAACAAGGCGTTAAGCGGTGCTTGTATTTCTGCAGCACGTGGTAAAAATCGCCTATAAAAATTTACCATGCCCAGAAATCGTCGAAGTTGACGAACATTGGTGGGCAATGGGAAGTTTTTTATGGCTTCAACTTTAGTGTCTAGTGGTTTGGTGCCTGATGCCGAGATGTGATATCCCAAAAAGGATACTTTTCGAGCACCAATAACACACTTAGATGTATTAATTAGCATACCATATTCTTTTAGTTTTGAAAAATTGCACGCAATTGCTGTTCATGTTGTGCCTCGTCCTTTGAAAAAATTAAAAAAATCGTCTAAATAACAATAGCAGAAGTCGAGTCCCCTTATCATTTCGTCCACAAACCTCTGGAACGTTTGTGCAGCATTCCGTAAACCGTAACCCATGAATGGAAACTCAAAGAGTCCAAAAGGCGTTGTTATTGCAGTTTTTGGTACATCTTCAGGACTAACTGGTATTTGGTTGTAAGCCTTAACTAAGTCTAATGTACTAAAAATTTTGCAACTAGAGATACTATGTGCAAAGTCCTGAATGTGCCTGTTTGGATATCTGTCGGGCACTGTTCGAGCGTTAAGCATTCTGTAGTCCCCGCAAGGACGCCAACCATTATCTTTTTTTGGAAGTAAATGGAGTGGCGAAGACCAAGAACTTTCAGAAGGCCTAGCTATCCCATTATCTAGCATGGATTGGAACTCTTGTTGGGCTATTTTCAGTTTATCTGGAGCGAGGTGACGAGGTGAACAAGAAACTGGAGGTCCTGGTGTCGTACGTATATGGTGAACTGTGTTATGCTGTATGCGGTGTATACCAGCTGGTCGGGTAATTTCCGAAAATTCTGTTAAAATTTGGTGGTATTTTGTGTTACCAGTTAAAACCTTAATTGATGAAATATTGGTTGATTTTACTTGTGAGGCAGTGGCTACCATAGATGTTGTACTATCAGTAATACGCTTGTTACGGCAATCTACAATTATACTATAATAGTTTAAAAAATCTACACCAATAATGGGCTTTGTTACATTTGCAACTACAAAACGCCACTTGAATATTCTACGTAAGCCAAAATCTAAGTTTAAATGTACATAACCATAAGTGTCTATATGAGAACCGTTGGCTGCACTTAGCTGGTATTATATATATATTACATTATATAGTCCGAGCACGACGTTCACGTAGCAACGACCGAGGAAAGACGCAGAGATCGCTTCCTGTATCGACCAGGAACTGAGTCTTCGAGATGCGGTCGGTTACGAATAGACGACCAGTTGAGTAGGGGTAATCGTCGGTCGACATCACCGATTGCCCTTGGAGTTTTCCGACCGATAGTCGCATGGGCGTACACATTTATCTGCCTTATCGCCGAATTTGGAGTGGTACCAACATAAAGGAAATTTTCTGTAGCTGGACTGAGACCTTGATGAAGAACGATCCTTTACGAGTATCTCGTTTAGAGCGTGATCGTGGTCTACTTCTGTTGTGCATTAGAGTAAGCGCTTGCACTTCTTTTCTAAGCGCTGCAACTTCTTTCGCAAGGTCATCGATTCATTACCATATAAGGTGCTATCTCGTGAGGCAACGGCTACAAGCGGTTGGCGGGAGCGCAACGCCTCCTTGAACCTTGACCAGTCAGTTACGTACTACGACGGAGAGAGGTTGTCGCTTTAGCTTACGGACGCTTGCTATTAATAATATTTACGTGTGTAATAAATCCTGTTAACTCTTTTCTCTTAAGCTTCTGTTCGCTTTTCTTTATATCTATAACCTTGTTTTTTTCTTGTAAGTGTTGCATTCTCCTTCTAACTATATAATTAGTGGTGTGACTTTGTATTTCTGTGCTATAAATGTGTTAGTGTACGAAGTGTTGAACATTATTTATCTATACACATAACAACAAACTCCACACCCAGAAACCAGTCTTGGTGGCCTGCAATTCTTTGAGGCGGCTGGATTTACTGGTGGACGAATGGTCCTTTTTGCTGATCCATATTGTGCTGTCCCGCCTGCCCCACGATCTTCGGATCCACTTCGAGGTGAGGTACGGCGGGGACAGCGCCTCCTATATTCCGCCCTTCAGGGATCTGCTGCGGTTCCTGGAGGAGCAGTGCAGGCAGATCGAAAACGCAGCGGGCACCGTCAGCGACCTACAGACTGCCAACCGAGCCAGTCAGTTTGTGACATTTTTTCGATGTAGCTCTTAAAATCTGTTCCTTTTGTTTTTGTTTTGTTTTGTGTTTTTTTTTTCTTGTGCTGCACTATTGTGCCTCGCTACTAGGGCCATTCACTTAGAGCTTGCAAGTGCCCTCAGCACTGAAGTCTTTGTGACCACGCTGGGCCGCTTCTTATCGCGTTGCGATTTGCCGGACCGGATTTGTAGGGGCACGGATAGATATTTGAAGGAGGTCGACGAATATCTGTCCTGCAACAGGATTTATTGGGCGGCTGCAATGTCCGGGAAGGGCATCCAGGTGAAATTCGACCCTCCGGCTTGCCCACGCTGGGACGGCAATTTGAGGCGTTGGTTGGCGTTGCAAGAGCGCATCTCCGTCGCGTTAGTGGCCGAGGTCTTGGTTTGAGATTCGGTCTTGCATCGTGCCGTCGCGACCCTATCCCGGTTGCCAATTTACTCACGGACATAGGTCCTTATGTCCGAGACGGGGGTTTGTTCGCGCCAGATAGTCGAGCGGGGTGAAGGGACGGTTAGCGTGGTGCGAGAGGCGGAGGCCCGCTGCGTCGTATACGCAGCTCAGTCGACCAGTCTGCAGCGAAGGTGGACAGCGGTCGGCGGGGAGGCCTGAGCAGTGGAACCGCGCCAGTTGAACGCCGGCGTTCCCTGGTTGAGTTAGAGGTCGCGAGAATGATATAATTGTGCGTCGAAAGGACGGACTTAAGTTATCTTATATTAGTACATAACTTGATAACTAGGCTTATTTCTTTAGTTTGTTTGCGCGAAGCCCGGGTCGATTATACGCCGAAATAATATAATTGCTTGTAACCGTGTTAAGTATTGTTTTGCGATTCGTACGGTTGTGCGCGGCCGGTGTTGATTCGAATGCCCAAGACTTGTGTTAATTGGGCGCGTCATTTTGAATCTACTATTGAATATTAGAGTATAACCTAGACCGCCTCGAATTTAGTGTTTATTTTGAACGTGTTACGTGACGGAGGCCTACTTGGAATTTGTAGTGATTAAAGAACTTTTGTGACGTTGATTGCATCGGCGCGTTAGTGGTTTGTGCTACGTTAGCCTGGGACATTGAACTTTGATCAGCCGTCCTTGAGTTGTGACCGCGTGTCTCTGTTTAACGTCGATTAACGTTGCTTTGGTTGAACTTGAAGCTAATTGAATGGACAATAAAGTTGATAAGTTAATATAGAGAATATAGAAGCGGAAGTCTTACATTGTTGAACGCCCCTTGGATGGATTCCACATTTGGAGAGGCAAGCCTTGGGATCTGCTATCCAGCACCAGCGGGGATGTAAGGTTACACATTGAACACTTACTGAACACCACTTACGCGCACATCACCTTCACCTGACTATTCCTGTGGTTAACCCCACTTCTGGAAGCCGGTAAGTTTTATGTTTGTGTACCTAACCTTTCTAACTTATTTATTCATGGGCCATTTTGGGTTCGACCTTCTGTTATTCGTCGAGTTGGACTCCTGATGGGCCCGAGTACAACGACCTTTGTCAGGGTAACTTTAGGCCGTAACATATATATACAGTATGTAACAAAAACCCTAGTGGTCGTTTCAGGGACGTATAGGTGTACACATAGGCATGGTAATTATGATAATGAATTTTTGGTTGCTTTAAATGGGGTTTTTGGGTTTCTAATAAGATAACTTAAGAAATATAACATTTCTAAAAATTTTACTTGCTTCTGAACTTACCGACACGTGTCGACATAATATTATCTACGTCACAGAATAAATAATAGTCTACGGCCCATATGAGGTCACTGACATGGCCGACTCAAAGCAAGCCACTAAGCGGCGCGTGCTTCCCCAAGGTTTTTGTGTAAATCTTTATACCTATCTAGACTCAGTTATTCTCAGAAAATTTTAATTTCAAAATAATAGAAATTATAATGAAATGGATATTATTTCAACCCCAATACACATAGTATTTTTTTTATAGTATAAGGAGACTAACGAGCACACAGTCCACCTGATGGTAAGTGGTTGCTGTGGCCCATAGACATCTACATCTATCCTCGATTACGAATCAAAATGCAGATGCGTTGTCACCCGTGAGGACTAAGATGGAATGCCTCATTTCCAGTAAAAAGGTTCCCCGGTTCTTTACACTCACTATACGAAATACAGCAGCATTAAGCAACCATTTCATGCTGGTATTCTGTGAGAGCGTGGTCCTTCCCCGGTCCAGCCGACCCATTCGTGCTACAACTATACATCTAGTATTATTATGTATATTTTAAGTATCATTTGAATACTTATGTTATAAATTTCCACTTTATTGCTAAATAGATCTACGAAAATATTTAAAAAGGTTATTTCATGAATAAAATATCGTGATTAATTCCAAATTTGCAACTATTTGTAGGAGAAATTTAGTATCTATTTTTCATATTGTAACGCTTTCCCCCATCTATATATGTAATAAAAATATTATTATATAAAATATAATTAATATACCCTTTTCAATAACATTATAATATATGTGACCAGGATTAATAAAATATGTTTTGATCTTCTAAATGATCTTTCTAAAGGTTTAATAATAGGCCGTTTGTAATACTTTGGCGTGATCGTCTTAGTCAGGACCCTTATTTACGTTGTGTTTGTTTAGTAACTTAGTTCTTTTAGGTGTCTTTTGGAAGAATGAATATTCACTAGAGTAATTGAAAGCTGTTGGTAGTGCCTTATAAGCAAAGTGAACCCTGTTCACGAAGACAGGGCTCGAGAAAGGTTAAAAACATACAACGTCCCTATTCCACTTGTATCAGGTTTGCATTATTAATTTATTATTATTTATCCCTTCCCGCTTGGAAAAGGCTCACAATATATTTATACAAAATACCCGATACAAGGGCTTCGCTCTCCTACATTTGTTTAAAAAAATGTAGGGGAGGTACACGGCCCCACACACGCCGTTCTCCATCCATTTTGATGCACTCCCCCCGAAGGGAACGCTAATTCGGGAACTGGACCGTAGTCCACAGCAAAATAACTGGCGAACCAGTAAAAGAGGCTTGGCCCCTTGTTAGTGCGTAAGTACAAACATCGACCAAAGTCGCGCATGTCAATGCGTGTAAACGCCAAACAGAATACGAATGAATCCAGCCACAGTGAATGTACGTCACACGGTTTAGGCAAATAGGCACACTGGCCGCAAACCCTCCGTGAGCGCCACCACCTGCTAGACCGCCGCTCCTGCAGACGTGATGTAAGTGTATGGCATCACCACCAATTGCATGATCAGCACGGCTACTAGCCGCAGAGCCTGTCATGAGTCTACCGCTCACCTCAATGGAATGGGGTCCCACGTTGTGCGGCTTTCGGCCGCAGCCTTGAGAGTCTCCTCAGATCCTCCCGCCAGCTACCACCCGCATGAGGTCGACACATATGCTCCACCAACCAATACAACGGCAGATATAGCCAAAAGGCAGTTATAAGATAAGAGTAATAATTCGCCATCAGAAGGGGTTTGTGTCACTGACGTTGAGTAAACGCATTTTCGATCATGTTTGCCTCACCCACCAACAAGTTGCCTTCAATCATTCAAAGGTGGGAAGGTTACAGAGATATATTATTATGTTGTTATATAAAACATCGTGGAGGGCAGACAGTCTGCAGCCCCGTAATGAAGGGACCCGACTTGGGCAAAGTTACTTAGGTGTGACTCAAACCAAGACGCAGAGAGCGCCATTGAGAATAGCGTCCCACCAAACAACCATCGCAGAGACGCAATGCTGCAGAACGCAACAAGCATCAATACGACTATCGTCAGGCTTACACCATCCCAAGGTCCCCCATACATCCCAGCAGACATCACCACCCGCGTACCTCCATCGACCAGAACCACAAGAGAGCGTCGAATCAGGCGCAGCACACCCGCAGATCCATCACAAGACGCAATACCGCAAGTAGCAGTAAGCATCAATGCAACTATCATACGGGTGGCGCCCCCCTCACAACACACCCACAAGACCCCTATCGACTTTGGTAATAAAGTTGGTATTGTTGTTATATAAAAAATATCACCAACATTTCATAGTAGCACGCCACTAAGACGCCAATGAACAAAACTCCACGTATCATAGCGCCAATGCACTAAGACATGACGTTGAGTATGCCTGTTACACTTAAAAGTGCTACCAAACACACTCATCATCCCAATCCGAAAGATAGACGACGCATCGCTATGCGCTACGACGCCGCCCACAAACGGTATGGGTGTGCGATGTCCACGGGAAAGCCTTGCTACAAGTATTGCTACAACAAACCCGCTTACCACCAGCACTAAGATGATATGTCTAGGACACATCGGTTAGCGAGTCCAAGTTTACCTCGGACTAATTGCTCGTGAAGCAGCACACACGCCACCATAATATTCCTTTTCAAATCCCTAATAAGGACTACTCATTTTGCTACAGTACTAGGAGCAGTCGGTCACCCGACAACCCCATACAATGCTTATGCATCAAGGAGACCTTCTATAATAATGCTTTTGTATCATAGACCTTACTGTTACGCGCTCAAGTCGACGATACACTAGCGCCATCTAGTGTCAGGAACGAGAGCGAGGGGAGCATTGAGAAAATGACATCACAAATCACTCGACCGACAGCGCCACCCGAAGAACTAAACTTCTTGAAGTTTAAAACTCGAACTCTCGGTACCTTGCGCGTGTTTACTTGAACATTCTGGATATTTTGCTAATTTATATAAGTGGGCGCTGCAAGATGCGATCGGGCAGAGTTGAACTCGGCGACACAAGCGAAGCTTCGGAGCGGAATTAAGTGAATTAGTGTGTTTAATTATTAGTGTTTTTAGTTTTAATTTGTGTAAAGTAAATTAAAGTGTTAATTTAGGTAATTTTATCGGCAATTTTTATTGTCACGAACCTCAAGCTCGTAACAATTGGTGTCAGAAGTGAGATAAAATCATGCCGATTTTACCTAAGGAGGAAACGGAGGGTGTCCGTACCCGAAGTCAACACCAGCAGGAGACGGACCAACGAAGATTTGGTGGTGCAACGCCGCAGACTTCGGAGGGCCAGCCACCGGCTGCAGGCCCGTCGGTAGCTCCTACATCTGCAGCACCTGACTTAGGTGCTCTGATGGTGATGCTGCAGGAGCTGAAGCGCGGACAGGAGGAACAGGCCAGTCAGTTGAAAGAGCAGCAGGAGGAACAGGCCCGCCGATTGGAAGAGCAGCTGCGGGGCGGACAGGAGGAACAGGCCTGTCGGTTGGAAGAGCAGATGCTCCTCATGAAGGACCTTCACGCTAACTTCGGGAAGGAGATAAAGGAGGTGAAGGATAGGGTTGCTCAGCATGACAACCGCCTGTCGGAAGCTGAAACCCAAATCGCGAAAGCTGAAAACCGAATCGTGAAAGCTGAAACCCGAATCGACCAAGTAAACAATCGGGTTGACAACGTAATGGCTGACATGAAGAAATCACTGGACGAACTCAAACTTGGAGATGGAGCTACAGCTCCCGTAGTAGCTACAACACCTTCGCTACGTGGGTTCAAGGTGCCACCGTTCGACGGTACCTCTTCCTGGTCAGCCTACAAAATCCAGTTCGAGGCTGTTATGAAGGCGAACGGCTGGAATAAAAGTCAGGCCATGACTGCTCTCACGCTAGGCCTGCGTGACCAGGCCTTAACAGTTCTGGAAGCTCTCGGTGAGGAAGTGACTTATGAGCAACTCCTTGAGGCATTGGAGGCGAGATATGGCGACGCTCACCTGGAACACGTCTTTCGTGCGCAGCTTAAATATCGCGTGCAGCGCATCAACGAAAACCTGCAGCAGTGGGCTCTAGAGGTGGAGAAGCTGGTGCGAAAAGCATACCGGTCTGTACCTGCGCTCATTGAAGGGAACCTGGTGCAGACATTCATCGACGGCATCCGTGACCTGGAAGTCAGAGCTGCTGTGAGGCTCGGGCACCACGAGACGCTTAAGAACGCCTTGGCCCATGCACTGGAGGTGGAAGCCGTGCGGCAGGATCATCGTTCCCATCGCGTCAGAGAGGTTGCAGCAGCTACAGTCCGTGACCGCAGCAAAGGATACAGCCCTAGGTGCTATGGCTGTGGGGAAAAGGGCCATCTTCGATCCAGCTGCCCTAAACTAACCGTGGAAAGGAGAGTTGATCGATCTCGAGAGGGTAGTACGGCTAACAGCACCGCCCAGCAGCAGCTGGAATACGACTTTACTATCAGACACTGCAGCGGGAAATCTCACGGCAACGCAGATGCATTGACAAGAAGACCTTGTCCTGAAGATTGCAACCATTGTAGTAGGCAAGAGAGTAAGGAAGTGGTATCCGTGAGGATGCTCAGGACAGACCACCTCAGCAACGGGTGGAAGTACAGCCTACGACATGCACAGCAGGAAGATCCGGACATCAAGCGGATTCTGGGATGGATGAAGGCCCGTGCTACCAAGCCTAAGTGGAGGGACGTCTCAGCGATGAGTTCAACCACGAAAAGGTATTGGGCCCAATGGGACAGCTTGCTGATTCAGGATGGAGTCCTGTGCCGTAAATGGGACAATGGTCGAAGGGACAGCTGTCGTTTGCAAATGGTTGTCCCTAAAGCTAAAGTGCCGAATGTTCTACAGCTGTGCCATAATGGTCGTTCAAGAGTCCATCTGGGAGTTAAACGAACTCTACTGAAGGTCCGAGAACAGTTTTACTGGGTCCATTATCGTGACGATGTCGAGGATTGGTGTCGTACATGTACAAGTTGTCCGGCCGTGCGGGGACCTCAGACACGTAGTAGAGGAGCACCGAAATTGTACAATGTTAGTGCACCACGGGATAGAACAGCCCTTGACATTGCGGAGCCGTTACAAAAAGGCGCAAGAGGGACTCCTAAGATCGTCCATGTGGATCGCTTGGCGCGTTATTATGGGGCCGATAATGCTCGGGACGAGCATGTCTTAGGAGGGGGCAGTGTTACGCGCTCAAGTCGACGATACACTAGCGCCATCTAGTGTCAGGAACGAGAGCGAGGGAGCATTGAGAAAATGACATCACAAATTACTCGACCGACAGCGCCACCCGAAGAACTATACTTCTTGAAGTTTAAAACTCGAACTCTCGGTACCTTGCGCGTGTTTACTTGAACATTCTGGATATTTTGCTAATTTATATAAGTAGGCGCTGCAAGATGCGATCGGGCAGAGTTGAACTCGGCGACACAAGCGAAGCTTCGGAGCGGAGGAATTAAATGAATTAGTGTGTTTAATTATTAGTGTTTTTAGTTTTAATTTGTGTAAAGTAAATTAAAGTGTTAATTTAGGTAATTTTATCGGCAATTTTTATTGTCACGAACCTCAAGCTCGTAACATTACTTTCGTACGTCATTCATATATAGGGTTCGAATCGAACCCACAACCCTACTATTGTAATGCATATTCATCATAGAGACCTTCTATAGTATTGCTTTTGTATCATAGACCTTACTTTCATAAGTCATTAATATATAGGGTTCAAACCCACGACCCTACTATTGTAATGCATATTCATCATAGAGACCTTCTATAGTATTGTTTTTGTATCATAGACCTTACTCTCATAAGTCATTAATATATAGGGTTCGAACCCACGACTCTACTATTGTAATGCATATTCATCATAGAGACCTTCTATAGTATTGCTTTTGTATCATAGAGTTTATTATCATAAGTCCCTAATATAGGACTAGTCATTGTGCTACAATACTTCAGGCAGTCGGGCTCCCGACCACCCCATATATATGTACAACTGCAGGTATGTATCTCCAGCAGCTCTTCCATACAAGACATCTATACATGAACACCTTCCACAACTTAGGAAATTTCTTTTATACAACACGTACGAATTAACTTGAGACTCCGCTGGAATGCGACCCACTTCCCGACTCCCCGCACCGCGTCCCGCGCTGGCCGTGCGCGCTCAGTACCGATAGCATTTTTGTTACGGATACGCGTATCGACTCTAGTTCGATATTTTTGATAATTGTTTGTTGTTTGGTTTGGACTTTTGTTTGTTTTTGTTATACTTGAACGTTATTTCATTTTTTTTTTGTTAATTGCGTTGTTTTATTGTTAAGTTTGGACGTTGTGTTGTGCCGTTTTCTTGTGACGCTTAGGAGTTACTCCGCCTTTTTTATTTTTAAAAAAAATGGGAGGAAAGACAATACATAGCCAAGCACGGACACTTGCTCCAAAAGTTTTAAAATTTTTCGAAGATGAAAAATCAAATAAAAAGTTTCTTATTCCTTTTTTTTGCGCCCGAAGCAAATATGGGCAACCCTCCGGAAAGCGGGGGAGGGAGGTTGGGAATGCTCATAGCATACCACGCAGCCGGCTGCGTGGTTATGTGGTGACTTTTACCCACTAAACCCAACCTTTTAGGAATTGGCTTAACGATCTGACTGGAGATCTCTAAGCCGTATACGAACGCGACCCTCCTTGGCAGAAAGGAGGGCGCAAGCGGCGAAAAGCCGCTTAGAAGAGTGCCTAACTAAGGCAGATTAAGGGATGTGTTATGTAGGCTCGGCCTGAGCCGCCAGGAGGCAGTTCAGGTCAGCCAAAAGCTTGTTGGGAGGGTCTTATTCCTGTGGACCAAGCTTTAAAGAGGGCTTGTGCAGCAACAGGCATATCAAAGGCAACACTACTAAGAATGAAAAACGAGGCGAAAAAAGTTCAGACAATTTCTCAAGACCAAAATTATGATGTCACAGTAGTATCGGAACCATGTACTTCTCAAGCAAGACCAGAACTTAAACTATCAACTCCAGGAAAAAAAGGAAACAGAGCTCAAAAAAAATTGAACTCGACAATTTTGATCTGTGTGCTCTAAGAAACCTTGTCAACAGTTTCTATACAGTACGGAAAGAAATTCCAACATTGTAAAAGATTTTAACGGCTGCAAAAGCAGATTTTCCAGGTACGTACCCATATTTATTGACATTTTTTATATGTATTATATATCATATCATATACAAGGTGACATTTAATTCAAGCATAATCTTGTTAGGGGTGCTAGAACTGGTAATTTGCAACAATTTTATGTATGGACACCCATATGCAAAAGTGAACCATTTCTGAAATATTTAATTTTAAATTATTTTTTGAAAGAATACCACGCGATAACTAAAAATTAAAAATAAAATCTTTATTTTACAGGTGAAAAAACCACGTTACAACGAATACTCGTTGACTACTTGGGGTACAAATTTAAAAAATGTAAGAACGCAAGACAAGTCTTAATACAAAAGCCAGACATTGCTACCTGGAGAGCCCGTTATTTACGAAGGAAGAAAGAAAACAGTGAACTTGGGGTGGACAAAAAACCCGTAACTTATTTAGACGAAACATGGATTCACTCCCACTATACCGTGCGCAAATGCTGGCAAAATAACAATGACGCAAGCATTAGAAAAATGATAATCCAGGACAGCGGTGGATATTGGTGCACGCTGGCGATGAAAACGGCTTTATCCCTGGTGCCGAATTGCTTTACAAATGCAAAAGTAATGCCGGGGACTACCATCACGAAATGGATAGTAAAAACTTTAAAAAGTGGTTGACAGAAAAACTAATCCCAAACTTACCTCAAAACAGTCTCGTCGTTATAGACAATGCTCCCTACCACTCAACGCAGTCTGAAAAACCACCCGTGAGCTCGTCCCTGAAAGGTGAGATGCAGAGTTGGTTTCGAAAAACAACATTCCTTTTGATGAAAAAATGACGAAACCGGAACTGTACCATATAATATTGCTCAATAAACCACCGCAAAAATATATAGTGGACGAACTCATGAGGGAGCATGGACACGAGGTATTACGGCTGCCACCCTACCATTGTGATTTGAACCCTATCGAATATATATGAAACTTAATAAAACAAAGGGTGGCAGCTAAAAATGTTAACTAGTTTGAAAGGGAAATAGAGGGTTTGACAAGAGACGCAATACAGTCTATAACGGCTTCCGATTGGAAGAAAGAAATTAACCATATCGAAAGATTATAAAATGAATACTGGGAGAGTGATAGACTTGGAGAAATCCAACAGAGAGAATTAATTATATCCCTCGGAGGGGAAGAATCCATCTCAGAGAATGAAAGTGAGGACGATCTAATGGACGGAATAAAACCGATCGTATACAGTGACAATGAATAATAAATATTATAATAAATCCTTATTAATATTCCTTACTTCTATTCCTTGAATTTACATAGTTTGTGCTCTTCCGCTTATCCAAGATTGATTCACTTTCACCCTAAGGTTGCCTGGGAGAGATTGCTTTTTAGCAATAAGGTCGCCTGTTATGCTTTGTATTTTTATTGTGTACGAATCTGTAACACTTTTTATAGTGCAATAAAGTGTATAATAAATAAATTAATAATATTATAAATGAGAAAGTGTGTATGTTTATTTCTTTGTCCTTCCTTGACGCGTTAACTAAAAATAATATTATATATATTATAAAAAATAAATATTTAAAATATATAAAAATGGCAACAGTATATCACTTATTACTTCACCCCTTGCCAGAACATTTTATTTTGTTTTTATTAATAATCTCATGCAAATCTCTAAAATTTCAAATAAAAAAATATTACTACGCATTATTTTGCACACCGTACACAGACAATTACGTCATCGGCCCAGGTCTCAAGTTAATTCGTACGAGTTATACATGAACCCCTTCCACAACTTAGGAAATTTTCTTTTATACATGAACACCTTCCATGACTTAAACAATTTTTAACAAATTTTCTAATTATCTTATAAACGTTATTTATCTTTATTTTTATAATATTTTCGACTTGAATTTCTATTATTTATCTTATTTTAAATATTTTTTCAAGTTTTTAAATAAATTTATTTATTATGAAAGACAATATTTTGCTTTTAATAGACTATGTTATTGGTATAATGTCTGAAATGTATTTATATTAGCTTTATGCTTATTAATGTAATTTTATTGCTTAATATAAGTATATATTTTAAAACTATTTTTGACGCCCCTTTATATTGAATTTTATTATTAATAATAATATGGGGCCGTCACAATATGAAATATTATTCGATAAAGAAATTATGTAGTAGAGAAATTTTTTTAAATAAATTTATATTGTCGTTTATTGCTATAATATAATAAACAAAACAAAATTAAAATATACGCGGCGTTTTGCGCGCTCATTGAACTCAAAAGCGAAAGCCGACGAAGGACTTAGGTACTAGGAAAAACCCAAAAAACTCCACTCTTCGAGTGATAAAAAGAAGCGTCTACTGACGAATATGCCGATTAAATAATTTTGATACAATATCTATTATTTATTCTGTGCTAATATTTAGTAGTAATATTTAAAAACATGGGAAGTTTTATGAACATAAAATTTTGTCACAATTCAGTGATCAAGAATAAAAATAAAAATAAGGGATGTTTATCGTCGGTCGATAAAACATATAATCCGGTGCCGCAAATGTGTGAGAGGTGGACATATTGAACAACATCTTCGTGGTCGTCGTATCTATTATTTGTTCTGTGCAAAACATGGGAAGTTTTATAAACATAAAATTTTGTCACAATTCAGTGGTAAAGAATAGAAATATATAAGTATTGTTAATCGTCGGTCGATAAAAAAATGCTAATTATTAGATTTTGAAAAACATAGCAGCATAATAGTTTAAGTATTTGTTATTGTGTGGATTTATAACACAATTTTTTAAATTTTTCTTGTTATAAAAGTGTTTTAATGTATTTTTATTAATCCTAGCTATAATTTAATTTCTTAATAACACTTACGGACGCTGTCTGAAATAAATAAATAAATAATAGCAATTATTAAAAAAATAACATAAAAAAATCACGAAATTTTATCGATTTAGAAAATATCAAAATTATGTTATAGAGTACAATAGCTTTGCCACGTCTATGCAAACAAACAAACATCAAGCACCAGTAGCGCGTTAGCACTGATGTTGACGGTTGTGTTTTATATTGCGAAATTAATATTCCGCCGTGAGTGACTTGTGTGCGATGTCTTACTCAATCGAGGAATATTTTAATATGTTGATGTGTCTCTGGAAATGTAACTGCAATTATGCAGCAGCACGAAGATTTACGGGGAGTGCTTTGCTACTCCACGAAATATACAATTGCCGTCGGCAATGACGTTCCAACGACTTCACATTCGTATGTACAATACTGGCAGTGTGCATGGCCGTGATCAACAACGTACAGATTCAGGAAGACCGAGGATGTACGACGACGACATCGAGAAGCACATTCTCAACATGTTTGAGGAAGATGCGACGCGGAGCACGCGCTCGGTGGCACGTGAACTAGGTGTGAACCATATGCGTGTTTGGAGAGCCCTCAAAGATGATGGCCAGCACCCATATCATTATCGTCGAGTTCAGTGTCTTCTTCCTAACGACTACGAGCCGAGAATGGATTACTGTAGATGGTTACTTGATAAGGTTGAAGGAGATTCTGAGTTTTTGAACCGCGTACTTTTTACGGATGAATGCTCTTTTGTAAGAACAGGTGTATTTAATGCTCATAATGAACACGTATGGTCAACGACAAATCCGCATTCGTATAAACCAAGCCACTTTCAACACCGATGGAAAATCAATGTGTGGGCGGGAATTATAGGTGACAAAATTATTGGTCCGTATTTCCTAGACCACACAATGAGCGGTGAAAACTACGGACGTTTTTTGCGAGAAGAACTAAGCAATGAACTTGACGAAATAAATTTAGACCTCGTTCGTCGCATGTGGTTTCAACACGATGGTGCTCCACCGCATTTCTCCCGTTGTGTAAGAAGTTTTTTGGATACTGAGTTCGGTGAAAGATGGATTGACCGCGGTGGACCGGTCAACTGGCCGGCACGATCTCCTGATCTCACACCTTTAGATTTTTATCTCTAGGGTACGATTAAGCAGACTGTATTCCAAAAAACATGCGATACCGAGGTAGAAATGCGTATGCGTATAGTCGCAGCCTTTGAAAAAATAAATTCCGAAATGTCTGTTATGCAACGCGTGCGTTCAGACATTATAAGTCGGTGTCACAAATGTATAGAGGTACAAGGTGGACATATTGAACATCTTCGTCGTCAAGTAGACATAGTGATAAATTAGTGTTTGACTATAACAGCTGTGATGTGACGAGGTCACAACCTCAGTGTGCAGTTAGTGTAGGTAAGACGCGCGCGCGCGCCCCCGTCTTTGATGTACGTCACTGCCGGCCGCCACCCGCCACTGTCGATAATTCCAGGCAGAGGTAATCAATCCACATAAAATTTACAAATATTATTTGATTAAAATTTAATTTGATTATTTTTATATCGAGTTTTCTGAAGTAAAGTTATTTCTATACGTTTGAATACTGATTCTGATAACGCACTTAACGGGAACCACAGGGTTTTTGTTACATGTTGTATATATATATAACATCAATGTTACATTCTCCTAAATTTATTACGTAACATTATCCTAAAATGTTATATAGATAAAGTCAAATTAGTTTTTATTTTAGATATACATATACCATTAATAGAAAAAGAAACGTATAATTATTACAAGATTATTCCCGTCCCTATAAAGAAATTGGCCAACACCTATACCATAATTCCTAATTACCCCTCTACCTATTAGTGATTGGTTTGAAACGCAGAAACGTAGTAAGCCTGTGCACCCAAATAGAACCAACAAACAATTGTGTTCGGAGGAAAATATGGCACCAGTTGATGAAGAACCATATATTGAGGAAATAATGCTAATTAAAAATAACTTTAGTAATTGCCATCAACATCAAATAAAGATAGAGAAGTTGAAAATATAGAAAATAACTTTTGACCACTGGATACTCTATGCAGAAGACGATGTTATACTGACGGAGCAGTGCAAAGATGATACCCACAGATTTAATCTACAGGGGACATACATCTTGACGCCAAGCATAGGTTGCAGCATACAAATGGGAAAATAACCATTGGCCTAACGAGCAACATGTCGGAAGCCTGTCTACAGATACCACTTGTGAAGATTCCGGAGGTGCAGTATGACGTGATGAAAGAAGAAAAGAAGTTGGACTTAACAAACGTGGATTTCAGTGACGTTAAAGAAATTATAAATAGTGCTAGAAATAGTAATAGTGAAATGGTGGTGGAAACCCTCGTGACGAATAAAATAAGTATATGGACTTTAAGTTTTTATGTTGTGGTACTGTTAATTATAATTGTTATTATACTTAAATGGAAACTTCATAGTTTAAGTCAGAGACAAAATTCTCCAAAGTAAACTTCATCTCACATTTCTACAGTCCGCTGGCGGCGGCACGCTTTTGTCGCGGCACTACCACAGAGGGCCTAGGACTCGATTCTGCCATATCTCCATTCCATATCAATGAAAGATTGACCAAATCAGTTCGCAGTTTACACGCTCGGCGCGCGGAGGTGCATAGAATACCTACATTATATGGACTTTTAAAATCGTAACGGTGCAATAAAAAAAATTGTTTAACATATAAATACTCTAAAATGGTGCAGTGTAAGAAGTGTAAACAGTATGTGTCCTTATCAAGGGATGAGGTGATCAAGTGTAAGGGTTCTTGTGAGTCTGTATTTCACAAAAAATGTGTTCGAAACCTTAAGAAGCATATGCAGAAAGAAATTTGTGAAGAATGCCAAAAGAACGAAGCCCTGAAAGAATTAGCAAGCCCACCATTGATGTTGATCTCAGTAAGACATCAGTGGAAACGTTGCTAGGTGAGGTAAACAAAAAGTTAGAGATTACCTATAAAATGGAAAGGAGCATTGAAGAACTCAAGGATACAGTAGACTTCTACGCTGATCAATACCATATATAGTACCAATCGATTATTGAATTCAAAGAGGAAGCTGAGAGAAAAATCAAAAAAATGGAGAGTAAAAATACCTATCTGGAAAAATGTAACAAAGCAATGAAGGAAAGGATCTTGAAAATAGAGCAGAGGGAGAAGGAAAATAACGTAGAAATTGCTGGTCTGGAGAGGAAAAATAATGAACAAATTTTTGAGGTCGTAAATGTTATAGCGGAAAAGTATAACTTGTGCAAGGCTGATATTGTCGACGTAAAGAGGGTAGGAAGAACAAAACCAGAAAGAACAAAGCCGCAACCAGTTATAGTTACTCTTCGGTCGATATCGGCACGTGATAAATGGCTCAGTCTTCGCAAAACGACATTAACGAATGATCACGTATATGGTAATAATTCCAAAAGTTCGATTTATATTAATGAGGACCTACCTAAATACAAGCGACAATTATTTTGGACCTCAAAGAATGAACTGAAAAAAATTTATAAATACATATGGATACAGAAATCTAATATATTAGTTAAAAAAGAAAATGAAACTAAAATACACAGGATTTCATGTGAGAAAGATATACAAAATCTTAAAGCATAAATATGCAACTAGCGTAATGTGGATACACTACGTGGTTTTTTGTTAACCTTAAAATTCGAAAATTTTAATGAAAGCATCACAAATGTACAATTTAATAGATTTAAAAATATTATTAAATGGAGTAAACAATGGGGCACAGACTATAATCCACACTAATATTTTTTTTTTGTTTAAAAAACGTTACCCCTACACTAAGATTTTCTCTTGTATCGTGGGGGCAGTTTACAAACATAAATTGCACAAGGACAAACATCCAGACCCGGAACAACTATTTGTAGGCCATACAAATACTTGTTCCGTGCGGGATTCGAACCCGCGACCCCCAGCGCAGCCACTCGTTGCTAAGCCACTGCGCCACGGAGTCGTCAAAATATTATATACATACTAATATTATAAATGCGAACACTGAGTCGGCATGGCATGATTTATTGTATGGGGATAGTTCGTTGGCTGTAGAGTGACATAGGCTACTTTTTCCTCGGAAAAACATCTCATTCCCGTGGGAAAATAGAATATGTCCCAATCCGTCTTCGTCGGAATACTCATATACTTTCTGCGCTCTACTGCGTCTTATTTAATGTATCAAGTCCGCCTTATCTGAAAGAACGTTTTAAATTTCTTAGCTCTTGTCACGATTTTTCCTTACGGTCCAAAGAAAACCTTTCGCTCCAATGTCCTGTACACTACTCGACATTTTATGATAAATCTTTTGCTGTTCTTGGAGTAAGACTCTGGAACTCCTTACCCCAGTCCATTAAAAGTGCTCAATCTTTAAATGTGTTCAAGAAACAAATTAAGGAACACTATTTGTCTCTTTAACTCCTCTTTCTTCCTCCTCTTAGTTATGGTCACTAATATACCTTAAGTATGTTGTCATTTTATAGTATATAAGTTGTATTTTTTTTGTCTAATTTAGTGCACCCTACCCATTAATATTATTTTTATTTTTATTAATTTCCTCTTCTGGGTTGTCTGGAAGAGATTGCTATGTAGCAATAAGATCGCCTTTTGTTTATTCCTCATTATTTGTTTATTACTTGTTAATGTTTTGTTGGTGTACAATAAAGAGTATTGTATTGTATTGTATATGTTGCAAAAGTTTGTCCTTCTTTCACGTCGCAACAGAGCGTTGGCATGGCATGAATTTTGGTATGGGGATAGGTCGGTGGCTGTAGAGTGACATAGGCTACTTTTTCTGACGGGTCTTTTATTAGGCTCAGTTTCCTTTCAATTCAGAAAACTGCATCTCTGACGAATCGATTTAGCTTAGTTTCTTTTCAAAAGCCTGCATCCCTGACGGATAATTATGCTCAGTTTCCTTTAATTAAAAAAATATCCCATTTCCATTTGGAATAAACAGGCTATTTTCATGCTTTCCTATACGCTGCGTTTCAAAACATTTAAATAGGCTGACGAATCAATTTTGCTCAGTTTCCTTTCACTGGCTGCATCTCTGACAAATCTATAAAACTTAGTTTTCTTTCAATTCAAAAAAGAAATGGATAGTTCATTTCCCAGTGACCATGCGGGCGAAGCCGCGGGTAACAGCTAGCTATTGACCCAACAATGTACCCAACAATCGACCCATCAATCGACCCAACAATCGACCCATTAATCGACGCATTAATCGACCCAACAATCGACCCAACAATTGACCCAACCATCAACCCAACAATCTACCCAACAATCGACCCAACAATAGACCCAACAATCTACCCAAAAATAAACTCAACAATCGACCCAATAATCGACCCAACAATCAAACCAACAATCATTCAAACAATCAACCCAACAATCAACCAAACAATCAACTCAACAATCAACCTAACAACCAACTCAACGATCAACCCAATAGTAGACCCAGCAATCGATCCACAAATATACCCAACAATCAATCCAACAATCGACCCAAAAATCGATCCAACAATCAATCAACCCAACAATCAACCCAACAATAAACCCTACAACCAACCCAACGATCAACCCAACAATCAACCCAACAATCAACCCAACAATCAACCCAACAATCGACCCAACAATCGACCCAACAATCGACACAACAATCGAACCAACAATCGACCCAATAATCGACCCATCAATCGACCCAACAATCGACCTAACAATCGACCCAACAATCGACCCAAAAATTGATCCAACCCACGACCCAACAATCGACCCAACAATCTACCCAACAATCGCTTCTCCCCGTTCTGGGAAAGGTCTTAGAAAAGCTGTTCGTCAATCGTTTGTCGTGGCAGCTGGGATCGGAGAACAGAATGAGTAGCCGACAGTACGGGTTCGTTGCGCAGAGAGGTACCGAAGACGCTATATGCGATGCGCTAGAGTTTATAAAGCAAGGCATAAATAACAAGGCAATAGTTGTAGTCGTCTCCATAGATATCGAAGGTGCCTTCGATAACGCCTGGTGGCCCGCCATGATCAACTGGCTTGAAAACAAAAAAGTAGACAAATCCATATGCAGATTAATAAGTAGCTATCTCTCTAACAGGCTTATAAAACTTATGTACGCAGGTAACGAAATTATTAGGTAAACCAATAAGGGATGTATACAGGGCTCTACCTGTGGACCACTTCTTTGGAATTTACTTCTAGACCCACTACTAAGAGAAATTGAGGAAAAAGGAACAAATATTCAAGCATACGCGGACGACATTATGTTAATATCCAAAGGGAAAACAGCAAAAGAGATCGAGAATGAGCTTAACCCCATTTTAAACCATATACTAATGAGGGGCAAGCTGCGTAAAATGAAACTGGCAGCCCATAAAATTCAGGCCATTGTAGTAACTAAAAAGAGGAAATTCGAGAACCCAAAACTAACACTCGACAACATCGAAATAAAATGTACTGATAGTGTCAAGATTCTCGGACTCACAATAGACGTCAATCTTAATTTCATAAAACACGTAGATAGAGCTTCAGAAAAGGCGATACAGCTTTACAAAAAGGCGAACTGGGAACTGGAACAGCGAGAGCGAACTGGGGGCTTAACACAGAAATTCTCAGGACAATTTATATCACTGTAGTTGAACCTACAGTCCTTTATGCTGCAGGAGCCTGGGGGTCTGTAGCAGATAAAATGCAAATAAAGACTAGGCTCAACAGAATAACCAGGACATTTAGCATCATGATAAGTAAAGCGCACCGCACATCCTTCATGGTCTCCTGTGTCACATTAGCCAGAATCCTTCCCCTGGATTTAAGAGCAAAAGAAAATGCTGAACTGTCCAAAATAAAAAAATTAAAAACGGCCTAGAGCGTGTCGGGCCATGCTCAGTGTAGGGTTCCGTAGTTTCCCGTCCGTCACAATAAGTTTTCCCACTTATGAGTTTAGAGGTGGGTATCCATTATGTTCGCGCTCCAGCCGGGCTAGCATGAGCCGGAGAGAATATATCCCCGGAGAGAGGATATAATTTTTATCCCTTGCTTAGTTTTATCCACCCTGCGAGCATGATCACGAGACAAAAATTATATCCCCCGATTATATCCACTGACAAGAGATAAAATTATCTTATCTCTATAGTATATCCCCGTAATATCCCTCGTATCATAACGAGTGGACATATGTACATCTCCCCGTCCGTAGCATGGGGCCAAGGGAAAGAGAAAAAATTATCCCTTTTTGACATTTGAAAGGGACAATTTTATCCTCTTTCGCGGACGTGGGTTTAAGTTTATCTTCATACCATTTTGATACAAAAAAAGATGTCTCGAGCCTATTGCAACTACATTTTCGTGTCAGAAATGGAAAAACAAGAAAGAGAATTACATCAGCGACCGATACGTGATCAGAATACTTAATCTATTGAAATTTTCCGACATAAATTTCTACGCCGGTTTCGGATGCTTAAAGATTGTTTTGTATTTGTGTAAATAAGAACTCTATGAGGCTTTAAAGCCTATTAATTCTGTGGATGGACTACCAGTGCATATTGAAGTTAGCATCTATTACAACCACCTTGTCCAAAAACATCGTATATTTGCAATCAATATATGTGGCTTGTGTAACTTATCTTAATATTTTTTCTAGGTAGGTAGTTTACATCTTTCAGTCTCTTGGCAGATGGTAGTTACCTACTAGAGAGGTACGAGTCAAGACCATGGCATGGCTATTGTTCAAACAACAAATAATCAGCAAATACTTGACCTCAGTTATTGGGGCCATCATTAGAATGTGGGGAGCAATATACTTTAATTAGCCTCTTGTGTAGGTAAATACAAGTTTCAGTGCATCTACTCCTTTCATTTTATTTTTGACTAATACTGAAGTGAATGTCATTTCCGGGCATATAACAAGCATGGCAAAATGTAGCTAGAGGATACCTAGCAGAGCATGGTCTGCCAGATATTCTTAGGGCTATTGACTGCACCCATGTTGATATATTTCACCTACCATCCGCGGTCTACAATTCTAATTTAAAATGTTCAACTGGTAATAGCAAACAAGTTATAGTTTTTAAAAACCTAAAACCTAATAATCAAGTTTTTTTTCCAAATAAAGAATAGTAATATTATATTAATCTAATATTCCCCTTTCCCCAAAAAATAACGCATGTGTGCCACAATAGTCTTGCAGGTGGTCCCATGAGACTATAGTCGTCCAGGCTAAAGATTCTACAACCTTTCAGATTGTAGTCACCCCTCAAACATTGAGTTATTGAGTCTCAATAGCTCAATGCCATGATTTAATTACATAGGTTGTGTCAATAATACCCAAGGCGAGTCCATGGTCAAGTCAAATTTAATGATAATAGAATCGGTCTATACTATATTTTAGATAAGTATTATAACGTTTTAAAATAAAGTTAACAAACTTAGTAAAGTTACAATTCAAAGGTTTAAATTAAGAAATATGTTAATTATCTCTGTGGCAACCCAAGTGACAAGTTGTAAAATAATAGCTCCCAACAATTTAGCAAAATTAAATATTGTAATTTGATAATATCCACCTCAATTTTTAGTTACAGTTGTTAAACAATACTTAATTGTGTTGGTAAAATAAGTAAAAGTCATAAGTATTTTAATTAAATACTGTTTTGTGTTTCAACTAAAAGAGACAGCTGTAACGAACATCATTTGAACTTTCTGTAAGTTATTGTAATTTTCTTGTTATCCCTTTAATATTTTAAGATTTACCTTTAAATTAGTGCAGTTTCGGATTTCAATTTGAATTATTTACCTGATAATTTAATTTGAGATCTGTAAGTAGACCCATAGATCTAGATATTAGCTTACTCTGTTTCTTCGGTTTTCTTTCTTTGTTTTCTTTTGCTATTTACACATAATAGTAAAATGAATACACGCAACGCCAAAACGCGCCAAATGGAGAACCAACTTCAAATGGCGCTTCTAGAACTTAAGGCGTCAAAAGAGCAGTGTGAGCTGTTGCTTAAAGAAAGGGATGACAACGAAAAGGAAATAATAAATATAATTACCAAAAATAGTCAACTAAAAAGTGATATGGTTAAGTTGCATAAAGACTACACAAATGTTTTAAAAGAAAGGGATCAGCTTCAGGAAACAGTCGATGAGTTTGACCGATGCAGCAAAGAATATGAGGAATCCCTCAGATTAATTGCTGCATTGCAGTTGCAGTTAAGTGAGCCTAATGAGCAGATTTTGCAATTAAAACAATACTTAGATGAATTGAAAGTGTCCCAAACTCAAAGTCTGTTCAATGAGCTCATAGAATGTAAATCTTCAAAAACATTGCATCCCTCCACAACAATCGATTTGACTGGTGATGATTTTGTCACATTTAGAACAGCAGAAAGGATTACATGCAGTAGAAGAAAATTAAACATAAAAATTAATAAATATGTTAGGAAAGTTCAAAAGTTAATTAAAACAAAAATTAATACAAAAAATTATATAAATATATGTAAGGAAAAGCATGTATTAATTAATAAACTTAAATTATATGCAATTGAGTTGGAAAATATGAAAAACTGTTATGAGACTGAAATAGAGTGTCTCAATTCAGAAGTTTTGTCGCTTAAAAACTCCTTACAAATTATCTCCAATAAATATGCATCGGCTCAGGTTGAGATAAAAGAACACATATTGGACATGAATGATCTGGTAAAGTCATGTAAATACAATGAGGAGCGCTTTGACTCCTTAATAAAACATCAGAGTGAGAATCAACGCTCCATATCATGTTCATCGGGGACAATATGTGTAAATAGCAATGACTCCTTATTTTCACCAACACTCTATGACGGTGCCATAACACAGAATAAAAACTTAAAAAGTAGTTTAAATATTAAAAAACATAAAGTTATTATGTATTGTGATGTATTGTGATGACATAGGTAAAAATTTGGGCATGATGTTAAGGACGCGTTTACAAAATGGATAGGTATAGAATCGCACTACTACATTGACAAAAGTCACACACACACTAGTGTACGCACGGTTGGCTGTGGGAATCGTAGTCAAATGAAATTATTTTGATAATTTGAAAGATTGAATTTGTTTTTCATTTCTTATACCTACCTGAGAAATATACTTCGATACGAAATATGAATACCTGCTCCAAAGACTGCTTGGCACTGGAAGCCCTCTACTGGTAGTGAGATGTTAGCTCTGGACTTTGAACTGGTTTTGTCAGTTATAATAAGACCTTACCTACCTGCGGACTTGATGGAGTGACCTGAAGGTGTAATTTGGTGATTACAACAATAGGAACTTCTAGACTAGTGGAACTAGGTGTGCCGAGTTTGGGTTCGTTTTGTTGGTTATGATGAGACCTTACCACCGGACTTGATGGAGTAACCTGAAGGTGTAATTCGGTGATTACAAGTGGAACTCCTAGACTAGTAGAACTAGGTGTGCCGAGTTTGGGTTCGTTTTGTTAGTTATGATGAGACCTTACCACCAGACTTGATGGAGTGACCTGAAGGGGTAATTCAGTAACTACTGCTGGAATTTCTGAACGAGTAGAACTAGGTGTGCTGAATTTGGGCTCCGTTTTGTTAGTTATGACGAGTCCATACCTCCGGACTTGATGGAGTGACCTGAAGGTGTAAATCGGTGATTGCAACTGGAACTTCTAGACTGGTAGAACTAAGTGTGCCGAGTTTGGGTTCGTTTTGTTAGTTATGATGAGACCTTACAACCAGACTTGATGGAGTGACCTGAAGGGGTAATTCAGTAACTACTGCTGGAATTTCTGAACGAGTAGAACTAGGCGTGCCGAATTTGGGCTCCGTTTTGTTAGTTATGACGAGTCCATACCTCCGGACTTGATGGAGTGACCTGAAGGTGTAAATCGGTGATTGCAACTGGAACTTCTAGACTGGTAGAACTAGGTGTGCCGAGTTTGGGTTCGTTTTGTAAGTTATGATGAGACCTTACCACCAGACTTGATGGAGTGACCTGAAGGGGTAATTCAGTAACTACTGCTGGAATTTCTGAACGAGTAGAACTAGGTGTGCCGAATTTGGGCTCCGTTTTGTTAGTTATGACGAGTCCATAGCTCCGGACTTGATGGAGTGACCTGAAGGTGTAGTTCGGTGATTACAAGTGGAACTTCTAGACTTGTAGGACTAGGTGTGCCGATTTTGGGTGCGTTTTGTTAGTTATGATGAGACCCTACCACCAGACTTGATGGAGTGACCTGAAGGGGTAATTCAGTAACTACTGCTGGAATTTCTGAACCAGTAGAACTAGGTGTGCCGAATTTCACTCCATCAAGTCCGGTGGTAAGGTCTCATCGTAACTAACAAAACGAACCCAAACTCGGCACACCTAGTTCTACAAGTCTAGGAGTTCCACTTGTAATCACTGAACTACACCTTCAGGTCACTCCATCAAGTCCGGAGGTATGGACTCGTCATAACTAACAAAACGAAGCCCAAATTCGGCACACCTAGTTCTACTCGTTCAGAAATTCCAGCAGTACTTACTGAATTACCCCTTCAGGTCACTCTATCAAGTCCGGTGGTAAGGTCTCATCGTAACTAATAAAACGAACCCAAACTCGGCACACCTAGTTCTACCAGTCTACGAGTTCCAGTTGCAATCACCGATTTACACCTTCAGGTCACTTCATCAAGTCCAGAGGTATAGACTCGTCATAACTAACAAAACGGAGCCCAAATTCGCCACCCCTAGTTTTACTCTGCAAGAAGTTCAAATAGCGGTTACGAAAGTAAACCTTCAGGTCACGCCATCAAGTCCGGAGGTAAGGTCTCATCATAACCAACAAAACGAGCCCAAACTCGGCATACCTAGTTCCGCTCGTCCACGAGTTGCAGTAGTAGGTAAGTTTATATATCCTACTTATTTTTAGCTAAATAAAAACTGTGAGTATAAAAATAATAATTTTATCACTTGTCAAGTACTTATGTTTCCAATTTGTTTTTTTCTAATATTTTGTGTATGTACAGCGATCTTTTCAGAATGAGCCGCTGCAAACAGGCGATACAGTGTCCACTCACGACGGCGGCCGAGCGCGGACTGTGGTTTCATCGAAATCTTTGTACAATAAATCAAAGCAGGCACCAACAATAAAATAGCCCTTATTGCAATAGATTATGATTCATCCGTATTACCAAAATATGTGAAAAAATGTGCATCAGTTTTAATTTTTTTTTATGACTATTTGTGACATTTTGTTAAAAAATAAACCCAGGGTTTTTTAATTGAATATGTCTGTCATCTTATAGTATTTTTTAAATTTTTTAAATATGTTGATAATAGACCAAAACATGTACCGAAACACAAGCCGGTATCGTTAATTTTGTAGAAAATGGCAACGAAAGTTCGTTTTTACAATATAAAAAACTACTATTTTCAACAAAAGAGTTACAGACGTTTGCAGATGAAGAACCAATCTATACATGGTAGTTTTTACTTATATTTGATTCGGTTTAGTTTTGTCACAAAATCTACCGAAAAACACCCTAATTTTGGTTGATTTGCAAACGCGTCCTTAAATAACCATTTAAAGGACAATTGATTAGTAATTATTGTATGCCTGGAGCATCCTTTAGTCATATAATGAATAAAGTTTTAACCAGTAAGTTTTCTCCTAATAGCACATTAATAATTCTTGTTGGGAGAAGAGGCAATGTAAACAAAAATCAATTATTAAAATATATTGATTATCTCAATACTTTAAATGTACATAAAATTATCTTGTTAACATTGCCTTAAATACAGGGTTGG
The DNA here is from genome assembly GCA_907164705.1 of Parnassius apollo. NCBI lineage: Eukaryota > Metazoa > Arthropoda > Insecta > Lepidoptera > Papilionidae > Parnassius > Parnassius apollo. Next base: position 657,816 of record CAJQZP010001411.1, on the reverse strand, counting down.
CCACAGGAGAATAAAATAAGATATGATTTAAATTTATTAATGAATAATTTATCATGTAATAATAATTTAAATTTGACATTTAATTGTAACAATTATACCAATAGAATTAATTTAATAGATATTAGTAATTTAATTAAGAAATTTTTGACTACAGATAGGTATTACCTATCCAAATATAATTTAAGACAGATAGCAAATGTGCTATCTTATTATTTATATATTAACTCAGCCAAGGACTTGGCTACCCAGACATCTGCTCCTATTGAGCAGCATAATGATTTGACATGTAATTTGGAATCCGTTCCAAGTAATTTAAATTAGAAAATGAGACAATAGAGGTAATCTCTAGCAGTTACAATAATTTAAATAGTTTAGAATGTAGCTTACAAATCCTTAATAGTTGCAATTGTATAACTCCAGAAAATGATAATAAAAATTGTTTACACCTGGTGCATCAGAATATACAAGGCATGATAAGCAAAGAGCTAGAAATTGAATTGTTTTTAAATAGCAACAATATTCATATTTTATGTATTACTGAACATTGGTTAAAAGCTCATAATTTAATGTTTAACTTTAGTAAAGATATTGTGAGCCTCTCTGTTGAGCGAACTGTAGAAATGGCATGTGTTGAGTTTGAGCACCTCATTGTTGTGAGCGTTTACAGACCCCCATGTTCGTTATATGATACTTTTGAAAAAATTATGGAGGAAGTTTTCGCTAAGCTTAATAAACAGAATAAATCTGTTGTAATATGTGGAGACTTCAATATCAATCTCCTAGAAGCTTCTTCCACTAATATTAAATTTAGATCATTGTTTAAATCTTATGGTCTTTTTAATTTATTTTTGGAGCCAACACGTATTGCTGAATCTAGTGCAACATGTATAGATAACAGTTTTACAAATGTTAAGCCGTTCAATAAATGTATAATTCAAAAATTGAGCTCTGATCACTGTGGACAATTTGTTTCATTACCTTATATTCACAAAAAGCAAGTAGATAAAAAAGTAGTGTTTGTTCCAGTAAATGCACATCGCTTGGAGAAGTTTAGAAGTAACATAGTAAAAAAACTTCCATTACTTTCATACCAAAATAATCCAAATTTTTTTGTATGCAACATTATTTAAGCTCATTTGCAATGAATTTAATAATACTTTTACTTCTAAAACATTCTCCTTGAATAATCGTAAAGCATTTAATGAATGGGCGACAGTAGGAATCCATAAGAGTAGACAAAGGTTATATGAACGTTACAATGAAAGGTCATATAATCCTAGCGTCGAATTTAGGGAATATGTAAAAAAATATTCCAAAATATTTAAAAGAGTGTGCTCCTTAGTCAAGTCATTGTATTTAAGCAACAAAATAAAGACTGCTTCTAATAAAATTAAAAAGACGTGTGGCACTCGGGGACTGCCGCGGTAAAGCTATTGCATAGCATGTTTTATCAACTTATGCAATTATAATTAATTATTTATTTTATTTATGCAGCTAAGTCTTTGATATTAAATCAAGTTACACTTTTTGAGCGTGGTGACCGATAAGAAAACAATTTTTTTCTCTTATTGTATAAATGAGAAGTTAATATTGTTTAAAATATTTTTAATATCTTACAATACATGTAGGTTATTCAGGAATTTTTATCATTCAGTTAGCAGCTAGTGTACACGCATACGACTAGTCGCACGCACACAAACACCTCCTACCTAGCAACACGATGCGCCCCGCACTGAATTCGTGGACGAATGCGGGGGGTGATATAGACGCAGTATTTAATCGGGACGCATTTTTAATTTATTATCATAAAAATAATACATATTTCTAAAAAGTAACCAAACCAAATTATTTTATTTTGTATTGCAAAGCAGTAGATATTTTTTTATATTCCTTTGATAAACAATGAAGGAGTAAAGTGGTTTCATCTCAACGATTTGGTTTTTGATTTGGATTTGGTTTGGATTTGGGTATTTTTTTATTTATTACGTGACACCGATAGAAAAATTTTGGCTAAACCAAATTACGTATCAGATCATGTAGATTACTAGCCATTTTTTCATATGTAATTTCTCTGTAAGTGTCGACGAAAAGTTGGTTCATCTGCACGCTTTTTTCAAGCTTTTTGCGAGAGAGCAGCCTTAATAATAAATGCACTTTGTTCATTCATATTCAAAATTTCAAAACTCTTCGACAAAGACAACAAAGACTGAGGAAAAGAAACGACGTTAGACCATCGTTAGACAATGCACAGCCTTCAAGCCACACCTCCGTGCCCGTCGGAGAGCGTGAGGTTTTTTTCGTTACGAAATTTCTGGATTTTCCCGCACTCAAGGCCCGCGATAGAAGCTATGCAATAGCTTAAAAATGACATGGAGTATAATTAATAGTGAAACTGGCAAGGTCAACTCTCGCAATTCAAACTACCAGTTAAGGTTTAACAATAAATTAACTAAATCAGATCAGGACGTTGCAATGGTTTTTGAGAAACATTTTACTGATATTCCGATCTTAACCACTAAGTCACTGAATTCTTCTCCTACCGTCGCCGAATCATTACTTAAACAAAATGTAAATGTGTGTACAAAGAATTTTACATTTCATAAAGTTTCATCAAAAGATATTGTAAAATATTTTAAGACTATTGATATTAAGAGAACCGCCGATCTGTGGGGGATTTCTGTTGAAGTTATTGCGTCTATAATAGATACAATCGCACCTCAACTATCTATTATTTTTAATAGTAGTATCAAATCTGGTGTGTTTCCTGATTTAATGAAGCATAGTAAAGTAATACCTTTATTTAAATCCGGTAGTACATTGGACCCCGCTAATTTTAGACCTATTTCTGTACTGCCAACACTTAGTAAAATTTTTGAAAAAATTATCCTTGATCAATTGTTAATTTTTTTTAATGTAAATAAATTACTTCATAAAAATCAATTTGGTTTCACAAGGGGTCGCTCGACAACTGATGCTGGTGTTGAGCTGATTAAATATATATTTAATGCATGGGAGAATTCACAGGATGCTTTGGGTGTGTTCTGTGACCTATCCAAAGCCTTCGATTGTGTTCACCATGAAAGATTAATCAGGAAACTTCAACACTACGGTGTAAGAAATGATGCTCTTAAATTATTTATTTCATATTTAAGTGACAGAACACAAAAAGTTGTAATAGTATGAGTTCTTCCGGGTCGATTGTACAAATGGACGTGCCTCAGGGCTCAATTCTCGGCCCCTTTCTGTTTCTTGTATATATTAATGACTTACCTTACATAGTAGGGGATAACCATGATATAGTATTATTTGCTGATGATACTTCATTAATTTTCAAATTAAAACGACAGTTATTAAATTACGACGAAGTAAATAATGCTATAGCTAAGTTAGTCAATTGGTTTAATGTTAATAATTTGCATTTGAATGGAACTAAAACTAAATGTATGAAATTCTTAACTCCTAATGTTAAACATGTCAATAATAATGTAATTTTAAATTGGGAGGAACTGAGTTTTGTTGATAGCACCATTTTTCTTGGAATCACACTGGACGCAAAGCTTCAATGGCTCCCCCATATATCAAAACTAGCTAGCAGACTTAGTTCTGCAGCATATGCTGTAAAAAAGATTAGAACTCTTACCAGTGTTGAAACAGCTAGAATAGTTTACTTTAGTTATTTCCATAGCATTATGTCGTATGGTATTTTGCTATGGGGACACGCGACTGACACTGAAATTATATTTATTTTACAGAAGAGGGCCATTAGAGCAATATATAATTTAAAACCAAAAGAGTCACTGAGACAAAAATTTAAGGAAATTAATATATTAACTCTGGCCTCTCAATACATTTATGAAAATGTAATGTACGTACACAAAAATAAAAGTAGTTTTGCGAAAATAAATGATATTCATTCTGTAAATACTAGGAGCAGACACAAGCTGGTAGTACCAGTTACTCGACTCCACCGAGTCAGTAATTCATTCTTAATAATAATAATAATAAATCATTTATTCTGGACCAAACCTTTTATACATTGTTCACACCCACCAAACTGCGTAACAGTTTGTCGGCGGGATTAGCGCTTGTCTTAATACATTTGGTTCAAATACGTAACTATAAACTAATGAAAATAAAAGTGTAAATAAAGCAAGTTTAAATTTTTTTTTAAACCGGTATTAAATTATTATTAAGAAATATTTACTAAAATTTAGCCTATTATATAAAAAAAAAAACTACTGCTATTATTAAGAATTACTAATTACTAACATTTGGCCTATAGAAACTACAACTAATATTAGGATTTACTAACTTTTTCACATCTCACAACAACTTCGTTAAGGACAACAGATTTCAATTTATTTTTTAATGTTTGTTTACTTATTCTAGTATTATCCTCTCTCAGCCAATCGAGGTCATTAAAAAGTGTGGGGGTCAAATATTTGTTGGTTCTTTTCTCATAGTAATTTTTTACTGGAGGTCGCACGATTTTACGCTCTCTAACGCTTCTAGTATTATACCTATTTTTCACTTGTTCTTTAAATTGGTCGTTATAGAACTGTTCAAGAACCAGCAGGTACTTGACCTTCTCATGTACAGGAAGCATTTTACATGCAACAAAAAGTTTTTCATAATTGTCTTTACATGCAATTTTTGTTTGTGGTTTGACAAGGTATTTTAAAAAACGGATTTGCAACGATTTTATACTGTTAAGATAGGTTTTAAATGTACGGCCATACGTATTTAATCCATAAGTTAGTAATGACTCGGCGAGAGCAAAATAAATGACACGCAACGATTTCTTATTCAACGCTGCATTCAGGATATGAAACTTACTTAACACTGCCCTGAGCTTTGTACACACTGCGTCAACCTGTGTTTTCCAATTCATATTATAGTCCACCCACAGACCTAGATACTTAAATCTACTTACATACTCCAGCTTTTGACAAATACAATTTAAATTTTTATCGTGCATACATTCATATGTGTGGCCCACAATACCTATATCCACGCTCTTGACATTTTTTGCCACTAAGTTGTGCGGTGAGTACAGATGCATCACTTTCGTCTTATTAAGGTTAAGTATGATACCATTGTCATGAGCCCAACGAGTAACATTATCGAAGTCAGCCTGCAGCACAGCCCTGACCTCTTGTATATTCTTAGAGGAATATATAAGGCATATGTCATCCGCGTACATACATACTCGAGATTTTTTTAACCACATTACTGACGCTGTTGACATGCATAACGTAGCCAACGGGACCATAGACTGAACCAGTTGGAACACCAAGCTGTACCGCTGCTTCTTTACCAGCAACACCAGAAATGCAGGTAATGTTCTGTCACTCAGATAACTCCGAAACCACCTATTTGTTGGACCCCTGATTCCACACTCATCCATGGCCTGTAACAGCATCTCATGATCCAAGGTATCGAAGGCTTTTTTAAAGTCTATGAACAGCGCCAGGACCTGATGGCCCTGGTGCAGACTACTGTTTATATCTTCGGAAAACTGTGATAGTGCTGTTGTGGTGCTACGACCATGCCTAAAACCGTGCTGTGCATCCGCTAATATGCTATTTTGCTCCAGGAATTCGCTGACCTGGCCGACTACCATCTTCTCAACTATTTTATTAATGACCGATAAGATAGCAATCGGTCTATAGTTAGCATACTCTGAGTGCGCTCCCTGCTTGTAGATGGGCCTGATTAAAGCTTTTTTGAGTGTGCTAGGATATTCCCCTTTCGATAAACACAGGTTGACAAAGTGCGATAAGACCGGCGAGATTCTATCCTTGATTATTTTTAGGTCCATAACTCGAATGCAGTCAGTGCCTGGCGCCTTACTACAGCTCAGCTGATAGATAATTTTACTCACTGTGTCACTGGTAGCTGGTTTAAAGCGAAACGTTACATCACTTTCTTTAACATATTTACTTCTATCTAATAATTTAATACTACAATTATGTTTAATAGCAATAATTTCGTTCGTAAATGTATCTGCAAATTGACTACATATATTGTATATTGTACATTGTGTTTTTATCTCCAAAATATCTTTTAACTATATCATCTATATTTGCTTTCTTCCTACCTGTCCAGCTATTAATTTTGTCCCAGATTTAAGGGGTTTTTTTGGGTCTCCATTATATTTCTTGATTTCTTCCTGCCGAAACCTATTTTTTGCTTTAAATATTAATTTGTTTACCTTATTTCTAAAACGTGTATACTCGAGTCTTTTCGTATTATTGTTTGGTGTTTCTTTCCAATCCCTAAATAACTTATCCCCACGCACTATCATTTTATTTAAATCTCTGCTTATCCACGGTTGTGTGTTCCGTTTTTTAATATTTGGCATTACAGTCTTACTATTTTCATAAATATCATTGAAAGCATTTTGCAGCTTACAGTACAACTTTAACGGACAATCAAAGAACAACAGTTGAGACCAATCATAATCATTGATCTGCTTAGCTACTAGGCTATTATTAATTACAAACCGAGTGTCCGAGTCCGCGCTGTCGGTGCAGTGTTGCATCACATGTTTTCACGGCACCGAGATTCCCACCACATGATGGTCCGACATGGAGCACTCAATGATGAACGAGTAGCAGTCCCGCAGCTGTCTTGCTCGCACCCAAACATGATCGATGATCTTGGGGCGATGTATACGCTTTTAAGATGTATACGCTTTGGAGATCTCCCCTTTTCCTTCATCGGCCACAGTGGTGACCCCGACGTGATCTGAACACGCAACCTACAACCTTCGGAAACTTCAAGCTTCATCATCGTCATAAAATACCCCACCCATTTGCTCCCGAGTAGATATCGTCTGCAGTCTTCATATCCTGTGCAAGCCAGCTAGCTTCACAAGGTTCATCGCAGCACTGGAATAATAATGCTTCCTGTTCCTTCAAGCTACTCTCTGCGCTATACAGTGTTCGGCACGGCTCTGAGCCTTACTGCTCGCCTCTGCTTCACGGCACTCTCGCAGATTACTTGCCTTCTTCTCGACTCACCGCAGACTACAAGGCAATCTCCTGGCACTTGCACATTCGTCGACAACTCGACTGCACTATCGACCTCCGGTCTGAGCAGGGGGTGATGTGGCGGCGCTGTCGTCGCGCCACAAGCGAAATACACCGAAGCCTAAATCACGCTATCAACATTCCGAATCATAAACAGCATATATAGAACATCTCCGAACTATCACACGGAGTGTTGGCCGCTCCCCGGGCAGAACACCTTGCCCGGTGGGAGATCTCCCCTTTTCCTTCATCGGCCACACAACAAAATCCCAGAAAATATACAAAATTTGTCATACACAAAGTTCAAAAATGTTATTAAACTAAGTTTGTATAAAAAGGGTTATTATAATATTAAGGAATTTATAGATGATAATAACCCCTGGGAAGGGTGATCGCTACCAAGCTATTTCTAATTTGTCTTGTGTTGTTGATTGTAAACACGATTGTAAGCTATTATTTAAAAAAAATTGTCCCGCTGGGTTTCTTGCTGGTTCTTCCCAGGACAGAGGTTTTTTTTTGCGAACCAGTGGTAAATTAAAAAAAGTGACTTTCAATAAGTATTTTTATAATCTACATTGAATAAAAAAGTTTCTATTTCTATTTCTAAAAATTCTTTAGCAAAACTTGCTAAATATACTATACTCATGATTATAAAATTATTTATTCCTTGTTTTGTTTGAAATCATTACATTTTTATTCCTCATGCTTCATCATTTTCAATTAAAATTAAATCTTTGTAACTTAGAGTAGACATCAATTTTGATGTATTTTGTAATTTTCTTATAATGGCAGTAGTTGCGGGGATATATTTTTTTTAATTTCTTCAAGAGGTTACACCACCTCCAAAGGGTCTGTATTATCCAGTTTCACAATTGGCTTAATTCTAAACACATATTTTTTAATAAATGCTATCACAAGCGAAGTAATACCTGCGATTAGATACAAGCAATGTATATTTAACTTAAATATTATACAAAAGAGAATAAAGAAAGAATTAGAATAATAGAAAAAATAAAAACAAGGCAGAAATACGCTTAAAATAAATATAACAAATATTATAAATGACATATTGTTTAACAAAAATTATGAACAGTTTATCAATATAATAAACAAAAGGTAAAAGAAAATATAAGTTAATGTAAATCTACTTAATCTTAAAACTAGTTTATAGCTAGTATAGTTTATAGCTTTATACTATGGTATATTATCTATGCGCGGGGATAAGTTTATCTACTGTCGATATTATATCCACCATAGGCCCATGATCGCAGGGTGGATAAAGCATTGACATAGGGATAAGAAAATTTTATCCCTTGTCAGTGGATATAATCGGTGGATAAATTTTTTATCCCCTGCTCATGCTAGCCCGGCAGCAGCGCTCCGCGCTCCTGCAACTGCTCCCGGTAGTGTTGTTTCCGGGTACTGTTGTTTCCATCCAAGTTCAAAATAATTTTCCTAGAAAGTCCTTATAAAGTTCTACTTTCAGATTTTTTTCATATTTTCTAAACTTATGGTTCAAAAGTTAGAGGGGGGGGGGACACACGTTGTTTTTTACTTTTGGAGCGATTATTTCCGAAATTATTGACATTATCAAAAAATGATTTTAGTAAACCCCTATTCATTTTTAAATACCTTTCCAACAATATATCACACGTTAGGGTTGAAATTAAAAAAAAAATCACTTCCCACTTTACATATATACTACTAAAAACTACTACCTACTACTGGGGCTACCCTAATAAAACATTTCTTTTCCAATTTTTATTTTACCACTTTGTCGGCGTGATTGATACACATATTGGTACCAAATTTCAGCTTTATACTGCTAACGGTCACAGATATTAAGCGAGGACGGACAGACGGACAGACAGACATGGCGAAACTATAAGGGTTCCTAGTTGACTACGGAACCCTAAAAAGGGAAACCACTTCCGCATTTACCCGACTGGGAGCTAGCGAAACCTGTTAGCCCATACACTCTACCTCATCCAGCAGAACGACAAAAGCTATCATACAGTTCAATCACAACCGAAGACGAATTAAAATCTATGGAAAACGAATGGCCTTGTATTTACACGGATGGCAGCAAAATAGCTGGTAGAGTAGGTGCTGCCATTACCTGTTGGAAGGAAGGCCAGGAAATATACAAAACAAAACTGAAACTAGGAAACCACTGTAGTGTATCAAGCATAATTAGTTGTCATTTTGAAAGCCACAGAAGTGATACAAAGCAAACACACACTCAGGTAAGCGCACATCTTAAGTGACTCTCAATCCGCACTTGAATGTCTAACAAACACTAATACCCTACACCCTCTTGCAGCAGAAATCTTGGATCGGATATTAGAAATAAAAATAAATAAAGGTGAAATGAGATTTTTTTGGATAAAGGCACATTGCGGAATTCCAGAAAACGAAAGGGCTGACGAACTAGCCAAGTCAGCTGCTGAAACTTCTAAGTAAAAACCAGCATTCGACTGCTTCCCCTATCATTCGCAAAGCACCTTATCAGGGACAACACTTTGCAAAACTCGCAAGAACGTTACGATTGATGAAATGTGCTTTACTTAACCAGTTGTTGAACTCTTGGGCTAACTCTTCGGGTATTTCATGATCTCAATCTATGTTATGTTCACAAATTTTCTGCATAATAAGTTTGGGTATTAAAGTTGCTGGGCAAACAAGTCCCAGTGGATCAAATATATGTTGTGCCACAGCAATCATATTATATCTTTTCGTTATTTTCTCCGATCTTGCTTCACTTATGTTGACATGCCAAGCACAGGAACTTCAACAATGCTATCTATTCTGTGAGGTGCTGTTACCTATCCACGCAGATCGAACATACCTTTTGCCATTATTTCCTTAGATTCAGATATTTTTTGATTTTTTCAATTTGTTAACAGTTATATTATACTTTTCTGAATACTTACTCAAATGATACATTATTGTGGCACTCAACAAAAATGGACTACACGTAATTCCAAAAACCACTCTTTTGTGCCTATATGCAACTATTTCATTACAAGTTTTTATATTTTCCCACCAGAGAAATTTCAAGTAATCTCGATCTTTTTCTTTAATGGATATCTGTAAAAATGTTTGTATCAGATATAACTCAATAAGCACCGTATTAATAATTTTGGTAACAATTCAATCATATTAATACCTTTATCTAAACAACCAGCAATATATAAAATAATCAGCAAATACTTGACCTCAGTTATTGGGGCCATCATTAGAATGTGGGGAGCAATATACTTTAATTAGCCTCTTGTGTAGGTAAATACAAGTTTCAGTGCATCTACTTCTTTCATTTTACTTTTGACTAATACTGAAGTGAATGTCATTTCCGGGCATATAACAAGCAAGGCAAAATGTAGCTAGAGGATACCTAGCAGAGCATGGTCTGCCAGATATTCTTAGGGCTATTGACTGCACCCATGTTGATATATTTCACCTACCATCCGCGGTCTACAATTCTAATTTAAATTGTTCAACTGGTAATAGCAAACAAGTTATAGTTTTTAAAAACCTAAAACCTAATAATCAAGTTTTTTTTCCAAATAAAGAATAGTAATATTATATTAATCTAATATTCCCCATTTCCCCAAAAAATAACTGTAACGCATGTGTGCCACAATAGTCTTGCAGGTGGTCCCATGAGACTATAGTCGTCCAGGCTAAAGATTCTACAACCTTTCAGATTGCAGTCACCCCTCAAACATTGAGTTATTGAGTCTCAATAGCTCAATGCCATGATTTAATTACATAGGTTGTGTCAACAATACCCAAGGCGAGTCCATGGTCAAGTCGTATTTAATGATAATAGAATCGGTCTATACTATATTTTAGGTAAGTATTATAACGTTTTAAAATAAAGTTATCAAACTTAGTAAAGTTACAATTCAAAGGTTTAAATTAAGAAATATGTTAATTCTTTAGCAAAGCTTGCTAAATATTTTAAAGACTAATATACATGATATTAGGAATACAAATAACACAATACTCATGATTATAAAATTATTTATTCCTTGTATTGTTTGAAATCATTACATTTTTATTCATCATTCTTCATCATTTTCAATTAAAATTAAATCTTTGTGACTTAGAGTAGACATCAATTATGATGTATTTTGTAATTTTCTTATAATGGCAGTAATTGCGGGGATAATTTTTTTTTAATTTCTTCAAGAGGTTACACCACCTCCAAAGGGTCTGTATTGTCCAGTTTCACAATTGGCTTAATTCTAGATACATATTTTTTTAATAAATGCTATCACAAGCGAAGTAATACCTGCGATTTGATACAAGCAATGTATACTTTACTTAAATATTATACAAAAGAAAATAAAGAATGAATTAGAATAATAGAAAAAATAAAAACAAGGCAGAAATACGCTTAAAATAAATATAACAATTATTATAAATGACATATTTGACAAAAATTATTAACAGTTTAGCACTATAATAAACAAAAGGTAAAAGAAAATATAAGTTAATGTAAATCTACTTAATCTTAAAACTAGTTTATAGCTAATATAGTTTATAGCTTTATACTATGGTATATTATCTATGCGCGGGTATAAGTTTATCTACTGTCGATATTATATCCACAATAGGCCCATGCTCGCAGGGTGAATAAAGCTTTGACATAGGGATAAGACAATTTTATCCCTTGTCAGTGGATATAATCGGTGGATAAAATTTTTATCCCCTGCTCATGCTAGCCCGGCAGGAAAAAACGAAATTGTACAGCGGTTAGTGCGACAGAGACATAAAAAATTAAATCATGGAGGAACTCAGCTCTTGCTATCCAACCTCAGAAACAATTTATGGATTTTAAACCCAAGACGACTTGTTAAAAGTGTTGTGTCAAAATGTGTTATATGTAAGGGATACAAGACAAAACATTACGAGGTTCCTGAAGCACCATTGCCATCAAACAGAGTTGAGGCAAATGCAGCATTCCAGATAACTGGTATAGATTTAGCGGGGCCTCTACATCTCCGTGATCAAAGGAAATGTTGGATAGTATTATTTACTTGTGCTACATATAGAGCAGTTCACCTAGAGCTTGTGGAATCTTTATCCACAAATAGTTTCTTGATGGCCTTACTTCGTTTCATAGCTCGAAGGGGCCGCATAAACATTATATATACTGATTGTGGTTCGAATTTTCAAGGTTCAGCCAATTTATTAAAAGAGGTTGATTGGGCAAAAGTCGAAGCAGCAACTAGCATATCTCCACCAGCTATCAAGTGGCGTGTTGTACCTCTGCGTGCACCCTGGTGGGGAGGATGGTGGGAGCGCCTTATAAAGGTAGTAAAGGAAATGTTAAGGAGAATCTTAGGAAAACAATCTTTAACTTGGATTGAATTATCAACAATACTTTGTGACTGCGAAGTAATCATTAACAGCCGACCATTGACATACGTAGCAACAGCTGATGACTCTCTTAAACTACTTACTCCAATGATGTTTTTACATCCCTTAGATAATAGTGAGATGCCTGATTTAGATCTGATTGATGCAAAAAATATAAATATTCGTTTACAATATTTAAACAAATTACGTGCAGATTTCCGACAACGTTTTAGAAACGAATATATTGCTTTAATTTGTAGTAAAGATAGGTGTAAACAAAATTTGCCGAAATTAAACGATATTGTCCTTATTGAAACTGACACTAGTCGGTTATATTGGCCATTAGGTATTATAAAGGAGTTAATTATAGGTGCTGATGGTAATTGTAGTGTTGCAAACGTACAGACAGCTACCGGTGAATCGGTAAGAGCTGTACAAAGTCTTTATCCACTGGAACTAACAACAGTTACAAACGAATGGCACAGGGCCAACCCATCTAATAATAAAAGTAAGACAGTGTGTAACCCTAACATTAAGGATTATAGTCCTCAGACGACTTCGAATTCGGACATAATATCATCTGATTTACCTCAAACATCTTCTATTAGTACTAGACATGGTAGAGTAATTAATATTCCAAGAAGATTCTTAGACTAAGGTGACGAAATGTATTTAGTCAATTAGTTAGGAATGTTTATTTAAAATACTGCTCTCTAATTAACATTAAAAATTAACTTAATTCGATTACACGTTATGTTTAAGTATTTTAAATTATATTATATCGTCTCTACTTTCATATTTTTCTGTGTGGGGAGGATCTTGTGGATTCAAGAAGGTTATTAGTCAGAGAAAAATACTGGCAGCTATTGCCTATGGTTATACATAATATAAATATATATATATATATATATATATATATATATATATATATATATATATATATTACTTTTTTATTCTGACTTAGATCCATGATGTTTTAAAATAAGAATGAAGATAATTATATAAGACACGAAGAAGAAAATAGTATTCAATAATTGTTTTCCTTTCAACATGTAATTGTCCTGAATATTGATTAAAATTATTAACAAGGAAAAAGCTTTTAATTACATCAACTACAACTATTAGAAATTTTTGTTTATACAGTACACTTATTTTTTACCTATACAAATTTATATAATTTACTTAACTGTGATTATTTTAATTATTATAAGTCTAATTATTTACTAAGGGTAAGTAACTTAATAAATTAATTGATTTCTACAATTTCGAAATATTGTTGGACTAATCATTTAAATGTGCACGTCTAACAGTCCTTTCATAGATACTCTGACGGAGCGTCGGTAAACCTGTCGCTGAGAATTCACGTACACACCGCTACGCTATGTGTGGGTGTATTCGCAGCGAGCCGTTTGTACTCGTATGTAGCTACCCCTCTGGTCGTTTTCCTTACTCATGTGTTTTTACTGTGAAGTGATCTGGGGATTCCCTTATTATTTATTGAACGAACGTTACTGTGGGTATAGCAAATTGAATTTCATTTTTCATTAGATGAAGACTATTTTTATAAAATAGGTCTTTCAACCCAGTTCATTTTTAAGTTGCTCCTATAATGTTAGATAACACAGTTTTACACTTAGTCGTTTTCGTTCATTTATGTTGTTTGATTTCGCGAAACCATACATTTATGTAATTTAAAATGAAAAGAAGATACGATAAAACTTAGCGTGCGGAGTGGGAAGAAAACGCATTATTTTTAAAGTGGATTGACGATGTGATGACAATAATACTTATTGTAAAGCTTGTAATTCTAAAATTTTTGGCAAGAATTGCGTCTATCAAAGAGCATAGTGCTTCAGCAAAACATATCAAAATATGTTTGGTTTTACTGGATCGCCTTTTTGTTTAGTCTCAAACTTTCCAAACCTTGTGTCCGAAAGTGACATTCAACTAATCAACAATGAATTCAGGGAACTTAAACTTACCACTGAGTCCGCTAACTTATTATGCAATACTAACAGCAGAGAGGCTGTTACTAATGTTGAAGAGTTTTGGCCGTCAGTAAGTAAATTTTGTCATACCGACAATAATAAACCTCAATTTGGAAACATCAGTAAATTTGCAAAGCAAATGATTTGTTTACCAATATTGAACGCCAAATGTGCACGAATTTTCCCTGCTATAAATATAATAAAAACAGAAGATCGTAACAGATTTAATAATCAAAACGTTTGTGCTATTTTACACGCTAAGGAGGGGTTAAAGGAATCGGAAAATTTACAAAATTTAAACCTGGTACTGGTACTTCGATGATGGAAACAGTGAAAAATGAAAAACAATTGTATAAAAATTAAAAAAAAATTCGAAGACAATGACAATCAATACAAAAATGTTAATCATAAATGATTGATTAAATGTAGCGTTCATTAACAACTGTGTTTTATTTCAAATCGTATCTAAAGATTTGGGCGAAGTAGTGGAACTGGAAAACAAAATAATGATGCAGGAAGCTTTCGGAAAACCGTAAGGAATATTTATTTATTTATTATTTTTAGATATTGTAAATATCTGACGAGTTACATGAGTAAAAATTCATTTTCAGGTACAAGTGGTCTCCTAAAGACTTCGAGCTTGGTTCAGAACTTGCGCGTAGTAAATATGGATGCGTACACGAGGCAATAGAAAAAAAAACTGGCTACATGGTCGCTTAAGATGAAGCTGCTCGAAGGCCTGCAAGTTCCGAGATGCCTGGCGCCACATTGCACCGAGGGGGAGCTACACACTTTCGTTGATGCGAGCGAGCTAGCGTACGCAGCAGCAGTTTATTGGAGGAAAGAAGGGCAAGATGGAACTTACCACATCAGCTTAGTGGCAGCAAAGGCGAGAGTCACTCCACTGAAGCCAGTGTCCATCCCAAGACTCGAACTACAGGCAGCCCTCCTAGGAAGCAGACTGGCTCATTCAGCGGAAGAATTGGATCTAAAAGTAACAAAGAAAACATTTTGGACAGACTCCAGCATCGTACTCTCCTGGATAAAAACAGACGCGAGAACCTTCAAGACGTTCGTGGCTCATCGCTTGGCGGAGATACAAGACTGGAGATGGGTGCCTACAGCGCAGAATCACAGGCACATTGGCCGGCACCAAGAAACTTCAAGAAGGCAACAACCGGCGAGGAAAAAGCAGCGGACGTCGCAGCAACAGCTCGAACGGCTCATCCTTCACCAGACACCGAGAGATTCTCTTCATGGAAGAGGCTTTGGCGAGCCACAGCGAGAGAACTGCAGTTCTTACAACTCTACAAAAAAAGGGAGAAGGTCAACGTCTGCAAAAGCGATCTCACCTGGAAAATAACACATAGGAAAGGAACGAAGACTATAGAGAAGCAACGCAGATCTTCCAAAATAACAGAATGGAAATATATACCACTGGACAACGAACTACTTGAACAAGCTGAAACTCTTTTGCTGAAAAGAAGCCAAGACAACAGTTTCAGAGAAGATATCAAGCGCCTTCAGCAAGGAAAGCAATTAGAGGGCAGCAGTAAATTGAAAAGGCTCGACGTAGTACTAGAAGAAGGTCTCCTGCGGCTAAAAGGAAGAATCGACGCGATACAGGGTGTGACCAGGGACTACAAACGACCCATCGTGCTCGACAGCAAGGACAAGACAACACAACTCATCATAGAAGAATTCCACTGCTGCTTCAATCATGGAAATCACGCAACGGTGATGAATGAAATACGACAACGCTTCTGGGTACTCGGTCTAAGGTCAGCAATCAAGGCGGTTCAGCATCAATGTCAATGGTGCAAAACAAAGAAAGCAAGACCGCAAGAAATACCAACAGGCAACTTACCGGCGGAAAGGCTGATGCACGGATATCCTCCTTTTACGTGCACGGGCGTGGACTACTTCGGCCCGATGACAATCACCGTAGCAAGACGGCACGAAAAGAGATAGGGGCTCTATTTACATGCCTGACAACAAAGGCTGTGCACATTGAGCTAACTCCTTCGTTCTCCACCGACAGCACGATCATGGCGCTACGACGATTCGCCGCAAGAAGAGGGATGCCAAAGAAAATCTACAGCGACAACGTGACTAACTTCGTCGGCGCCAACAAAGAAATAAAAGAAGCGTTCGACACCTTGCAGCAAGAAGACCTCACCTCAGAAGCAGAGAAGATCGGCGTGCAATGGAAATTCATCCCTCCAGGTGCGCCAAATATGGGTGGCGAATGGAAACGTCTGGTGCGATCAGTCAAGACCGCACTAGACGCCACACTTCACGAGAAGCATCCACGAGAGGAGGTACTCCACACTCTCCTCCTAGAGGCCGAGCACATAGTCAACTCTCGACCTCTCACACACCTCTCTGAGAACCTTGAAGAAGAAGCACTAACACCGAACCACTTCCTCATCGGGCGGTCCTGCGGCGCAGCAAGAATCGGCAGCTTCAACGACAACGAACTCGTGGGCAGATCCACGTGGAAGGCCACACAGCGGCTTGCCGCCCACTTCTGGCAACGTTGGCTGCGAGAATATCTACCCACTCTTTTGCCAAGGAAAACGAAGGCAAAAACCAGCGCTGCAGACCTGCAAGTTGGAGACGTCGTGCTGATCGTCGACCACAGCCTACCAACATGCACTTGGCCATGCGGCAGAATCTCCCAAGTGTATCCTGGACCTGATGGGCGAACAAGGATCGTCGACGTCGAGACGCGCGGAGGTGTGCTGAGAAGACCCAGTTCAAGAGTAGCGCTGCTGGTGCCGGGAGTATCGCCGAGCCAGGAGGATGATGCGACGCACGAATGTCGGCGACAAGCATGATTAACCAGTGACGAACTGTATCTTGTTCATAAAACTATTACAATTTCCTAATTAGTGTAGTTAGTGTCGATGACAAGGCATACAATTTACTAGTGACGAATTGTGTTTTGTTCATGAAATCATTATAATTTTTTAATTAATGTAATTAGCATATTAACTCATTAGAATATAATTTAAATATAATTATAAAATTAAAGGTTAGTTCTCAATAATTGTATAAGGAAGTTTTTAAGCGAAATTTGCATTGTAAATATTTATAAAAAATTTAAGTTTTGTTTAGCGCTTGAAAACTATTGTTAAATTAAAGATTTGAATGTAATAAAATATAAACAAAAGAAAATGAGTAGATTAGACATCTATTGTAATAAATATAAAGCATAATGTATAGCAATTTAGTAATTTTGTAGGGTTTTTTGCTCTAGAAGTTTTATATAAAGAACTTAGTAGTTAATATAATTATTTTATATTATAGAATAGTACAAGAGCAATCTAATGATGTATAAATTGTAAGGGTTATGGGAAAATTTTAATAAATAAAGGCTCCTAAGGTTTCGACTCGAAAAAAAAAACAACGCGCGAAACAGGGAAAACCGCGCTAACGTCGCGCTGTTCAATTCGCTGCTCCGGCTTGGTACGCGCTTCTGAGCGACCCTCTGAGGCAGCGACTACAGGCTCAGCAGAATCTGTCATTAAGGACGATCGTCGGAGCAGCTCGCTACGTCCGGAATGACGTCATAGCGGCTGATCTAAAGGTCGAGAACATCACAGACTTTGTGGCCCGGCTGGCGCGCGGCATGTTTGACCGAGCCGACAACGGGCCACACGAACACCTGAACGGCTTTGCGCCGCTACACACTAGGCCCCCTCGGGCGGCCTAGTGTGTAGCGGCGCAGGACGGGCGACCTCTTCCAAGAGAACTCCTCTATATAGCGATTAGAGAGTCGAGTAACAACCTTCAATGCTGCTGATAGGCCAATTCAGACTTTTACTAGACAACCTCCTTTTTTTCCGTAATCGGTTAACTACGGAAATTTTTTTTCCAACCACGGAATATTCCGTTTTAAATATCTAGCCTATAAAAGGCTCCTAGGACTGGCCCATAGTGGTGGGCCACGAGGAAAGTCCGGGCAATGGGGGCATACCCCGAGGCCCATTAGAATATTGTGATCAGTGATTTTGATTATACAGATACTGAGATAAGTCTCTTCACTGGATCGGATTACATAGGATCCATTATACATAATGAAATGGTTAGTTTAGGGAACAACCTGATGGCTATTAATACCAAATTAGGATGGACATTGCAGGGACCAATAAAAGTTCAAAGTACAGTCAATACATCAAGCACTACATGCTTATCAAAAACAAATCTTTCTGATTTGTAGAGTTTTGAGTTATTGGGAATTCGAGACCCTTATGAAAATAAGTCTAAAAAGGATACTAAAGTCGGGGGTTTTGAAAAATTTCAATGATAACATGGATGACATGGAATACAGTTCTAGATAATTTAAGATGTAATGTCAACATAAGTGAAGCAAGATCGGAGAAAATAACGAATATATGTGATTGCTGTGGCACAACATATATTTGATCCGCTGGGACTTGTTTGCCCAGCAACTTTAATACCCAAACTTATTATGCAGAAAATTTGTGAACATAACATAGATTGGGATCATGAAATACTCGAAGAGTTAGCCCAAGAGTTCAACAACTGGTTAAGTGAAGCACATTTCATCAATCAATGTCTGTTCCCTAGCCATATCTCAATCGCACCTTTAGAAAAATGTTAGACAAGTCTTCATATATTTTGTGATGCCAGCCTAACATCTTTCGCTGCATGTTTGTTTTTAAGAACAAAATTAAACGAACAGGTAAAAGTCCAACTAGTTTTAGCGAAAAATCGGGTAACCCCAGCTAAAAGAAAAATGTCTTTACCAAGACTAGAACTTATGGGAGCGCTCATTGCATCTCGGCTATACAAAGAGATTTTAGAGTCAAGATCGCTAATAAAACGTAAGGAATACAAGGTTTATTTTTGGACTGACTCTGCTGTGGTGCTATCATGGCTAAAAAGACCATGGAAACCATTTGTTTCCAATAGAGTGAAAGAAATATGTTCAACAACCAATTGTGACGATTGGTACCATCTACCGGGTGAGTATAATCCATCAGATCTTCCATCAAGAGGTTGTGACGCAAAGAAGCTTATGGAAAGTAGATGGTGGGAAGGTCCGGCATGGTTGAAGCGTAATGAGACGGATTGGCCAAGATCAAACATTATTAATGTCAATGAAGAGATTGTAGAAGCAGAAATAACCGAAAAGGCCAAGATTAATACAAATGTCACAATAGAAACATTCAGTCAAAAATTGACATATTTTTCAAAATATAACCGCATAGTTAGACTTGTGGCATGGATATTACGTATGAATTGTAAAATAAGAATAAAGTTTGACATAAAGGAGCCAGACATAACAAATGATGAATATATCAATGCAGAAAAGACACTAATTAAATTATTACAGAAAGAGAATTTTACAGAAGGGTTTTCGTTGCATAATATAAATACAGAAATAGATACCGATGGGGTGATAAGAGTAAAAACACGTTTAGAGTTGAGTAAAGAAGACAAGGATTTTGTAAGGCCAATGCTTCTACCAGGAAAAAACGAAATCGTACAGCGGTTAGTGCGACAGAGATATGAAAAATTAAATCATGGAGGAACTCAGCTCTTGCTATCCAACCTCAGAAACAATTTATGGATTTTAAGCCTAAGACGTCTTGTTAAAATTGTTGTGTCCAAATGTGTTATATGTAAGAGATACAAGACAAAACATTACGAGGTTCCTGAAGCACCATTGCCATCAAACAGAGTTGAGGCAAATGCAGTATTCCAGATAACTGGTATAGATTTAGCGGGGCATCTCCGTTATCAAAGGAAATGTTATATAGTATTTTATACTTGTGCTACATATAGAGCAGTTCACATAGAGCTTGTGGAATCTTTATCCACAAATAGTTTCTTGATGGCCTTACGTCGTTTCATAGCACGAAGGGGCCGCATAAACATTATATATACTGATTGTGGTTCGAATTTTCAAGGTTCAGCCAATTTATTAAAAGAGGTTGATTGGGCAAAAGACGAAGCAGCAACTGGCATAGTTCCACCAACTATCAAGTGGCGTTTTGTACCTCCGCGTGCGCCCTGGTGGGGAGGATGGTGGGAGCGCCTTATAAAGGTAGGGTCAATGTTCTATTAGCTGACCACGCACCAATAGTTGACCAAAACACAAATAAAAACCAATTTTAACGTACATTGGTAGAATTTAGTATCAGTTTTATTGTTTTGCTTATTGGCATCATTATTATAGTCACTTGGTATAGGATTCAGCTCGATATTGGTTGACCAATCAATGTTCTTTGCAAGTGAAGATGGCACCCGGTAAGTACGCGTCTGATTCACTAAGAATGTTCATTATGGGTTTCTTGGTAAATCTTATTTAATCTAGTTGATTTATTGTATATTTTTTTGGTTGAATGATATATGGATTAAGGGTAATAGTTTGTTTAAGTGCCAAAAGTAATATTTCTGCTGTTTTATGTGGATAAGGGTTTCTCGTGGGGGTGGTTATCCTTTGGCTCCGAAATTTTAACCTGCACCTAAAGCTGTCCACGGTGGTCAAGTATTGGCTAAAAGATATATTCAAGAATGTAAAGTTTTTTTTTATTTAACGCATTTATTTGATTGATTCGTTAAATATAACCTAAAGCATGATTTCTGTACGATGTGGTTGTCCAATAGTTGACCAGTGTTATGTTTTGTGCTGTTTGCTGTGGTCAGCCTTAGGAACGAGGTTTCCTACTGCCTGTCCAGTTAATCTATTCGGTATCTATTACTGAAAACAAATTAGTTTAATCAGCCCAGGAAGCATCAACTTTAACACCCACTCAGAAGCTTGCGATTGGTCTAATAATGCGGCGCGGATATGACTCCGTCACTCTTTCAAACTATGCCAGGCGCTCCAGTAATTCAGTGTTCATCTACTGCTCCAGAGGGAGGGATTGCAAGTAATGAACAAGGCAGCAACATAGTTTCCCCTTCTAAAAATAAATTAGTCCAGCTTATATCCCAAAAACAAAAACTAATAAGCCCTGCATTTGGTAACCATATTTTGTGGCCATCAGACTCTCCAATAAAGATAAAACAAAGGAACGCCTGCCACTTGCGGTGATATCAAAATATTTCATTGATTACTTTGAAAAAAAAAAGAAAGCGAGATAAGAAGAAAACAAGCAAAAGTAAAGTAAAGAAACCAATTCGTTCACTCTCCAGTGACTCAGTAGAGAGAAAAAAATGTGAAGTCCAAGGCATAAAATTAAAAAAAGAAACTAAACAAACTCATTATACGGAGTAATAGTGAGTCAGACGGTAACACAACTGATATAATAATAAATAAAGAAAATGAAAACAAACGAATAGAGAAACCCAAATCGAATTCCGAAGACGAAATCTAAAGTGTTTTATCAGCTAAGAAAAAAGGAATATGTAAAGGAAATCATGTAATATTACATATGCGGGAGAATATTTTCCAGGGCTTATTCAAAATGTTGAAACAGATTTATTTGAAGTAAGCACTATGACTTTTTCCATGGGAAATACGTTTAAATGGCCAGATAAGCCTGATAAAATCTAGTATCATCAAAAATATGTAGTGGAAGTAATAAATGCCCCTGTGCTCTCTATTAAAAAAGCTCTTATGTAGTAAAGAAAATGGAAAAATATCTACCATTTACTATTTAAAATATGTTAGATTTTGTTGATCTTCTTTTCAAATCTTTTATTAATTAAAATTTTAACTATTAAACATTATTTTCTTTGTAAATTTCGTTTTACTTACTTACATGTCTCTATATGATCAACTAATGGTAAAAATACCTACCATTTACTGTTTAAAATATATTAGATTTTGTTGATCTTCTTTTCAAAGCTTTTATTAATTAAAATTTTAACTATTAAACATTATTTTCTTTGTAAATTTCGTTTTACTTACTTACATGTCTCTATATGGTCAACTAATGGTACATTGGCGGTCAGGCATTGGAGTTTGCTGGTCAACTAGTGGTGCATATATACATATTTTATTTTATGACTTGATATTCTGATAAATGCTTTTAGTAAAAGAATAATCTTTATATCTATAAACACACTAAATGTTACACAATCATTTACTATATTTAAATTTGAAGTAAGTAATAAACCAAGTCAGCTGTACAGCTCATAGTAATAAAAAGCGCTTAACTGGTCAACTATTAGCACTTCAACCCTAGTAAAGGAAATGTTAAGGAGAATCTTAGACTGCAATGATGTTTTTACATCCCTTAGATAATAGAGAGATGCCTGATTTAGATCTCATTGATGCAAAAAATATAAATATTCGTTTACAATATTTAAACAAATTACGTGCAGATTTCCGACAACGTTTTAGAAACGAATATATTGCTTTAATTTGTAGTAAAGATAGGTGTAAACAAAATTTGCCGAAATTAAACGATATTGTTCTTATTGAAACTGACACTAGTCGGTTATATTGGCCATTAGGTATTATAAAGGAGTTAATTACAGGTGCTGATGGTAATTGTAGTGTTGCAAAAGTACAGACAGCTACCGGTGAATCAGTAAGAGCTGTACAAAGTCTTTATCCACTGGAACTAACAACAGTTACAAACGAATGGCACAGGGCCAGCCCATCTAATAATAGAAGTAAGACAGTGAGTAACCCTAAACATTAAGGATTATAGTCCTCAGACGACTTCGAATTCGGACATAATATCATCTGATTTACCTCAAACATCTTCTATTAGTACTAGACATGGTAGAGTAATTAATATTCCAAGAAGATTCTTAGACTAAGGTGACGAAATGTATTTAGTCAATTAGTTAGGAATGTTTATTTAAAATACTGCTCTCTAATTAACATTAAAAATTAACTTAATTCGATTACATGTTATGTTTAAGTATTTTAAATTATATTATATCGTCTCTACTTTCATATTTTTCTGTGTGGGGAGGATCTTGTGGATTCAAGAAGGTTATTAGTCAGAGAAAAATACTGGCAGCTATTGCCTATGGTTATACATAATATAAATATATATATTACTTTTTTATTCTGACTTAGATCCATGATGTTTTAAAATAAGAATGAAGATAATAATTATATAAGACACGAAGAAGAAAATATTATTCAGTAATTGTTTTCCTTTCAACATGTAATTGTCCTGAATATTGATTAAAATTATTAACAAGGAAAAAGCTTTTAATTACATCAACTACAACCATTATAAATTTTTGTTTATACAGTACACTTATTTTTTACCTATACAAATTCATATAATTTACTTAACTGTGATTATTTTACTTATTATAAGTCTAATTATTTACTAAGGGTAAGTAACTTAATAAATTAATTGATTTCTACAATTTCGAAATATTGTTGGACTAATCATTTAAATGTGCACGTCTAACAGTCCTTTCATAGATACTCTGACGGAGCGTCGGTAAACCTGTCGCTGAGAATTCACGTACACACCGCTACGCTATGTGTGTATTCGCATCGAGCCGTTTGTATGTAGCTACCCCTCTGATCGTTTTCCTTACTCATGTGTTTTTACTGTGAAGTGATCTGGGGATTCCCTTATTATTTATTGAACGAACGTTACTGTGGGTATAGCAAATTGAATTTCATTTTTCATTAGATGAAGACTATTTTTATAAAATAGGTCTTTCAACTCAGTTCATTTTTAAGTTGCTCCTATAATGTTAGATAACACAGTTTTATTAGTCGTTTTCGTTCATTTATATTGTTTGCTTTCGCGGAACCATACATTTATGTAATTTAAAATGAAAAGAAGATACGATAAAACTTAGCGTGCGGAGTGGGAAGAAAACGCATTATTTTTAAAGTGGCTTGACGATGTGATGACAATAATACTTATTGTAAAGCTTGTAATTCTAAAATTTTGGCAAGAATTGCGTCTATCAAAGAGCATAGTGCTTCAGCAAAACATATCAAAATATGTTTGGTTTTACTGGATCGCCTTTTTGTTTAATGTTGTCTCAAACTTTCCAAACATTGTGTCCGAAAGTGACATTCAACTAATCAACAATGAATTCAGGGAACTTAAACTTAACACTGAGTCCGCTAACTTATTATGCAATACTAACAGCAGAGAGGCTGTTACTAATGTTGAAGAGTTTTGGGCGTCAATAAGTAAATTTTGTCATACTGACAATAATAAACCTCAATTTGGAAACATCAGTAAATTTGCAAAGCAAATGATTTGTTTACCAATATTGAACGCCAAATGTGCACAAATTTTCCCTGCTATAAATATAATAAAAACAGAAGATCGTAACAGATTTAATAATCAAAACGTTTGTGCTATTTTACACGCTAAGGAGGGGTTAAAGGAATCGGGAAATTTACAAAATTTAAACCTGGTACTGGTACTTCGATGATGGAAACAGTGAAAAATGAAAAACAATTGTATAAAAATTTAAAAAAATTCCAAGACAATGACAATCAATACAAAAATGTTAATCATAAATGATTGATTAAATGTAGCGTTCATTAACAACTGTGTTTTATTTCAAATCGTATCTTCCCAAAACGGCTCAGAAAGGATTTTAAAATGCAACCTAGTAGATTTCAATAGATTTTAGCAGTGCCTTTGGTAGATTCCCTCATTAAAAAGTGGTTACGCTAGATACTAGTCACAAAGAAAAAAATTGTCAATGGTTGAATTTGAATTACGATTACGAACGTTAATTTTATAAAGTTGGTTGAAAAACAACGACTAGACGTTAGATGAGAAGTTTTTGTTGAAATCTTTTACTTTTCGTTAAATTATACTACATAATGGCCATGAATAAAGATTTGGGCGAAGTAGTGGAACTGGAAAACAAAATAATGATGCAGGAAGCTTTCGGAAAACCGTAAGGAATATTTATTTATTTATTATTTTTAGATATTGTAAATATCTGACGAGTTACATGAGTAAAAATTCATTTTCAGGTACAAGTGGTCTCCTAAAGACTTCGAGCTTGGTTCAGAACTTGCGCGTAGTAAATATGGTTGCGTACACGAGGCAATAGAAAAAAAAAACTGGCTACATGGTCGCTTAAGATGAAGCTGCTCGAAAGCCTGCAAGTTCCGAGATGCCTGGCGCCACATTGCACCGAGGGGGGAGCTACACACTTGCGTTGATGCGAGCGAGCTAGCGTACGCAGCAGCAGTTTATTGGAGGAAAGAAGGGCAAGATGGAACTTACCACATCAGCTTAGTGGCAGCAAAGGCGAGAGTCACTCCACTGAAGCCAGTGTCCATCCCAAGACTCGAACTACAGGCAGCCCTCCTAGGAAGCAGACTGGCTCATTCAGCGGAAGAAGAATTGGACCTAAAAGTAACAAAGAAAACATTTTGGACAGACTCCAGCATCGTACTCTCCTGGATAAAAACAGACGCGAGAACCTTCAAGACGTTCGTGGCTCATCGCTTGGCGGAGATACAAGACTGGAGATGGGTGCCTACAGCGCAGAATCCTGCAGATGACGCAACGCGCCACGTACCGGAAGACTTTGACTGCAACCACCGATGGTACACCGGACCAAGCTTCCTGAAAAAAGAAGAGGCACATTGGCCGGCACTAAGAAACTTCAAGAAGGCAACAACCGGCGAGGAAAAAGCAGCGGACGTCGCAGCAACAGCTCGAACGGCTCATCCTTCACCAGACACCGAGAGATTCTCTTCATGGAAGAGGCTTTGGCGAGCCACAGCGAGAGTACTGCAGTTCTTACAACTCTACAGAAAAAGGGAGAAGGTCAACGTCTGCAAAAACGATCTCACCTGGAAAATAACACAAAGGAAAGGAACGAAGACTATAGAGAAGCAACGCAGATCTTCCGAAACAACAGAAAGGAAATATATACCACTGGACAACGAACTACTTGAACAAGCTGAAACTCTTTTGCTGAAAAGAAGCCAAGACAACAGTTTTAGAGAAGATATCAAGCGCCTTCAGCATGGAAAGCAATTACAGGGCAGCAGTAAATTTAAAAGGCTCGACGTAGTACTAGAAGAAGGTCTCCTGCGGCTAAAAGGAAGAATCGACGCGATACAGGGTGTGACCAGGGACTACAAACGACCCATCGTGCTCGACAGCAAGGACAAGACAACACAACTCATCATAGAAGAATTCCACTGCCGCTTCAATCATGGAAATCACGCAACGGTGATGAATGAAATACGACAACGCTTCTGGGTACTCGGTCTAAGGTCAGCAATCAAGGCGGTTCAGCATCAATGTCAATGGTGCAAAACAAAGAAAGCAAGACCGCAAGAAATACCAACAGGCAACTTACCGGCGGAAAGGCTGATGCACGGATATCCTCCTTTTACGTGCACGGGCGTGGACTACTTCGGCCCGATGACAATCACCGTAGCAAGACGGCACGAAAAGAGATGGGGGCTCTATTTACATGCCTGACAACAAAGGCTGTGCACATTGAGCTAACTCCTTCGCTCTCCACCGACAGCACGATCATGGCGCTACGACGATTCGCCGCAAGAAGAGGGATGCCAAAGAAAATCTACAGCGACAACGAGACTAACTTCGTCGGCGCCAACAAAGAAATAAAAGAAGCGTTCGACACCTTGCAGCAAGAAGACCTCACCTCAGAAGCAGAGAAGATCGGCGTGCAATGGAAATTCATCCCTCCAGGTGCACCAAATATGGGTGGCGAATGGAAACGTCTGGTGCGATCAGTCAAGACCGCACTAGACGCCACACTTCACGAGAAGCATCCACGAGAGGAGGTACTCCACACTCTCTTCCTAGAGGCCGAGCACATAGTCAACTCTCGACCTCTCACACACCTCTCTGAGAACCTTGAAGAAGCACTAACACCGAACCACTTCCTCATCGGGCAGTCCTGCGGCGCAGCAAGAATCTGCAGCTTCAACGACAACGAACTCGTGGGCAGATCCACGTGGAAGGCCACACAGCGGCTTGCCGCCCACTTCTGGCAACGATGGCTGCGAGAATATCTACCCACTCTTTTGCCAAGGAAAACGAAGGCAAAAACCAGCGCTGCAGACCTGCAAGTTGGAGACGTCGTGCTGATCGTCGACCACAGCCTACCAACATGCACTTGGCCACGCGGCAGAATCTCCCAAGTGTATCCTGGACCTGATGGGCGAACAAGGATCGTCGACGTCGAGACGCGCGGAGGTGTGCTGAGAAGACCCAGTTCAAGAGTAGCGCTGCTGGTGCCGGGAGTATCGCCGAGCCAGGAGGATGATGCGACGCACGAAGGGGAGAATGTCGGCGACAAGCATGATTAACCAGTGACGAACTGTATCTTGTTCATAAAACTATTACAATTTCCTAATTAGTGTAGTTAGTGTCGATGACAAGGCATACAATTTACTAGTGCCGAATTGTGTTTTGTTCAATGAAATCATTATAATTTTTTAATTAATGTAATTAGCATATTAACTCATTAGAATATAATTTAAATATAATTATAAAATTAAAGGTTAGTTCTCAATAATTGTATAAGGAAGTTTTTAAGCGAAATTTGCATTGTAAATATTTATAAAAAATTTAAGTTTTGTTTAGCGCTTAAAAACTATTGTTACATTAATGGTTTGAATGTAATAAAATATAAGCAAAAGAAAATAAGTAGATTAGACATCTGTTGCAATAAATATAAGATATAATGTATAGCAAACTAACAATTTTGTAGGGTTTTTGCTCTAGAAGTTTTGTATAAAGAACTTAATAGTTTATATTATTATTTTATATTATAGAATAGTACAAGAGCAATCTAACGATGTATAAATTGTAAGGGTTATGGGAAAATTTTAATAAATAAAGGCTCCTAAGGTTTCGACTCGAAATAAAAACAACGCGCGAAACAGGGAAAACCGCGCTAACGTCGCGCTGTTCAATTCGCTGCTCCGGCCTGGTGTACGCGCTTCTGAGCGACCCTCTGAGGCGGCGACTACAGGCTCAGCAGAATCTGTCATTAAGGACGATCGTCGGAGCAGGTCGCTACGTCCGGAATGACGTCATAGCGGCTGATCTAAAGGTCGAGAACATCACCGACTTTGTGGCCCGGCTGGCGCGCGGCATGTTTGAACGAGCCGACAACGGGCCACACGAACACCTGAACGGCTTTGCGCCGCTACACACTAGGCCCCCGAACGGGCGACCTCTTCCAAGAGAACTCCTCTCTATAGCGATTAGAGAGTCGAGTAACAACCTTCAATGCCGCTGATAGGCCAATTCAGACTTTTACTAGACAACCTCCTTTTTTCCGTAGTCGGTTAACTACGGAAATTTTTTTTCCAACCACGGAATATTCCGTTTTAAATATCTAGCCTAGAAAAGGCTCCTAGGACTGGCCCATAGTGGTGGGCCATGAGGAAAGTCCAGGCAATGGGGGCATACCCCGAGGCCCGAGACCTGCTGGACCCCCATAGTCCATGCAGAAGACAATACGAAGCTCTAATCGCAGTCGCAGCACAGCCGTCGAAGAGGCTACAACAATAAGGAAAAAGGAAGCCGAAACCTAAGGAACAAGAAGCTACCTAGGAAAAAGGTGTTTTAATTGCCTCCCCCAAGCTGATCGTCTATCTCTCTCTCTCTCTCGGGGTCCTAGTAGGGTCGTATTACACATACGCATTCAGGGGTGCGTGGGACGTGCGTCACCAGCACTAGGCAAGGAACGTACGTCATAAAGTGGGAGATTGTCCCAGGGCGACTGCGGGCACTGGACGTGTCTGCCATCCGAAACAAATATTGTCAATTAAGGTAGGTAGTTGTACATCTACTGAGTTTAATTTTACAATAACAGATACATGATGACTGCGGAGAATTGCACGGCATAAGTCAACAAACCATGTCTCGCCTCTGTAAACGAGTTGGTCGTGCATTAGCCAGTAAGAGCTCCAAATTTATAAAATTGTCCACTACACTTGCTGAACAGAATTGTGTACAAAGAGAGTTTGCTGGTGTTTGTGGGTTTTCTCATGTAATAGAAGCTATTGACTGCACCCATGTAAAAATAAGAAAAGTAGGTGGTGAAACTGGTCAGTATTTTGTAAATAGAAAAGGCCATTATTCTATCAATACACAGGTAAGAATCAAACTGTAACTTAAACAAAATAAATAACATTCTTTATATTATAGTTCAGCATTAACTTCAGTACTTATAACACTGTTTATGAGGCTATTTATAGGTATTTATTTATTATATATCATTCATTTTTAGATAGTATGTGGCCCTGACCTGACAATCAATGATGAATTGACCTGACAATGAATGTGTGTTGTTGGAGAGGTAGCACTCATGATGCCTGCATTTTCCGGGAGAGTGAGATAAAAAGAAGGTTTAAAAATGGTGAATTTAGTGGAAAGCTACTAGGAGACAGTGGGTATCCTTATATGTCATATCTACTCACTCCAGTTTTACGCCCTCTAACCGAAGCCGAGCACCGCTACAATCACAAACACATACAAATAAGAAATGTAGTAGAACGGTGGATAACTTAATTTTGATCTGCGAGTTTCTGTCCCCAGTATTCATTTGCCTTTTTTATTATTCCCAGTCGCATTTTATGTTCTGCTTCCATTATTTCCATATGCCTTCTGTACTCTGCTTCTTGGAATTCCATTTGTTTCTCTCGTGCAGATTTTACCAAGAGAAATAATTCTCTCTGTTCTGAGGTAACAGGTGTGACCTTAAATGATAGAAAGCAAAATTGATTACAATTTCATTTAAGAAAATACAAAATGTGTTAACTATATCATTTTAATATGATACATACTCTCTTTTCTTTTTCAGTTTGGGCTCTTTTTTATTACCTTCCAATTATGGACTTGGTGTTGCTACCACTACACTATTACTATTACAGGTAGCGACACCAAGTCCTATATATATGTGTAATAAATGAATGTAGGTATATTAATCCTATGACAAATGTACAAGTGTGATGTACAAGGAAGTGAATCCCATTAGCAAGTCGAGGCAATTTTTTTATCAAGAGTGTATAAAACAAAACTGATCATGTTACATACTATTTCTGCAAATAGTGGTATTGAAGAACCAGAACAACAAGGTTGAATTAAGTTTGTATTACTTATTTTATTCTGAAATAAAACAAATTTTAGGTTCAGTATGCTTCAATCCAAGACTTAAATATCTGACACTGGTAGATACCAATAATTACCACATGGTCTTTTTTGCTGTGAAGGCTGTTACTATCAAAATAATTTACATCTACTTCAAACTCAGTATGAAGCATTTGCATTACTAGGTGGGCGAGGGCCTCCACCAGTTGCATTACAATTGCGCCTATATTCGAAGTCCCTCTTTTTGATATTGATTTTTGTATACCTCCACAGGTTTATTAATTGTGTGAGATCTCTCCTCGTGTCGTTCAGCTGATTAAAGCTAAAACAAAAAAAAATACCACATGTATCATTCAGTACACGACTTTTATAATTTATTTAAATGTTCGGACATACCTTTGGAGAATCTTGCCACGCTGCCTTTTTCATCAATCAATCATTTAGATTGTTGTTTTTACTTAAATCATTGTTTTGGGTTGGATATAGAATCGTTTGGCAGGAATTTGGAGGAGTAAGATGTTTTATTTGGTAGAGGTTTGGTCCCCGATTACAATAATACCACTTACATTAAAAGGCAATGCACCGTTATCGAAAAAATAAATAAAAAATATTATAACCTTAAATATGTAAAGTATGAAAAGTGATACATTATTTATTATTAACTGAATTTACGGCTCTGGGTTCTAGACTTTCTGAGAAAAAATTATACAATGTTACTGTGAAAGCTGGATAGCATACAGAATTTTGTGTCTGTGGCGGGAGCAAAGGCAACCTGACTATAGATATCTGATCTGATCGAATCTGTACTAAAATTAAGTCAGCACGCCCCGATCCACGTAGTCTTGTCTGCCCTACTCCTAAAGTGTTTTTGTAAAGCCGTAGGTGCGGAGGGAGAGCAGCCCTCACCCGTCGTAGCAAATCGCAGGCACCTGTGCGAGCCGTAGTGTGGTTATTATTGTATTATATATTATGTTTATAATTTAAAGTAATTATAAAATCTAATATTTTGGTGTTTTGTTGAGTGCAAGAGCGAAAGAAGCGAGCGGGACTTAGGGCACCCCGACTCGTACAGGTTGGGTTAGAAGGGCATGGTGGGGTCGAGTGAGCGAGCGAAGCGAGCGAATAGGAATGGAAATAGGAAATAGGGAATGCCCTTCGTGGTTATTTTTTTGTAAACCACTCAGAAGTAGGAGCCCCGCTAAGCAGGGCTCCGTCGACCAGCCTTCCCTCGACTGCGCTACGTGGTGCTTCCCTCCCCCAACTCTCTCCCCCCCTTAAATAAGGATTATATTCAAAAACATTACAAAAACATAACCTCAAAATTAGATTTTTAAAAATTTATAAAAAAAAAACTAAACATGTACGGCAGGATGTGGAAGTGGGGGGGCGACACTACAACTCTCCCGCCTCCCTCTCCACCACCTTCTATCCCATTAATTCATTTTGAGTTATGATTTTGAGGTTAGTTCTATGGGATTTTCTTTTTCGTTTTTCTCAAGAACGGTGCATTATCTTTTAATGGGAGTGGTATTATTATAATCGGGGACCAAACCTCTACCAAATAAAATACCTTACTCCCCCAAATTCCTGTCAAACGATTCTAAATTTCAACCATTGTTTTCTTCAAAATATGTATTTTCCTTTTATTAATTGTGTAAGCAAGGACTGCAAAAGGTACACTAGATATTACAGTGAAATGAATATGACATTAATATTTACTGATTACTTACAGAAATCTCTTCATACCTTTTCTGATTCACTCCAGCTATAGGAGCAGCTCCGCTTATAATTAACTTTATTTTCCATTTTGTAATATTTCGTTCTCAAAATTCACAGTTACTTCAAATCTCCAAAGTTCAAAGCAAACAGCCATAGAGGAAAGTAATATATCGTACACACTGACCTCTATATATACTATACTGGCTATACCATAGAAAATGACTGTGCCAATTTGAAGCGTAGACAGAGAAACAGGTGATGCTGCACCACTTGATGCTTCCAAGTAATAGTTTTTCCTGGCTCCATTCACATATCGGGCTCGGGGAGTCCATAGTGCAGGTGGAGTTAGAGGATGCGAAGGGCAGTGTGGCTTGTTTCTGGTGCGCCTTATCTGAGAATGAAAACGGGGGGAGAAGTCAGCAACTAAGGGGCTGCCATTGGGTGGCATTATTTACACTTACGGCAAATTATGTAGACCTCAAATCTTGGATTGCGTCTTACAACAGTTGTATTTTGGTTTAAGTTGGTTTACTTGTTTGAATGAATAAACTCTGGAGTAACCAAAACCAACCAGTATTGGCTTCTCTACGTTTGTGTTACAAAACGCAAAATGAAGTATTCTTGGTGAATAAAACTAAACTTACAGATTATATCGCATTTATTTAACTGATTCTACTTATTTTTAAATCCCGACGTTTCGGGTGCTTTACAGCACCCATGGTCACGGGGGGGACCCCCGTGTTCGCGTAAATTTAAGAAATCATTAAGTATTCTTGGTGTAAGACCAAAGAGTAAAATTATTCGAGGGTTAGTTACTCTGGTTTAACATAGTATTTGGTTGAATCCATCCTTAATACACGGTTAAATAACCGTGTAATAATGTTATGGTATTCTTTAGTATAATGTTGTCCTTAGTTCTTGGACAATGTCATCCGAAGAGCTCGTATTATCTATTAAGGTTTCTAAAGTGGTACCAGTTTATAAGGCAGGTGATGCTCAGATCATTAGCAACTACAGGCCTATTTCCATATTGTCCTCATTAGCTAAAGTGTTCGAGTCTCTAGTCTACCCTATTCTTCAAGCCTACTTCGACAAGTATTTAAACGACAACCAGCACGGCTTCACAAAAGGTAGGTCTACCAATACTAATCTGGTTATGTATGTGGAAGACATTGCAAGTCACATTGATGGCAATATACAAGTAGACGCAATATATACAGACTTCAGCAAAGCCTTTGATAGAGTAGTCCATCGACGGCTTCTGACAAAACTATCTGCATACGGAATAGGGGGTTCTGTTCTAGCTTGGTTCGAATCGTATCTAAGTGAACGTTCTTTCTATGTGGTCGTTAATGGTTTTAGCTCAGAGCTACGAGATATCACTTCTGGTGTTCCGCAAGGTTCACACCTAGGCCCTATTCTCTTCAATATCTTTGTGAACGATGTACCTAATTGTATAAAATACTCGTCCCCTTCGATGTTCGCAGATGACCTAAAACTGTGGAAAGTAATTGAAACGCTAGATGATGTTTTGCATTTACAAAAAGATCTTGACGCGCTAGTGAAATGGTGTCAGACGAATGGAATGGAGCTCAATATCAATAAATGTGTTCACATTAAATTCACTAGGAAATTGAATCCTATTCCATCCATCTACAGCATTAATGGGATTCGATTAGGAGAAAGGACAGTAGTAAGGGATCTGGGTGTGCTCACGGATAATAAAATGACATTTGTCCCACATATTGACTACATCATAGGCAGGGCGTCCAAGATGTTGGGTTTTATTATCAGGAACGCTAGAGTATTCAAACGCCATTCCTCAAAAATTGCGCTATACAATAGCTTGGTTAGATCGATCCTTGAGTATGGAAGTGTGGTCTGGCGTCCACATTATGCTACTCACACACTCCGTATTGAACGCATTCAAAAACGATTAGTAAAACACTTGGTGTTTTCACACTTCTGGCATAAAAGATTTAGCCCCTACAAGGACCTACTAGAGTTCCTAAAGATGCAGAGCTTGGACAACCGCAGGGATATACTTGACCTATCCATCTTTTTCAAGATAATAAGATATCAGTTGCATTGTCCTGCACTCCTGATAAAATTTAATTTTAAAGTTCCGTCACGAATGCCTCGTAAGCCCATCGAACCTCTCTCTCGTCCATTTCGCAAAACAGTTTTGGGAGCCAACTCACCGGTTTCCAGAATTTCCCAACTATATAATAAGTGCGGAGGGTCAATAGATGTTAATGTTATGTCTCTAGCTGAGTTTAAGGCCACAGTAAACGATACATTATTTAAGTAACTAGGTGTAAGTCATTGTTTCATTTACTTTCATAAAATTATTTTGTTCTATTCTAAGTTTTTGTATTTATTTATTTTTGTTTTTTACTTGGTAACTTTTTAGTATCTTGAAGCATGTGGTGTATACCTTTAATTGATTGTACAATTAGTATATAAGTAATGTGTATTTACTATTTTTGCATTGTTGTAACAATCGTTGGTGTACTTATGTATAAATAAATAAATGTTTCCTCGGTTTAAGATCTTTATAGAATATTTAGAGACGATACCAGGAGACCCAACGGTATGGGTTTGGTTGCTTGAGAGAGAGAGAGAGAGATAAAGATTTAGTGTGGGATACTACTTACGAACACTTTGACAGCATACCATCTCAGGGGTACCTCGTCTAAAGCAGAGGTGGTATTAGAGGCAACTGAACTAAGTAAATAGCCCAGAATATCTAGAAGATGAGTACATATTAGTGCAATTTGCTGTAGAGACTATTGGTCCGTAGGATGCACTTGCGGTGTAGTTCCTA
Source organism: Parnassius apollo (assembly GCA_907164705.1). NCBI lineage: Eukaryota > Metazoa > Arthropoda > Insecta > Lepidoptera > Papilionidae > Parnassius > Parnassius apollo. The sequence continues at coordinate 622,847 of CAJQZP010001411.1, read as the reverse complement.
AAAAACTGTATCTGCGACTGATCTTCGCTGCTGGTAATAAGAAGTTGTTTAGTTTGTTGTTTCCTTGCTTGAAGGCTAAGTATAGCCATTCAGAGAGGACACGTAGCCAGCATTCTTTTTTTTTATAGATGAGGGGGCAAACGAGCATGCGGCTCACCTGATGTTAAGTGACTACCACCGCCCATGATCGATTCATCATCATTCTTGGGACGATAGCACGGAAAGTAGGACTGTATGATAATTTCTTTTTTTTTGATATTGTTACGGGCTTGAGGTTCGTGACAATAAAAATTGCCGATAAAATTACTACTGTTATTTTAATTTCGAAAATGATGTTGTAAATAACTGATAACAATGTAATTCAAAGTTTATATTTTTTATATTATTTTGCTAGCTCGCACCCGGCGAATTGCTGCCGCAGAAGAAGTAATTGTGGAAAAAAATGTGGAACAGTTATATTGTATAATTAGGAATGATAATACAATCATTGAAATAGAATGATTTATAACTTTCTATAATATTCAAATAAATAGTCAGTATAATACGCACGCCACCTAATGTCAGTTAATTATACCATGCGTATAACCTTCGCACAAGTGCAACCAATAAGTTGACTAAGTTTACCGCAATCTAATGAACGGTATAGCATCGTAGAAAGTACGAACAAACATAAATTTTTATATAGTAGAAAATATTTTACTGTCTATAGACAGACCAGTAATTGATTAGAATAGACGTTATTATAGCAACTGATTTGTTTTTTTATAATACTAGAACTAAATGAACGGTTGACAATAAATTATTGTAGAAATTATATTTTTATTTTTATTTTTATTTTGTGTAGTTAGTTTAATCTTAATATTTTTTTACTTGAATGGTCTAAGGGCTACGATGGCTATCCGAGTACAGAACCAGAGTACAAAACTAATCCAAGTGTAGAGATGTGTAAGACAGGGTAACGTAACATTCCCGATTTGCCGACAGTATAGTCCTTATGGCAGAATCGCTGGAGGACCTACGCACTATGTTCAATGACCTCAATAGTGTCTCCCAACGGATAGGTCTTAAGATGAACATGGACAAAACAAAAGTCATGTGTAATGTCCATGTCACACCTATGCCGGTAGTTTTGGGATCACATAGCTGAAGTTGTTGACGAGAATTTTTACTTGGCACAAATAGTCCGACTAGGTAAGTTCAACTTCGACCGACAGGTCAATTGACGAATTCAACTCGGCTGGGCAGCGTTCGGGAGAATACAACACATCATCTTCTTGTCAGTCAGTGTCAGTGATGACCTATGTATCTGAGACGAGGTCTTTCACTGCTGGCCGTATGAGGAGGCTCGAAGTCACTCAGCGAGCTATGAAAAGGGCTATGCTCAGGGGTTCAAACTTAGGAATGAGGATATCTGCAGCAAAACCAGAGTAACCGACATCACCCAATGGATTAGTAAGCTGAAGTGGCAATTGACCGGCCATATAGCTCGAAGAACCGAATACTGATGGGGAAAAAAGGTTCTCGAGTGGCAGCCTCGTACTGGCAGGTGAAGTGTAGGATGTTCCTCCACTAGATGGAGTCAAAACCTGGTAAGACATACAGGAAGTTGATAGATGCAGGTGGCTCAGGACCGTGCTTTGTGGCATTTCTTGGGGGAGGCCTATGTTCAGCAGTGGACTTGTGAAGGGCTTTAATGATGATGAATGATAATGGCAATACATTAATATGATACATAAATAGAATGGACGTTACGGGTAGAGTCCATCTATACAAAGAGTCCATTTTATTTAGGTATAGGTAGGGTATAGAATTTTATCGATATAATTTGGTACATTGTCTCATCCCTATTATTAGTTCAGTGGACGTGCACTGCTGTTGTCAGCGCCAAAATGGCGGAAATCAAATCGCTTCATCATGTCACGGTGTATAGCCAGTCCAGCCAGTGGCGAAGCTTCCATAAAAGCCGAAAAGCCGGGCTTACCTTATTAAAACTGAATGAGTCAATAATATCAATCAATAATATCAACTAATAAAATAACTCGTAAAATGATTCAAGGTATTTCAAATTTCCCGCGCACTCCACTGTTCGACACATGTCGACCAATGACCTCGTATTGCCTTAGCGATACTGCTGCCGTCATAAAAAATGAGTTTTAATAGAGCGATTATTTGTCTCCCTCGCTCGCGTGGGCTTTATACGGGGCTTTCGAGAAGACGATAGCTCTCTTTCTAACCTATGGCAAAATATTCTATAATGAAATATAACTACGATTGTATATATAGCAATTAGTATGGAGATATAAAGCCAGGCTTTTGGGAATAAATTTGTTAAAAGCGGAGGCGCGCGGGCAATACGTTTGCAAGTTTATTTCATGTTTTAATGTTTATTTACTCTGTGTGCTTATCTTAAGCGATTTAATATTACGAGTTCAAAATTTATGCTTTTTTAAAGATTTTTAATGAAAATGGAGGATAATAGTGTTCCTTGTGATGAATTGAAGTGTGTTAAAGTGCTAATCGGAGAGGAAATCTTTAAACTTTGTTGAGATAATACACAAGGTTAAGAGTGTATTTCAGACTTATCAATTATCGCAATTAAAAAACAGTTATTGGTACAATTAAAACGTTCACCAACATTTTACGTGGACGTGATTAAATCTTTCTATAAGAAAGCGAGACGATTCCACTTACCTAGGTGGATTGAAAAGTACTCGGCCTAACACAGATCCATTCAATTCTAAAATCAAATCTATCCACATTATTTAGTTCAGTTCAGACTAGTTCATTGTGTGAAGTTCGAAACGTGTGCGATAATTAGTTGTGATTTTATAAATTTGTTAACAAAGTAATCGGACATAATTTCCGCGAATGGAGCAAATCGAGCAGCGTGCCGTCATTAAGTACCTCCATAAGAAGGGGCTATCATCAAAAGCCATCCATGATGACATGGTCAGTACATTAGGCGATTGTGCTCTGTCATATTCATCCATCAAAAAATGGATAGCAGAATTTAAGCGTGGTAGAGAGAGTGTGAAAGATGAACCCCGCTCTGGAAGGCCTTCGACGTCAACTACTGACGAAAATATTAAAAAAAGTACTTGATTTAATAATGGGAGACCGTAGATTAAAAATTAGAGAGATAGCCGAGATTATAGGCATCTCTTATGAACAAACTCAAAACATCATTGTCAACGAGTTGGGTTTCCACAAGGTGTCTGCGAGGTGGGTTCCGCGACTGCTTTCAGTTAAACAAAAAAGGACGCGATTGACTATTTCACGCGACTGTTTGGAGTTATTTGAAGCCGATGCAGATGAATTTTTGAATCGTTTTGTTACTATGGACGAAACATGGGTTCATTACTGTACACCGGAAACAAAACAACAATCAAAACAGTGGAGAAGACCTGGTTCACCACCCCCTAAAAAGGCTATGTCGATTTTGTCGGCAAATAAGGTGATGGCTTCAGTATTCTGGGACTCGAAAGGTGTGATTATGATTGATTATCTCGAAAGGGGTCAGACTATAAACTCTGATTACTACTGCACCTTACTACGTCGTTTACGAGAGGAAATAAAAGAAAAACGTCGAGTAATGCTCAGAAGAAAAGTCCTGTTTCATCAAGATAACGCCCGTGTTCACACGGCAGTACAGTCAATGGCTGAAATTCACAACTGTGGCTTTGAACTGTTACCGCATCCGCCATATTCACCTGATCTGGCACCATCAGACTTCTTTCTGTTCCCTAACCTAAAAAAGCACTTGGGAGGTCAATAATTTTCGACAAACGACGAGGTCAAAACAGCTGTAGACGCATATTTTGAGTCTAAGGAAGAATCATTTTTTTTCAACGGTCTAAATGCTTGGAAGGGGAGGTGGCAAAAGTGTATTGAACTTGATGGTGATTATGTAGAAATATAAAAATATAACTGATTTAGTATGTGTTTATTTTCTTGGTTAGGCCGAGTACTTTTCAATCCACCCTCGTATCTTATCTTATCTCTTATCCATTAGAATGTAAATAATTTGTTTTTTTTTTTTAATTTTGTACATAGTTTGTTTGTACTTTGTTCATGTTTTACTTTTGTTCATGTATTGTATTGGACGTAAATATTTTTTTCTTTCGCTTAAACAAACCCAAACGGCTTTCTTCAAAGCCACCGAAGCTATGCAATTGCTGATATGTCATCATCATCATCATCATTACAGCCCTTCACAAGTCCACTGCTGAACATAGGCCTCCCCCAAGTAATGCCACAAAGCACGGTCCTGAGCCACCTGCATCCATCGACTTCCTGCATGTCTTACCAGGTCGTCACTCCATCTAGTGGGGGGTCGCCCTACACTACGCCTACCGGTACGAGGCTGCCACTCGAGAACCTTTCTTCCCCATCGGTTATCGGTTCTTCGAGCTATATGGCCGGCCCATTGCCATTTCAGCTTACTAATCCGTTGGGCTATGTCGGTCACTCTGGTTTTACTGCGGATATCCTCATTTCTGAGTCTATCACGCAGAGAAACTCCGAGCATAGCCCTCTCCATAGCTCGCTGAGCGACCTTAAGCGTCCTCATACGGCCAGCAGTGAAGGACCACGTCTCAGATCCGTAAGTCATCACTGGCAACACGCACTGGTTTTACAATCTAGTTTTTAGAGATTGAGGTATACCTGACGAAAAGATATGCCGTAATTTCCCGAACGCTGCCCAGCCGAGTTGAATCCGTCGATTGACCTCTCGGTCGAAGTTGGACTTACCTAGTCGGACTATTTGTCCCAGGTAAACGTATTCGTCAACAACTTCGAGCATAATGCTCCCAACAACTACCGGCATAGGTGTGACATGGACATTGAACATGATCTTTGTTTTGTCCATGTTCATCTTAAGACCTATCCGTTGGGAGGCACTATTGAGGTCATTGAGCATAGTGCTTAAGTCCTCCAGCGATTCTGCCATAAGGACTATATCGTCGGCAAATCGAAGATGAGTGATGTACTCGCCATTGATGTCAATCCCGTATCCTTTCCCGTCCAGTAGCTTGAAAACGTCTTCCAATGCAGCGGTGAAGAGTTTCGGGGATATAACGTCACCCTGTCTTACACCTTTCTGCAGTTGGATAGGTTTCGAGCTCTGGTTCTGTACTCGGATAGCCATCGTAGCCCTACTGTACAAACACTTCAGCACTTCGATATACCGACAGTCAACTTGGCACCGCTGAAGGGACTGTAGCACCGCCCAAATTTCGACGGAATCAAAGGCTTTCTCATAGTCCACATACGCCAGGCAAAGTGGCAGATTGTACTCTTCAGTCTTCTGTACAATCTGCCGCAGGGTATGTATGTGGTCTATGGTACTGAAGCCTTTTCGGAAACCGGCTTGTTCGGGAGGCTGGAAGTCGTCAAGTCTGCGTGCGAGACGATTCGTAATGACTCTCGAAAACAGCACATAGACGCGGCTCAGAAGGGAAATCGGTCTGTAGTTCTTTAAGAGAGCGTTGTCGCCTTTCTTAAAGAACAAGACCACCGCACTTCTGCTCCACGCCTCTGGAGTAGTGCCACCATGGAGGACGGAATTGAAGAGCTTCTGAAGGACTTCAAGTACCGGTGTTCCACCCGCTTTCAGAAGCTCCGCTGTAATTCCATCCTCGCCTGGGGCCCTGCCGTTTTTAAGGTGCTGGAGAGCCATTCTAATCTCGCTTAGACTGACGTCCGGGATATCATTGGAATAGTGTCGGATAAGACTTGCTCTTGGATCGTTACTCACACTTGCGTGTGGCTCCAACGATGATGTGTACAGCTGCCCATAGAACCTCTCAATCTCACTCAAAATCTCAGGTGTCCCGGAAACGATGTTGCCACACTCAGTCTTCAGCCTTGACAGTTGGCTCTTTCTGGCAGACAGATCTCTGGCAAAGACTTTGGAGCCCTGGTTCCGCTCGATCGCTTCTTTAATACGAGAAGTATTAAAGTTGCGTAAGTCTCGCCGTGCCATGCCATGCTGATATGTAATACAATCTATCTAGCAGTGGTATGCCTTCTGTGTGCTTTGTTAAACACGTCCTTGACAGCACTGAATATGAAACTGAAGCGTGGAGACAGATCAAGATTGGTGTATTTTTATAAAACTGTTAAAAACAACAATCTATATTTTTATCAATTTATATCTTGGGCTTGCCCTAGCTTGTAGCTCTAGCTTCGCCACCAAGTCCAGCGTACTTGTATATATAGAGGTCAGTGATCGTACAGCAAACAGCACAGCAGTTAATGTGACAGCTTTATTTTTAAATTTGCCTTATGGCAAAAACATACCACGCATACAGCCAAGTTTCCACCAAAACATTGCCACTGATAAAAAAATTAAGTCATGTTGAACTATAGTTCATAACCACTCAAACGTCCATGGCATAGATTACTGTGTATATACCCATGGCTACTACGCTAGCCAAAACAAAAGTAGCGTTGTACGTCCCGGATAGTTAAGTAGCCTTAGCGTCAAGTTTTATAAAACTGACATCTAGGGACATTTGCGGTAATTTTTGTTTTTTGGAATCGATAGTTGACGAACTACTTTACGTATTACAAACGAGATGGCAGTGTAACAAGCCTTAACGAATGAACCGTAATTATTTAACATCAGTCTACTCCATAGATTACTGACTATATACTAGAGAGTCTACTCTACTCTCGGTGTTTTGTGAACAAGTGCTTGTGGAGTGTCAACGATTATGTCGTAAGTAGTTTAGTTTTATTTAATATTACTTAGAATATTATACATCACAATAAACTAGATGATTTATGCTTTATAATTACGTATACATATCACAGTTCTTAGTGTAAAATCGAGTCTTATTTTAAACTTAAAGAATAGCTGTTTCGAAAGAAATGGCCGCTCTCAAGTTGCCGGCCGAAGTTTATTTTTGTTTACTTTGTTTTTCACTAAAATTATATATAAGCAAACGAGTGTTAGTTCGTAATAAACATTATAATGAACTTTACAAACAGAAATAAACTATATTCATTGAAGATTCGTTAAAAATGTTAGTGCGTTACTCAGGTTTTTTTGTTGTGGTTAGTTTTATATCCACGGACGTAACGACAATCGTTCCAAATAAGGGTCGGTACAAACAGCAAAATATGTTTGCCAGATGTTTTGCTTTGTTATTTTTTACGGTCTTAGTCTTGGGTCGTGCCGGTTTTGAGTTTTATTTCTTAATAATTTATAATGATTCTTAATCATAATCGTAATTTTTAATGTTTCTTTAACACATTATTATTGTTTTTCCTTGATGATATTAATGGTTTAAATTAATACATACAACAATTTTACATCACCAACCGAAACTAACTTGGCTTGTAGAAGTCATAGAAGCCAAGGGGTTCGTACTGGAGGTGGGAGTGGACCATCTCAAGTTAGCAGGTATTTTAGATTTTTTGTATTTTATAAAAACTAGTTTCGTGTATTTTGTTTTTCTCACTTTATATAAAAAAAATTAAACGTGGTAGAGCCATGCTGCAGTTATATTAGTAGTATAGTTGTAGCACGAATAGATCGGCTCGATCTGGGAAGGACCACGCTCTCACAGAATACATTCGTAAAATAGTAGCTTAATGCTGCTGTGTTTCATATGGTGAGTGTAGAGAACCGGAGACCCTTTTTAACATATGTAACAAAAATATGACCGACTGACATACAAGCCAAGCGTTGTTTTGAACTACAACAAGTCAACATGGAACGTACACGAAATAAAATTTGGTACAAAAAGGTGTTTCGTCGTCTCTTTAACTGTGCTATTTTTAACTGTTTCATTTTATTTAAAACGGCCAATCCAAATATACTTCATAGACAATACAGGGCAACTTTGGCGGAAGACTTACTAAAGTTACACCGACTTATTGACCACACGACAGAAACACGACTTATAAATTCAAGAACTGAGCTGACGAAAAGGCCAATGACAACTACGACCAGCAGACCTAAAATCGGGCATCGACATTTCCCAGTCAAAACCGGTTTTAAGCAAAGTCGCTGTTGGTTGTGCGCCCAGTGAAAGTTACAGCCAGAACGATTTGGAAGTGCTTGGAATGTAACGAAAACTTATGTATTGATGGTTGTTTTATGTTGTATGTCATATAACTTTACATTTTTTATTTAGTTAATTTAGTTTTCATTTAGTCCTTTTTTTGTAAATATTTAGTTTAAATCAATTCTTAGTTTTAGATAAAATACTATTATTTGTAAATTCTTCTTGTTATTTCAATAAACTGTACATTAATTTTATTATTGATATTTTATTTATAACCCCAACTTAAAAAATCTCATAACTACCTTTTTTTAAGTTGCGTAAATTACAAAGTGTCTTAAATATATAGACCTTAAATAGGCGGCCATCTTGTTTATATTTTGGCTTCGCGAGCGAGTCCAAAGCGCTCGAGGCATCGCGGTAAAATTACGAGGAGTAGGTGTTTTGTTTCGATTTATTTAATTACATAACGCTAATTAAACATTAACATATATGCATAATAAAAAAGAAAAATACGTCTAGTTTGTTGTGACTTTATTTTATGGTAAAAAATACAATATTTCTTTCAATAAAATTTATACGTTTATTTTTCTCCAAATTCAATGTTGACAACTATTTTTAATATCTGTGACCTTAAATATATAAACCTTAAATAGGCGGCCATCTTGCTTATATTTTGGCTTCGCGAGCGAGTCCAAAGCGCTCGAGGCATCGCGGTAAAATTACGAGGAGTAGGTGTTTTGTTTCGATTTATTTAATTACATAACGCTAATTAAACATTAACATATATGCATAATAAAAAAGAAAAATACGTCTAGTTTGTTGTGACTTTATTTTATGGTAAAAAATACAATATTTCTTTTAATAAAATTTATACGTTTATTTTTCTCCAAATTCAATGTTGACAACTATTTTTAATATCTGTGACCTTAAATATATAGACCTTAAATAGGCGGCCATCTTGCTTATATTTTGGCTTCGCGAGCGAGTCCAAAGCGCTCGAGGCATCGCGGTAAAATTACGAGGAGTAGGTGTTTTGTTTCGATTTATTTAATTACATAACGCTAATTAAACATTAACATATATGCATAATAAAAAAGAAAAATACGTCTAGTTTGTTGTGACTTTATTTTATGGGTAAAAAATACAATATTTCTTCGTTGAGGTGTAAATTAATAACATTTATATGTTTATTTTTCTCCAAATTCAATGTAGACAACTATTTTTAATATATTTAATAACATTTTTGGGTTTCAAAACATACATAGGTGAAAAGGAACCAGAGCAAACGTTAAACTAAGAAACAGAAGGGGGGAATCGAGGATTCTCTCGATCCGGCCTCCTATAACGCCTACGTTGGGTTCGGGAACAACGTATGTGATCTCCGCAACGGAGTAACACACAAGGGCGATAACCTCTTCCTTTTCAGAAAATAGGTTCAGGCGGGGATTACGAGTCTTCCGAAGTCGTCCCGGTCCCAACGCCTTAATTCTTCGATGTGGACTGTAATATTTTGAGGGGAGAATTTCTTGGGAATAAAACAGCAATTATCTTCAAACCGTTCCGTGAGAGAGTAATTACTTTTCTCTATCACTTCCCTACACTTTTTCTTTCTTCTTCTTATTGACTGCTGGTCTTGCACTTTTCCCGAACGATTTCCGAAGGATTCCCGAACGAATTGCAAGAAAACTCGTTTACTGAGCTACCCCAGAGCTGCGAAAAAGCGAGCGAGCGAAAGTGAGCCTCGCCATTCGTGCGCTTGCGCAACTCAAATACATCAATTTGTCTATCACTCTCTCACGGTTTACTCAATAACTTTATTTGTATAAGACATACATTTATACAATTTACTTATAAAGATAGCACAAAAAAATATCAATACTACGATATACATTACATTTTCATATCACAAAAACCTTTTATTTATTTAACAAAATATGCCTATTTTACTCACATGTTCAAAGTTGAAATTTCTTAAATATTTAACATAGAAAGTTAAAACAATGTTTTCCACTTGAAATTATACATATCTTAACCAATACAACAGTTTAATTTACATTTTTCCTATACATTTCACTATTAAAACACTTTTAAATTTCTTATACAAAACTATCATCATTTCACTTATTCACAGGAATTTTCACATCAAAATAACACAGAATTCACCTCTTTTACACGTACAATCAATCTGAAATGTTTTACAAGTCATTTTTACATAAATTGCTGAAATTGCAAATATTTAAATTTTTACATATTTGGCCTCCTAAGTACGTGGCTAGCGTGCGTCTATTATCTCACACTATTTGAACAACTAACTTTTGCACGGCTATCGACTATCAGTAAAAATGGAAAGTCTAATATCAACAATACTAGATTCTACACAATTCTCAAACGTTGAAAACTATTTCTAATCAGATTCTTATCAGTTATCATGTTTCTTATCAAACAATATAAGTGAATGTTTTCATAAATCAATCATAACAAATAGCATTTGTCTTCATACAAAACCTATCAAACTCATATAAGACAATACTTATGCAATTAATTTCCATTAATTCTACTTATGCACAGCGATCATCTCGACCGGGGAACAAATCCTGGTCTCTAACTTTATTTTAATATTTCTTTAAATTATCATTATTGGAAAGATGATTTCAACGGGGGAACAAATCCGGTAACATAATTTATATCTTAAAAGTTCCCTATATGAATTTGTTAAGAGATATTACTAAGAAAACGAAAAACTATTCCGGCCTGGGAGTCAAACCCAAGACCTTCATATCATTAATTCGATATTTCTTTAAGATTCAACTAAGCATTTTCTTATCGGAATATTGTTGCTTGATAATTTGCTTTTTAGAAGCTTTTCGTAATCGGTTAACTAATAAATTGAAATATTCTTATAGGCGCGTCGCCAACAATCTCCCCCCCCGTGCATCAGCACCATCATTTGGGAGGCGTCGCGGGTACCAGGACTATTATTCTGGATGTAGGTCTCCTCAAGATACCTGTGCTAGTAATGACGTCAACCACTCTAGTGTGACCGTCTGGTCCCGGTAGCGTCCTACTAATCTTGCCTTTCGGCCACGTATTTCGTGGCAACGAATGATCTATTATCAAGACAATATCACCTTCTTTAGGCTCCATAAACTTTCCGTTATTACCTGTTCGAGGTATTAAAGTAGGCATGTATTCTTTTAGCCATCTTGTCCAAAAATGGTCGGCTAACCTCTGTGCAGATTTCCAATTGAGTTGACCCGTCAGATGTTGCTCTAAAAATAATCCAGGTGGTCGATCACCACATGAGCGTCCCAGAAGAAAATGATTGGGTGTCAAACCCTCTTCAGGACTATCCATACTGAATGTTACCAGAGGTCTGGAATTTACAGTATGCTCTGCTTCCAAAAGCAACGTATGCAGAACCTCCTCTCGCGGGCTCCTTTCTTTGAGCGTAGCGGTCAACGCAATTTTAATTGATCTTACTAACCTCTCCCAAGCGCCACCCATGTGTGGTGCTCCCGGAGGTATAAATTTCCATTTAATATATTTTCTAAATGACTCATTTTTCATGCCCTCATAGCATTCTTCGCATGCTTTCAATAATTCTTTATTCGCAGCTTTGAAATTTGTCCCGTTATCGCTGTATATAACGGCTGGTTTTCCTCTTCTGGCGATAAATCGCCTCAATGCCATTATCATTGACGCTGGTGTCAATGAGGCTGCTAATTCCAGATGTACTGCTCTGGTGGTCAGACACGTGAATAAAACACCCCAACGTTTTTCGTGTCACCTTCCTATAGTCACACTCATAGGTCCGAAATAATCTGCGGCTGAACATGTAAAAGGTGGTTCATTGTGAGCTATTCTCTCCAGAGGAATATTTCCTTGTGGCACGTTCTGCGGTTTTGACCTGTATGTCCTGCACCACTGACAATGATGTGACACACTTCGTACTACATTACGCAGGTTCAAGACAAAATTTTTGGTTCACCTCATTCATCACCGTCTGGTGATTGGCATGTCCACAATGATGATGAACTTCTCTAATCATCATTTTAACGATTTCGTGTTTACCGTCTAATACGACAGGTTTTCTACTTTCCTCGGTCAAATTAGACTTAAAAGGTAAACGCCCATTTAAACGGAGTAAGTTATCTTCTCCTATTTCCATAGATAATTTATTTAAGCGTGAACTTCTTTCAACGCTTTTGCCTGCTTTCAAGCATTTTATTTCCGAGTGGAAACACTCGTCTTGAACGAACTTCCAAATTAATAATTCAGCTTTTTTCAAGAGTGCTATGTCCAACGCGCTATCGGGTCCTTTAACCGACTTTGCTAAAACTTCGTTGGAACACATAACCGACTTTTCGGCTGCGTTGTCGGGTCCTTTAACCGACTTTCTTAAACTCTTGAATTTTTCTACCACTTGTAAGGTGCGTGTAGTTGCCCCAAGGAATTTCTTAAAGCTGCTAAATCGTCCGTAGTCGGGTAGACTTAACGGTTCTTGCTTTCTCAGCGCATTTACGCCTTTTGGCGATTTTTCTTCACCTGTTTCTAAGCTATTTATGGTGTCCACTTGTTTGGGCCATAAATCAGGACTTTTCCTGAGGAGTTCAGGTCCTTGAAACCAGCGATAACTTACATCGAAGGTGGAAGGAAAACTTCTAGTGGCGTCGTCTGCCACGTTTTGTGACGTTGGAACCCATCGCCATTCACATGGTTTGCCGTGATCTTCGATCTCAGCTAATCGATGAGCAACGAATGGTTTAAAAGCGCGAGGATCTGACTTAATCCACGCTAACACTGTACGTGAGTCTGTCCAAAATACTCTCCCGGATATCTCGTACTTGCTCTCTTCAATAACTGATGCAGCTAATCTGCTGCTTGCAATTCAAGCCTTGGAATAGAAATTAGTTTCAGCGGCGCTACTCTTGCCCTTGCGGCGATCAGCGTAATCCGCCTCTCTCCTATCTCGTCCGTGGTGACGTAATACACCGCGGCAGCGTATGCTTTTTCACTAGCATCCGTGAAAGTGTGTAACTCTCCCTTGCCGACGCCTTCAGCAATGGGTCTAGGTACTTCTAAATTACCTAATTTCTTCTCTTCCGATATCCATCTACAAAATAACACGTGTAATTCGTGTGAAACTTCTTCATCCCAAGAGATGCCTGTCCTCCATCAGCGACTTCCCTTGAATCGTTATGGGTGATGCGAGTCCCAAAGGATCGAAGACACATCACAGCGCTAGTTATCTCCCTCTTCGTAGGCGGTCGTAAACCTTCCATCACCTCTTCCGGTGTGTTACGAAGACTTATGGAGAAACTTATTATATCCCGTTTGATATTCCAAATCAAACCTAAAGTGCGCTCTGTGTGCTCTTTATCTCCCAGCGAAGCACTGTCGCTCTTATATTTATTTTCCATTTTACATAAAACTTCGGGTCGGTTGCTAGCCCATCCCCTCAGTTGGAAAGAAGCACGTTTATGTAATTCATACATATCGTTTACTATCCTTTCGGCCGTCGTCACGTCGGGAAATGCCTGTAGATAGTCATCCATATAAAAATTGCTTTCCGTAGCGGAAGCTGCTTCTAGATAGATATGTGCGTTGTCCTGCGCATTTCTATTCTTCACATATATAGCGATGCATGGTGAAGATGCCGCTCCAAATATGAGTGACGTCATTCTATACTCTTCCGGTTACGCGTCACGCTTGTGCCGCCATAAGAATCGAAGGCTATCCCTGTCTTCTTCCCGGATTTTCACTTGCAGGAACATTTCTTTAATGTCTGCCATCACTGCCACGCTTCCTTCTCTGAATCGTAGCAGAACTCCAAACAACGACTTTAATAAGTCCGGTCCGGTTAACAATGCATCATTAAGACAACGTCCGCCCGTCCTAGCGGCGGCGTCGAAAATTATTCTTATTTTCTTTTTTTGTGGGTGAGTCACTGCGAAGTGAGGAAGATACCACGTGCGTGGGGAAATGGAAATATGGTTCGCTTTCTCTGCGTAACCGTTAACGATGAGATTTTCAATTTGCTTCTCATATTCCTTTCTCAACTCGCTATTTTTATCGAGCTTCTTTTCGATATTAGGCGACTTTCAACCTGCGCTCTATTCGACAACACAGCAGTCTCGTACCTATTATTAGGTATACGACGTACCGTTTTGCTCAAAATATTTAAAGCTCGTTCTTCTGGGTCGTTCGCGGGCTTTCGCGCAGATACTCCCAGAGATTCCAAACTAAAATAATCCATGATTAACTTATCCATGTCTTCCTCCTTCTTGGTGGAAATGTGGTTAACAATCTTGATTGGTTTAACGCCACCCGATATGTGACCATGTAAAACCCATCCAAGTTTGGTGAGCGATGCTACAGGTAGGTTCTTACCTCCTGAAATTAATTCACGAGTAACTACGAGATGCCAATTGTCCTGGCCAATAATATGGTAGGTCTGGACCTCTCATACATCAACTCGTCCTTAATCGGTGTCAAATGAGAACACCGTTGCAATAATTCTCGGCTCACTGACTGCGGAGAAAGGTTAAGTGACTTAATTGTTTGTACACTTATCTCTTCTAAGTCGTTCGAGTAAATGCCTTTTATCTTAACGTTTAAGCGATACGAACTGTCGTCGTTAATTCGCTTACCTCCCACGGCTTCAATACGTAATTCTTCTTTACGTCCGCGAGGCGCTAACTTCTGAGCCATCCACTCCTCTATGAGTGTCATGGTCGATCCCTCATCCAGAAGAGCTGTTGTCTTGACCTTTCCTCTAGGTCCATATAACTCGACCGGTATAATCTTTAAGTATGTACATGCCAGTGCATTCACTGTACTAACAGTTGTAATTTGAGCCTCTTTACCCCCTCGTCCCTTTTTTTTTTTTTTGCATGGGGAAATGCCTACGCATACCCGCCTCGCGGGGGGCAAGGACGGGTTTTGTCGGACTCGCACCGACTAAAACCCCATGGTGTTCCACCTTTGTCGCATATTGGCAGGGCTACGGGAACGCTTTCGCACACATCCGCGGCCCTACTAGCGCCTGCCGCCCCATGGCAGCACCTCCTCGGGAGAGGAAAATTCCTCCCCGTTCTCCTTCCCAGGTAAGGCGCACCAGAACACAAGGCGCGCCTTCCTCCACGGCCTCCAACTACGTCTGTGCAACAGACGCCCCCGCGTCCGATGCACAAAGGCCATGGGGCCAGGAAAAACGAGCACTTAGAAGTACTAGCCTTCCCGACCCCAGCGGCGGATCTGGTCTATGGCTCCGCCGCCAACCAAGATTCGGCTGCGGAGGGTAGGGAGAGCGGCGCCTCGCAATACCGACAATCCTCTCCCCCCGCAGCCCCACCACCACCGCATCAACGGTGCGGCCCCGTTTGAGTCGCGAAGGATAGGGCGAGTGGCGCATCGCCATACCAACACTCCTCTTCCTCCGCGACTCCACCTCGGCTGCAGCGGTAGAGGGTGCGCGAGTCCCCACTCGCTGCAGTCCACCAGCACACATCCGAAGTGGGCTCCCCAAGCCCACTCAGAGCGGCCACCTCAGGCCGGCCCTTCACCTCGGGCCAGCCACGTGGGTTCCTCTTTGTTCACCGTGGGAGACCAAGCCACGGCTACTAAGCCCCCCGCCACGACAAGGCGGGAACCCGTTCGGGGGGGCCCCTCGTCCCCTTGCGGTGAGGTATTTTCATTGGGGTATCGGTGTAGTATTCGATGATGTGACATTCTACATCCCTCTACACCACATTTTTTCCCTTTGCACTCTAACCTCATATGGTTAGGTGACAAACATTGAAAAGATACTTTCGCTTTTTTAACCGCTTCCCATTTCTCGCGATTATTCATGTCCTTAAACTTGTAACAACTCACTATAGAGTGCTCCTTGTTACATATAACACACTTATGTGTTACCCGACTTACAGGCTTATCCTGGGTTATCATAACCACTTGTCGGTTGTGCCCTTTACTATTTCGGCGTTCTAGACGCTCGCTCGTATTACTTCGGCGCTCATAGCGCTCGCTCTTGACACGGTTGCGTACAGACCCCTTTGCGGTGTGTACAGTTTGCTTCCTGAATTCAGGACGCTTCCGTTTTTCAGGCACATTTTCGTTGCTTCAGGACGTTCCAAATTGTTCACTCAATAAATTTAAAAACTCAGCCATCTTCTGTAACTCTGGCTCCAAAGGATGCTGAGCTTGATATTCGAACCATTTAAATTTAATCATAGTTCCAAGTTTCTCGACTATACGGCTTACTAACTCCGGTGAGTATAAATACTGTGGTTGATTCAATGCTTGTATTGTGGCAACCACGTTCGTAATACGACTTGCAAAAGATCCTATATTCCGGCAATCTTCTGCCAATCTTGGCATACGTCTTACATTCTCGATTTCGACTAAAATGAGCATATCAACCCTACTGAATCTTCTTTCGAGAGCGTTCATTATTTCTTCAGGTTCACACAAAGTAAACAACAATGACTTAACCGCTTCCTTAGCGGTGCCCTTTAATGCCCTCCTAAGGCGTGCGACATTCTGCACCCCTGAAAATTGGCTTCTTGTGTCTTCAAACACCGTTTTGAAAATTATCCATTCACCCGGGTCTCCATCGAACACCGGTAATTCCTGGAGGAAATGAAGCTGGGAAGACTTATCTTTTCCCGCTATCTTTATTGCACTCACAATCGCTTCGGTCAATTCTGACACATCACTCGCGTGTGTTTTCTGTGCATTTCCTTGGTTGCGCTCGATCTCCGCCCCTTTGCGGCGTGATCCTTTACACGCTTCCTTATCAGTAATATCGGGTTGTGTTACACTAACCGGCGCGCTCATTGTGGTCTGTTGAACCCAACTCCTTACGAAAGGTTCCACCTGAGTATTCCGCTCTTCATCATCCTCACTCGAGTAGATCTCCTCTTCTCGGTTGAGTCGTGACAACTCCAATTGAGACTTGGCTAAGGCAGCAGCTGCCTGTGCTCGTTCGAGCTCTGAGCGTTCGAATTTAATCCGCGCCTCTAATTCGGCTTTCAGCCTCGCCGATCGCGATGACCTACTACCTCTCTGTGACCCTTTGTCACTAGTGTGCCCGATTACTGTCCTTGACGATGCCGCTTCTTCGGTCCTTTGACCTACTTTTTCGACTACCGTTTCACTTCTGGATACAACGGATTGTGCGGTGCTGGCCTGCGTACCGCTGGTGTCCGTCCCGTTGCTTGTCGTTGCCATGGACGCCCCTGAGTCCCACGTGCATGTGGACGTATCGGTGGTAGCTCCTCTTGAAGGAGTTGTTCCACTCGAAGCAGTAGCTGTGGTCGCTCCAGATGATTCCGCCTCTTTAGCCTTTCTTGAGAGCCCTGTCCTTGTCTTGGTTCCTTCGCTTCTCCCTGTCTGGTCTTGTGCCTTCTTCATCTTGCAGGAAGGTGATTGTTGGCCTACAGTCCCTAACTGTCCCTACGGTCCCTATAACCCCTTACCTTCAACCCTTCTACACCCCAACCTAACCCCACTACCCCTCACCCCCTTATCTCCCAACCCTACAACCTTACTACCACCCTAACAGCCCTATCAGCCCTATCAATCCTGAACGTGGCCTACCGAGGTGAGCCCTCCAGGGATGGAGTCGTGCAGGAATGGAATGGAGGAAAGGTTTAGGAACTGTCCCGCCAAGGAATATGACGAAACAGTCGAGCGGTAGTGCAAGCGCAGTCTCGCTCGAGAGAACTGCTCCACCCAAAGGTGTTGTGCCAGAGCCCGACCGTTTGGCACCGTTAGGTGGTCGGGATGTATGCTGCGCTTCGTCGCCCAGTCGCCGGTGACGCCTCGTCCAGGCGCCCTCTTCCGGCCGCGATGCAGTCAGGTGCCCACGAGCACCCTCGCCTGGCAGCAGCAGCGGTGGATGCTTCTTCTTCTTGCACCCTCTGATGACCCGACAGGAAATGCCGGACACGGTCGTCCGACAGGAAATGCCGAGCACGCTTGCCCGACAGGGAAAATGCCAAGCCCTGCTTGGCCACGATGAGCGCCTTCACAAGGCACCTGCGCCTGGCTACGATACGTGCCCCATGCGAGCACATGCCCCAAGCCGCAATCCCGGTTTTCTTTCTTCCGGTAGTTCCAGGTCCGGTCCTACTGCGCTGACCTGGTCTTCTGGCCTTTGGTCCTGTTGCTTCAGCTCAAACCTCCGGCTTCCTTCGGTTGCTGATCTTCACTCGGCTCCGAAGGTCTTCTTTTTCTATAACCAGCAGTCCACAGCTGGTTCCTTGATCCTGCTCGAAGGACCACTTGAAAAGGAACCAGGGCAAACGTTAAACTAAGAAACAGAAGGGGGAATCGAGGCTTCTCTCGATCCGGCCTCCTATAACGCCTACGTTGGGTTCGGGAACAACGTATGTGATCTCCGCAACGGAGTAACACACAAGGGCGATAACCTCTTCCTTTTCAGAAAATAGGTTCAGGCGGGGATTAGGGGTCTTCCGAAGTCATCCCGGTCCCAAGGCCTTAATTCTTCGATGTGGACTGTATTATTTTGAGGGAAGAATTCCTTGGGAATAAAACAGTGATTATCTTCAAACCGTTCCGTGAGAGAGTAATTACTTTTCTCTATCACTTCCCTACATTTTCTTTCTTCTTCTTATTGACTGCTGGTCTTGCACTTTTTCCGAACGATTCCCGAAGGATTCCCGGACGATTCCCAAACGAATCGCAAGAAAACTCGTTCACCGAGCTACCCCAGAGCTACACGCGAAAGTGAGCCGCGCCACCTGTGCGCCTGCGCAACTCAATCACATCAATTTGTACTATCACTCTCTCACGGTTTACTCAATAACTTTATTTGTATAAGAGATACATTTATACAATTTACTTATAAAGATAGCACAAAAATATCTATACTACGATATATATTACATTTTCATATCACAAAAACCTTTTATTTATTTAACAAAATATACTTATTTTACTCACATGTTCAAAGTTGGAATTTCTTAAATATTTAACATAGAAAGTTAAAACATGTTTTCCACTTGAAATTATACATATCCTAACTAATACAATAGTTTAATCATTTTCTCTATACATTTCACTATTAAAACACTTTTAAATTTCTTATACAAAACTATCATTATTTCACTTATTCACAGGAATTTTCACATAAAAATAACGCAGAATTCACCTCTTTTACACGTACAATCAATCTGAAATGTTTTACAAGTCATTTTTACATAAATTGCTGAAATTTAAATATTTAAATTTTTACATATTTGGCCTCCTAAGTACATGGCTAGCGTGCGTCTATGAACTCACACTATTTGAACAACTAACTTTTGCACGGCTATCGACTATCAGTAAAAATGGAAAGTTTATTATATACTAATGTCAACAATACTAGGTGAATAACTGATTCTACACAATTCTCAAACGTTGAAAACTATTTCTAATCAGATTCTTATCAGTTATCATGTTTCTTATCAAACAATATAAGTGAATGTTTTCATAAATCAATCATAGAAAATAGGCATTTGTCTTCATACAAAACCTATCAAACTCATATAAGACAATACTTATGCAATTAATTTCCATTAATTCTACTTATGCACAGCGATCATCTCGACCGGGGAACAAATCCTGGTCTCTAACTTTATTTTAACATTTCTTTAAATTAACATTATTGGAAAGATGATTTCAACCGGGAAACAAATCCGGTAACATAATTTATATCTTAAAAATTCCCTATATGAATTTATTAAGAAATATTACTAAGAAAACAATAAACTATTCCGGCCTGGGAGTCGAACCCAAGACCTTCATATCATTAATTCGATATTTCTTTAAGATTCAACTAAGCATTTTCTTATCGGAATATTGTTGCTTGATAATTTGCTTTTTAGAAGCTATTCGTAATCGGTTAACTAATAAATTGAAATATTCTTATAGGCGCGTCGCCAACAATGGGTTTAATTCTCATTCTTCCGTCAATTTTTAGTAGTTTTTGTCCCTACTCTATCTATTATAGTTAAGTAGCTATGTGGGTTTTATTATACAACAAGCAAGCGCGGTACAGCCGAATTAGGGCCGCGCGTATCTGGACTTACAAGGGTAAATCAGTCGCGAGGGCTGGACGCTTGAGCGGATAAAAGATAGCTTGATCTCTGTGACAGCTGTCAGTAAAATCACGCCTATAAAGTCCTGAATTTCTTAGTAGTACAGACAGTACCTGTTATTGTCATACTTTATGGGCATGATGCCGACCACTGCCCATAAAGTATGACAATAACAGGTACTGTCTGTACTACTAAGAAATTCAGGACTTTATAGGCGTGATTTTACTGACAGCTGTCCCAGAGATCAAGCTATCTTTTATGAACTATAAGCAATATCAAAATATTGTTTATGAATAACAAAATTTTAAACATTGTTTAAGGCTTAATTAGTTGATTAGTTAAGTAATGTTAAAGATGTTGATTACCGATATTTTATGAATAAGGCCCCTAGTATATAATTATAAACTATGATCTTACCACCAACTAACTAAGCTGGAGTGTATAAACAATGGTGTATAGTTCTGTGGTCCTCACTTAAATTAATATATACAGTATTCAAACATATAGAAATAACTTTACTTCAGTAAACTTGACATTAAATCGATTGAGTCGATTGATTACCTCTGCCTGGAATTATCAAGAAGGAAACAAGCAGCAGCGGCCGGCGGGTACGTACATTAAGGCCCGGTTTCCACCAAAGCAGAGAGGAGAGGAAACGAGAGATGTGTTTGAATAAACCAATCCGATTTCGTTATTTCCACATCACTTCTCCGCTTAGCTTCGGAGGAAATGGATCAAGCGAAGAGGAGAGGAGATATCTTATTTTTCTATAGAATTTTGACCGGCGAGCGAGCAAGCGGCGCGGCAGAGCGAAGTGTCTAGTCGGGCGACCGGGTGGCGTGAAAATTATTCCTTCTTAAGATTTATCCCTGTAAGATTTTTGGAAACTCATCATCAAATTCTTGAAACAGAGTTGCATATTCGCCAAGGCTGTGACATTTTATATTGTTTCTTATTCAGAATCTACGTTGCCGTCGATAATTTAAATATTGAAGAATTAATTGTGTTTCTTCAACATCTAACTGCTCTTCCTCAAACAAATTCAGATACAACTTTTAACGACATGATCGTTTTCCTTTCGTAGACAGAACTTGACTGGTTTCGATGTCTCACAGCTCACATCTCTGCTATACAAATCTCACATTTCCTCTCCACTACACTTGACCTCTCGGCTTTGGTGGTAATAACCTGCCAGCTTTGCAGCACATCTCCGCTCCTCTCTACTTTGGTGGAAACTGGGCCTAAACTGCACTAAGGTCGTGACCTCGTCATGTCATCAGCTGTTATCACTTTAAGTTACAGCCTATATACGTCCCACCGCTGGTCACAGGCCTCATCTCATTTTTGAGAGGGTTTTAGGGCAGGGAAATGTCCGCCGCGCTGCCCCAATGCGTGTTGGTGAACTCCACATGCCTTCGAAATATTTTTTCCTTATTCCTCTTACATGCAGGTTTCTTCAAGATGTTTTCCTTCACCGCCGAGGACGTGGTAAATCAGCACTTACAATTGCAAGTAACAATTTGGTGCCGGCGGGGATCGAAACCGGGTTACTCGCGTTCTGTTATATTTAAGTACATCGAGCGTTAACCATCTGAGCTACCACGGCTCACTACACTTTTCACTTTAGTGGTCGATTATCACAACATTTAAAATTTTATTTCGACCGATTGTGGTAATTATGCACACAAACACTAATTCATTTCTTTCACTGTCTTCTTGACGATCACAAAGATGTTCAATATGTCCGGCTTGTACCTCTATACATTTGCAATACTGGTTTATAATGTCTGAACTTCTGCATAATTGCAGTCACATTTCCCGAGATGATTTTTCTCGATTCCTCGTTTGGGTAAGACATCGCACACGCGAGTGATAACTGATAACATAGCTATCAATATCAGCACTAACGCACTACTAGTGGTTTCGTTTGTTGTGTGTGAACATGACCAAGCGACTGTACTCTTCGACATAATGTTAATATTTTCTGAATCGAGAAAATTTGTTGTGATTTTTGATGTAATTTTTTAATAATAGTTATTATTCATTTATTTACTTCAGGCAGAGCCCGTAAGTGTGATTAACAAATTGAATTGTAGCTAGGATTATTAAAAATACATTAAACACTACGATAACAAGAAAAATTTAAAAAAATGTGGGATTAATCAATACAATAACATATACTTAAACTGTTACGCTGCTGTGTTTTTCAAAATCTACTAATAAGCATTTTTTTATCGACCGTCGATAAACAATATTTATTTATATTTATATTCCTGACTACTGAATTGTGGCAAAACTTTTTGAAATTTATAAAACTTCCCGTGTTTTTAAATATTACTACCAAATATTAGCACAATAAATAATATATATTATAGGTAGGCAGATCGAAATAAGTTAGTCGGCACATAGTGGACACTACCTTTGATCACTCTAAGACGAGAGCTTTTTTTGGGTTTAGTACTTAAGTCCTTCGTCGGCCTACGGCCTACTTGACTTTAAAAAGCACGCGAAACGCCGCGTATTTTATAGTAATTTTGTTTTGTTTATTACATTCTTGTAGTAAACAATAATATGAATTTATTTAAAAGTAATTCCTGTTACATATTCTCTATCGAATAAATATTTTTATATGAAAATTACATACTAAATTTCTCCTACAAATAGTTGCAAATTTGGAATTATTCACGATATTTTATGCTTACAATGACCTTTTTTTAACTATTTTACCCCTATCTATTTAGTAATAAAGTACAAATTTACAACATAAGTATTCGAATACAATGTGTTACAAATAAGATTGTCCCCCTTACCTCTATACTCCATGGCTAAGTCGAAGCGTTCATTTCGTAGGAGTTTTGGCGGGAACTTGGCCGTAAACGGATTGTCGCTCCTGTTTTGTCGCTTGAATAATGGTTTGAAGTGGATTTTGATTCGTAAAAGTGATGCGATTTTGTGAATTAAGTGTCCGCGCGTGTGAACTAGTAGAGAAAACGACGAAACAAGTGCTTTGATGTCAATATAAACCTCAAGTTATTTTGATCACTTGGGCGCCTTATGAACTTGAGTGGCTGTCGTTATCAACTGTCCGCTAGGTTGAGTTGTCGTCAAAATCTCCCAAGGGCTTCGCAATGTGATGCATCAGCATATTGTGAAGAAAAAGAACATAAAATGAAGATTCCAAAAGAAAGGATAGGCTCAGAAGGTCTAGAAACCAGAGCTTACGGAGCCAGTTAATAAAGAAGAAAGAAAGTTCATTCCGTATTTTGGCGGGAACTTGGCTGTAGACGGATTGTCGCTCCTATTTTGTCGCTTAAATAATGGTTTGAAGTGGAGGTTTATTCGTAGAAGTGATGCAATTATGTGAATTAAGTGTCCGCGCGTATGAACTATCAGAGAAAGTGTCGATATAGTTATTTTGATCGCTTGAGCGCCTCATGAACTTGAGTGGCTGTCGTCATCAACTGTCCGCTGGCGTGAGCTATAGTCGAAATCTCCCAAGGGCTTCGCAATGTGACGAAACAGCACATTGTGAAGAAAAAGAATATAAAAATGAAGACCCGAAAGAAACGATAGGTTCAGAAGGGCTAAAACCCAGAGCCGGAAAGGCAGCTAATAAATAAATTGTATATTTGACATACTACGTGGCGCGGAATTACAATTGTTTGAAAATTGTTCATTTCTTAAATTTTATAATGATTAAATTAAAAATGGATAAACCAAACTAGGGATTATTAAAAGTAGAAGAATTAAAAAAAGAACTAAAAAATAGAGGTGCAAAAGTGGCACTAAATCCCAATTAATTCAAAGGTATGTTGTAAACAATTATTATTTATTATGTTATGTTTTATTCTTACTCAATTAAATTATTTTAGATTTGTCCTTCAATATGTCTACTTCATTAAATTGATATTACTGTATTTGCTAATTTACTGTTAACTAAATAATTTTATCTTTACACAGGCTTGAAGATTACGATTGTAATAATAATTTTTGCTCAAGAGGCGAAGAAAACCATTGAAGTAATATGCACTTACGTACTAGAACAGTTATCTCAAACAAAAAATGTGCGCTACTCTGTGTTTGCGCGGTTGGTTTTTTTGGATTGTATTGTTAAATAGGTAAATTATATCGAGAACAATATTTAAATTTTGTATATTATATTTACTTATTTAGTATAATATTATATCAAAATTACATTTTAATGATATTTTTATCTGAATATTTAAAAAGGTATCTATGTCAAATATAAAAAAAAACATACTGAATTCATGTTTAACAAAACTTATTAAGGTGAATCCCTGACCAAAATGTTGCGAAAGTGCGTTTTTCAGACTCTATTATCTCATTAGTTATGAAAAATAAACTACATCTAAAAGTACATTATTAATGTTCGATATCTTATCATCACATTACACGTTCTAATTTATTTTTATGTGCTATAAATACATTTAAAATCAACTTTTAAAAAATGACTAAAATTCTTGATTACATGCATCTGTTGCTAAACGCAACGCTCTAATCATTTGAGGATAACACTAATGGATAGATAATGAAAAAATCTATATTCTCCACGTTTTATTTAAATTTTTAAGTTCGTTTTTTCTCTTTTAATTGAAATAATTCCGAAAATTGTGTGACTTCTATGATAAAGGGGCGTGCGCAGAGTGCGGGCGGCATTACGCTGTATGCGTTAGTAGGAGGTGGCCGCGTCGCTGGTCGCCGCGTCCGTATTTCGCCGCAAACATAATATTATTTGAGTACCTACCAACCGATGCGCTTACGTCACGGTATGTTGTAACTCGGCCGTATCTTAGAAATAAATATTACAGCCGTGCGGTACGTAAACATGCGATAGGGCCTCCAGTATTTTTACATTTGCCCATTGATTTATGTGTTTTATAACTCAATGCATTTTCCTACGTTGTGTTTCCATTTAGTTTTATGATTGTACTTAAATATACTTTTTTATATAAACAAATATAATAGGTACTTTGTGAATTGAATAGGAAGTGTTCAATAAAAATGCGTGTCGTTTTATGATTGGTAGATTTAATTAAAAAACCATGTTTATGTTTGAATAACAAATCGGTCTTATAAATTTGCGGCCGAAAAGTATTTGCGCCTCGGCTGAGACGTACGAAATGCTTTATTATTAAAATTTTAAATATAAAAAATCCGCATTATAATATAAAGCTTAATTAAAAATTGTGAACATTGTGAAACATGGACAAGTTGGAGTAAAGGAATATCTTTTACTTGGTTATAGATACCTGCAGCTATTTTACAATTTATATGTTTGGTTTTAAATGAAGTTTGGATTTATTATTTTTTTATTTCTATTCTATTTTCTGAAAGGGTCCTAGGAAAGGAATTATCCACCGCGCTGCCCCACTGCGTGTTGGCGAACTTTGCATGTCTTCGAAATATTATTTTTCTTATTTCTCAGACATGCAGGTTTCCTCACAATGTTTTCCTTCACCACTGAGCACGTGGTAAATCAACACTTAAAATTGCAATTACAATATTATTGGTGCCGGCGGGGATCGAACCCGGTTTGCTCGCACACTGTGAAAATTTTAGCAAGCGCTAACCATCTGAGCTACCACGGCTCCTCTCCTCTCGAGCTAGTGACTTTATTTTATTTATCGTCAGGCCTGTTGGTCTAGTGGTTAGTGACCCTGACTGCTATACCGCAGGTCGTGGGTTCGATTCCCACCCAGGACAAATGTTTGTGTGATGAGCACGATCATTTGTTCTGTGTCTGGGTGTAATTTATCTATAATATTTATGTATTTAGAAATATATAAGTATGTTTATCAGTTGTCTAGTACCCATAACACAAGTTCTGCTTAGCTTGGGACTAGATGGCGTTGTGTGATATTTGTGGAATATTATTATTATTATTATATTATTGTTGGGGTATCTGTATAGTTTTCTCATCTGGTTGATTTTTATAAATATAAATTAAAATGAAAAGATAAATATACATAAATATCAATAAAATAAAATAAATACAAAAAATATACAAATAAATAAAGAGCCAACCATAATAAATAAAAAATAGTCTCCTATCTTTCTCTCTATGTTTTGATCTCCTAAAACGAGTTTGAGTTGGTAAAATCAAGGCAAACTTAGGGTAGGGTTGTCAATTATTTTGATAATAAAACTAGTGAAATTCCGCGGTTTTATATGCGCAAGCGTGAACGTAGTTAGAACATAATATAACCTTTATATTTTACATAAATATCCTAAAAAACTTATTATTCTAAGTACCTATAAAATTAACAAGTTTATTGCATTTTTATTTGAGTAATTTTTTATCTACGTCTATTTTTAGGAACCTTTATTTAGTCTGAATCATACATAACACTATATTACTGATTTACTTACTTATACGTAGTTTTTTTTTGCAGTTACAAATATCTTGTGAGGTTGAAAAAGGCAGTAATGAAAAAATAATAAGAATTATAATAATTGACGTCAGCCACTTCTTTTCATAAAAATTTCAGATCATGGTCCATTAGGTTGCAGCTTCACCGAACCACAACTTATAATAATAATAATAACAATAATAATATAATATTATTTTGTATTTATTTTATTTTATTGTTATTTATGTATATTTATCTTTTCATTTTATTTTATAATTTTTATATATTTAAATATTTATATAACCGAACCAGATGAGAAAATTATACGGCTCCAACGATTTTAGCGACGAACGCTTGGATTTATTTTTAGGAATGTCCTTTTGTCCATGTTTTCAGGCAATAAAAAAAACTGCTACAATATAAGAAGGTAAATTTCGACTAATCATTAACGTCGTTATAGCTCAGGTGGTATGTCGGTCGGGCGTGATATAGGAGTTCCGTGGTTCGTGTCTTGGCTTTGGTCCCGCTTTTTTTCCTTTTTTTTTCAAGTTCCCCTTCTTTTGTGAGAAAATCTATTATTTCAAACCCTTGAAAATCAGGAGTTGGTATTGAAGAAAGAGTACTCAGAGTCCGGTCTTTATCTGAGCTATCTAATGTGCTAGAACAGGTGAAATAATTGTTAAGGAATTCAACATCAACATTATGATGAGGAGAATTATTGGATGTTTTACCAACTCCAAGAGACTGAAGAAACTTCCAAACTTTGGCTGCGTCGCCGTTTTCGACGGATTTATGAATATGGCGTCTTTGTGCATCCCTACACAATGTATTGCAGCGATTCCATACTTTATTATAATATCATAAGTTTTTCTCGGACTTATCAGCTTTTAACTTACTTTTAGCAAATCTTTTTTTTATAATAAGTTTTTTTTAGACTATCAGTTAACCAAGGTGCAGGTAAATGTTTCATTTTTGTTGGTTTTACTGGGGCATGGATGTCATAAAGTTGGATAAGAAAGGAGTTAAATAACACGACTTTCAAGTCGACTGTTGAATCATTTTCAACAGCTGACCAGTCCATGCGACTAGCATCTTCCAGAAGACGTTCTTTGTTCATTTCACCAAAATTACGTTGCAAAAGGATTCTCGATTTTGCTTTAGGAGGGCGGACTTTGTATGTAAGAAACAAGAGATCATGATGAGAGAAGAGATCAGCGTCATGCTGGCCATGCTTCAGGACAAAATCTCGAGAGGACACAATAATTAAGTCAAGTAGTGATGGAGTACAGTCAGGCATTTTATGCGTAGCAGATAGTGGTAATATTTATTACTATAATTAGATTACATGCCTCGGTTAATGATTTTAGCTTTTCACACCGATAGTCCCCCTTGAGTAGGCATGCGTTAAAGTCACCCATGATTATAGTGTGAGTATATATTGGGATTAAATTTTCTAATAAATATTCGAAAGAAGAGAAATAGTCAATATGAAGAGAAGGACTGTAACAAACGCCAAGAAGAATTTTCGTATTGGATAGGGTTACTTCAATGAAGAGATGCTCAGCCGTATTAGAGGGAGATGGTTGTGGGGACTAGCTTACTACCGCAAAAGGTAAATAAGAACGGAGATAGATTGCCACACCTCCACCCCCCCCCCCTTCCAATAGGGTCGTTGCGAATAAGATGGAATCCTGGTAATGAATAAGAAATGGATGGCAAGCATGGTTTCAACCAAGATTCAGAGACTAGAATGGCGTGAATGTTATGGGATTCAAAGGACGCAAGCATGTCGGGATAATGAGCCGGAATGCTTTGGGCGTTTATATGAATTACATTAAAGTTTTTCAGGGAATCTGAGAAATACGAATTAAGTGCTACATTTATCGGAATTGAAGATGTTGTACTGTGGAAGCTGAGTTCACTAGATGCATTAGACGACAAAGACAGGAAATCGTCAGAATCAATTCCTACTTCATAACTATCTAACAACATAGCAAAATGAAATAAAATATATAATATATATGATATATAAATATAAAACTAAATAATTAAATTAAATATATAAGTAAGTACCTAAACAGATCTTTATCCCGCCAGCAGTCTGAAAGAGATGAATCAAAAATAATAATAATAATAATACATGTTTCAGAATAACTGAAATAAAAAAGACAATTTTTAAACAAAACAAAACTACCAAAAACTGTAAACAAATAGCATTTTACAAATAAAAATATGTAATAAGCACTAAGAGAATTGTTATAGAAATGCTGCTTTGTGATAAGAAAAGAAGTCAAAAATTCCATAACGTACGGCTGTATGACTATGAGACCTTTGCCTACGCCGAAGAAAGAAATAAAAATGTTCAACTTGTAGACAGAGAATCCTAGGATTAGGATTCTCTGTCTACGGTGCAACTTTCTGTATATATTACTCTACTCCATAGATTACTGACTATATACTAGAGACTCTACTCTATGGGTGCAACTGTTATCCAATGGGTGCATTTGGCAGAAAAAAGCGCTAGCAAGCGCTTACAAGCGCTGAAATAGTTTTCGGCCAGGACACGATTGCTACTTCAGTAGCGCTGATACAATCTGCCATTTTGCTTATTTAATTTGTTTGTTTTGAAGTAGAGTTTATAAGTTGTTTTGTGCAATATTAGTTTTAAGTAATATATTGACATGAATACACATATACATGTTATTAAAAATTCATGATTGGTAAGTTTTTAATATGAATACTTTACTAACATATATTTAAATTAGGTTAGGTTCTCCGGTTAAAACTAACATCGTGTCTTGGAGGAAAATAGCTACTTACGATTTGACAGCGCTTACCGCTTACGATTGCCATTTTGCTTACAAGCGCTTGCTAGCGCTTTTTTCTGCCAAACGCACCCTATGTCATATCAGTTCACTTATTGTGTGTTTATATTGAAATGGTTTTTTTTAATATATAACCAATGTTTTACCAAGATAAATCTATTGCATTGAATGGCCAGCAGATTGTGACTATCATAGCGTTACCCAAACTACAGCAATACCTGATATTGATATAGTACATATTAACACATACTTTTTACGAATTTCCAAAGATAATGCTGGTCATACAGAATATGCAGCAGTTAATCGTAAAGTTTATAATATTGTTACGAGCTTGAGGTTCGTGACAATAAAAATTGCCGATAAAATTACCTAAATTAACACTTTAATTTACTTTAAACAAATTAAAACTTAAAACACTAATAATTAAACACACTAATTCACTTAATTTCGCTCCGAAGCTTCGCTCGTATCGCCAATTCAATACTAACCATCGCATCTTGCTGCGCCTATATATTTAAATTAGCAAAGAAATATCCAGAATGTTCAAGTACACACGCGGAAGGTACCGAGCGTTCGAGTTTCGACTAGGCGCTGTCAGTTGAGTGATTTGTGATGTCATTTTCTCAATGCTCCCCTCGCTCTCGTTCCTGACACTAGATGGCGCTAGTGTATCGTTGACTGGAGCGCGTAACACTGCCCCCTCCTAAGACATGCTCGTCCCGAGCATTATCGGCCCCATATTAACGCGCCAAGCGATTCACATGGACGATCTTAGGAGTCCCTCTTGCGCCTTTCTGTAACGGCTCCGCAATGTCAAGGGCTGTTCTATCCCGTGATGCACCAATATTGTACAATTTCGGTGCTCCTCTACTACGTGTCTGAGGTCCCCGCACGGCCGCACAACTTGTACATGTACGACACCAATCCTCGACATCGTCACGATAATGGACCCAGTAAAACTGTTCTCGGACCTTCAGTAGAGTTCGTTTAACTCCCAGATGGACTCTTGAACGACCATTATGGCACAGCTGTAGAACATTCGGCACTTTAGCTTTAGGGACAACCATTTGCAAACGACAGCTGTCCCTTCGACCACTATCCCATTTACGGCACAGGACTCCATCCTGAATCAGCAAGCTGTCCCATTGGGCCCAATAGCTTTTCGTGGTTGAACTCATCGCTGAGACGTCCCTCCACTTAGGCTTGGTAGCACGGGCATTCATCCATCCCAGAATCGGCTTGATGTCCGGATCTTCCTGCTGTGCATGTCGTAGGCTGTCCTTCCACCCGTTGCTGAGATGGTCTGTCCTGAGCATCCTCACGGATACCACTTCCATACTCTCTTGCCTACTACAATGGTTGCAATCTTCAGGACAAGGTTTTCTTGTCAATGCATCTGCGTTGCCGTGAGAATTCCCGCTGCAGTGTCTGATAGTAAAGTCGTAGTCCTGCTGCTGCTGGGCGGTGCTGTTAGCCGCACTTCCTTTCTGAGACCGTTCACCTTCCCTTCCTAGGGTGTGCTTAGGGCAGCTGGACCGAAGATGGCCCCTTTCCCCACAGCCATAGCACCTAGGGCTGTATCTTTTATTGTGGTCGCGAACCGTAACTGCTGTAACCTCCCTAGCATGAGGTGAACGATGATCCTGTCGCCGCCAGGCAGTGCCGTTAGCTGTACTACCCTCTCGAGATCGATCAACTCTCCTTTCCACGGTTAGTTTAGGGCAGCTGGATCGAAGATGGCCCTTTTCCCCACAGCCATAGCACCTGGGGCTGTATCCTTTGCTGCGGTCACGGACTGTAGCTGCTGCAACCTCCCTGACGCGATGGGAACGACGATCCTGCCGCACGGCTTCCACCTCCAGTGCATGGGCCAAGGCGTTCTTAAGCGTCTCGTGGTGCCCGAGCCTCACAGCAGCTCTGACTTGCAGGTCACGGATGCCGTCGATGAATGTCTGCACCAGGTTCCCTTCAATGAGCGCTGGTACAGACCGGTATGCTTTTCGCACTAGCTTCTCCACTTCTAGAGCCCACTGCTGCAGGTTCTCGTTGCTGCGCTGCACGCGATCTTTAAGCTGCGCGCGAAAGACGTGTTCCAGATGAGCGTCGCCATATCTCGCTTCCAAGGCCTCAAGAAGCTGCTCATAGGTCACTTTCTTACCGAGAGCTTCCAACACAGTTAAGGCTTGGTCGCGCAGGCCTAGGGTGAGTGCAGTCATGGCTTGGCTTTTATTCCAGCCGTTCGCCTCCATGACGGCCTCGAACTGGATTTTGTAGGCCGACCAGGAAGAGGTACCGTCGAACGGTGGCACCTTGAACCCACGTAGCGAAGGTGTTGTAGCTACTACGGGAGCTGTAGCTCCATCTCCAAGTTTGAGGTCGTCCAGCGTTTTCTTCACGTCAGCCATTACGTTGTCAACCCAATTGTTTACTTGGTCGATTCGGGTTTCGGCCTCCGACAGGCGGTTGTCATGTTGAGCAACCTTATCCTTCACCTCCCGTATCTCTTTTCCGAAGATAGCGTGAAGGTCCTTCATGAGGAGCATCTGCTCTTCCTTATCGCGTTGGAGTTGCTCTTCTAAACGACGGGCCTGTTCCTCCTGTCGGCGGGCCTGTTCCTTCGGCGGGCCTGTTCCTCCTGTCCGCCCCGCAGCTGCTCTTCCAATCGGCGGGCCTGTCCCTCCTGTCCGCTCTGCAGCTGCTCTTTCAACTGACGGACCTGTTCCTCCTGTCGGCGAGCCTGCTCCTCCTGTCGGCGAGCCTGCTCCTGCAGCATCACCATCAGAGCACCTAAGTCAGGTGCTGCAGATGTAGGAGCTACCGACGGGCCTTCAGCCGGTGGCTGGCCCTCCGACGTCTGCGGCGTTGCACCACCAAATCTTCTTTGGTCCGTCTCCTGCTGGCGTTGACTTCGGGTACGGACACCCTCCGTTTCCTCCTTAGGTAAAATCGGCATGATTTTATCCCACTTCTGACACCAATTGTTACGAGCTTGAGGTTCGTGACAATAAAAATTGCCGATAAAATTACCTAAATTAACACTTTAATTTACTTTAAACAAATTAAAACTTAAAACACTAATAATTAAACACACTAATTCACTTAATTTCGCTCCGAAGCTTCGCTCGTATCGCCAATTCAATACTAACCATCGCATCTTGCAGCGCCTATATATTTAAATTAGCAAAGAAATATCCAGAATGTTCAAGTACACACGCGGAAGGTACCGAGCGTTCGAGTTTCGACTAGGCGCTGTCAGTTGAGTGATTTGTGATGTCATTTTCTCAATGCTCCCCTCGCTCTCGTTCCTGACACTAGATGGCGCTAGTGTATCGTTGACTGGAGCGCGTAACAATATGCTGATCAACACAAATATCTAATAGCTTTAGTGGGCGCAACTTGTGATCAACGTTTGTTTTTTAGAGGTCAAGTACAATCCGAAAATACAAAATCACTATTTTATTTTGTGTTTGTTGCATTTTCTCTAAGTGGAAGTATATTGCAATCAGTTTGTGAGTGTGTAGCTGGTAAAGGCCCTCAAGCCGTTTGCAAGCATGTATGTGTAATATGCTATGCAATTCTCAAGTTCAAGGAACTTTGTTATTGGCATATCAGACAAACTCCAACACAAATAAAACAAAAATGGCATGAACCAAAAAGAAGAAATTTGCATCTATCTACTAAAAAAAACATGAAATTTGATTTGAAATTCAGGATTATAATGTTTACAAAAAAAAGAGGACAAGTTTATGTTATGATCCACGACCAGTTAATAAAAAGATGAAGAGTGTTCAAGTGACTCAATTATAAGTAAAATTATAAATTATTGCAGTTTAAAGAAAAAACAGTTAGGGTTTAATGGAATATTTGAAGTTGCATGTATGGGTGCACTGGTGAATTATCATTCCTACCTTGACAAACCTCTCCACTATCAAATCATCTTGAATAAAATTAAAGTGAGGTTTTAACTTTTCATTAATTCAATAATGCACCGAGCATTACTTAAGTTTAATTTCTATAGTAACATCTTATCATTATTCATTTTAGGTATGTCCTGAGCAAGCTAATACTATAGAAAAATTAACAAGAAGTCAAAATGGAAGCAAAGTCTTGCATGCAGAAAGGGCCCTACGTGTCACTGCATCACATGTTGGGGAAATATGTAAATTTACGGATATAAAGGATAAAACAAAATATGCAGAGGGTTTAGTATTTCCTAAAATTTTAAAAAATTAAGCTGTTCAGTGGGGAAAGTCCAAAGAAAATTCAGCTATTCAGTGTTATGAGGCTATGTCAGAGAAAGTTGTAACACACAGCAGCTTAATTATTTCTTGTGAACGCCCCTTCATTGGAACATCTCCAGATGGAATAATAGATAATGATAAAATACTTGAAGTAAAATGTTCCTTTTCAATAAAAAAATTATTTGATAACTAGAGGTTTTTGAGAAATATTTTACTGATATTTCGATCTTAACCACTAAGTCACTGAATTCTTCTCCTGTCGTCGCCGAATCATTACTTAAACAAAATGTAAATGTGTGTACAAAGAATTTTACATTTCATAAAGTGTCATCAAAAGATATTGTAAAATATTTTAAGACTAAAAAAAAGATATTGTAAAATATTTTAAGACTGCCGGATATTTTAGTCTAAAATATTTTAAGACTAAAATATCCGGCAAATGACACCTACGGCTCCGATGACAGGCCATTACTCTTTTCATGAAATTTTCCATGACTTGTGCACAGAGATGTGGCTGTATCTCACCGATGACGCATTGGATTTCCAATTTGAGCTCAGGAATTGTTTCGGGTTTATTCGCATAAACCCGTGATTTCAAAACCCGAAAAAAGGCGTTAAATCGCACGATCTTGGCGGCCAGTTGACATCAGAGTTTCGTGAGATAATGTGTTCTGGAAATCGTTGCTGCAATAAGTCGATTGTTTCATGCGCGGTGTGGCAGGTTGCGCCGTCTTGCTGAAACCACATGTTGTCCCTATCCATGCCGTCCAGTTGAGGCCACAAGAAGTCCGTTATCATATTCCTGTAACGAATGCCGTTCACAGTCACTGCAATTTCGGCCTCATTTTCAAAAAAGTAAGGTCCAATCACGCCGCCTGACCAAAATCCGCACCAAACAGTTACTCGTTGTGGGTGCATTTGTTTCTCATGGATTGCATGAGGATTTTCTGAGTCCCAAATTCGACAATTTTGTGTATTCACGAAGCCATCCATATGGAAATGTGCTTCATCAGAGAAAATGACTTTTTCCGAAAAATTGGTTTCGACTTCACTTTGCTCCATTACCTATTGAACGAATTGCCGGCGCTTTCCGTGGTCTGCTGGTTTGACCTCCTGAGTTAACTGAATCTTGTACGCATGAAGGTCTTTAGTCAAAATTCGCTGCGTAGTGCTTCGTGAAATTTGAAGTTGTTGAGAACGATGTCGAATTGATGTTTTCGGGTTTTCGGCAACACTCTCGTTTACAGCAGCAATGTTTTCAAGAGACCGACCGGTACGTTGACGCAAAGGATTCTTATTATCCATAATTGACCCAGTTTCTTCAAATTTTTTAACCACTCTTCGAATGGTTGACACATTAGGTGCACTTTCTCGGCTGTAAATTTGGCGAAGTTTGCGAGCGGTTTTAGCGTAACTTTCCCCATTTTTGTAATGAGTTTTCACAATTATAACGCGTTGTTCTTTCGAAAACCTCTCCATTTTTATTTAGCTTGCTACATATTTATTTATCTATGTTTTTAATAATGGGAATCGAGAATAAACAGAGATGACAGCTGTCAAATTTCAGAGTTGCCACTTGCATGAAAAAAAATATTCCAATTTTAAAAAGTGCACTCTTGCTGAGGCACCCGATAGTATCGAATCTGGTGTGTTTCCTGATTTAATGAAGCATAGTAAAGTAATACCTTTATTTAAATCTGGTAGTATATTAGACCCCGCTAATTTTAGACCTTTTTCTGTACTGTCACACTTAGTAAAATTTTTGAAACAATTATCCTTGATCAAATTTTTTTTAAAGTAAATAATTTACTTCATAAAACTCAATTCGGTTTCACAAGGTGTCGCTCGACAACTGATGCTGGTGTTGAGCTGATTAAATATATATTTAATTAATGGGAGAATTCACAGGATACTTTGGGTGTATTGTGTGACCTATCCAAAGCCTTCGACTGTGTTCACCATGAAACATTAATCAGGAGACTTCAATACTACGGTGTAAGAAGTGATGCTCTTAAATTGATTATTTCGTATTTAAGTGACAGAACGCAAAAAGTTGTCATTAATAGTATGAGTTCCTCTGGGTCGACTGTACAAATGGGCGTGCCTCAGGGCTCAATTCTCGGCCCGTTTCTGTTTCTTGTATATATTAATGACTTACCTGGCATAGTAGGGGATAACCATGATATAGTATTATTTGCTGATGACACTTCATTAATTTTCAAATTAAAACGACAGTTATTAAATTACGACGAAGTAAATAATGCTATAGCTAAGTTAGTCAATTGGTTTAATGTTAATAATTTGCATTTAAATGGAACTAAGACTGAATGTACGAAATTCGTAACTCCTAATGTTAAACATGTCAATACTAATGTAATTTTAAACTGGGAGGAACTGAATCTTGTTGATACCACCATTTTTATTGGAATCACACTGGACGCAAAGCTACAATGGCGAATCTTAGTTCTGCAGCATATGCTGTAAAAAAGATTAGAACTCTTACCAATGTTGAAACAGTTAGAATAGTTGACTTTAGTTATTTCCATAGCATTATGTCGTATGATATTTTGCTATGGGGACACGCGACTGACACTGAAATTATATTTATTTTACAGAAGGGGCCATTAGAGCAGTATATACCTTCTGTGTACTAAATATCGGGAATTTGTCAATAAAACAAAAAATACAAATTATTCATCTAAATTTATTTTATCGCTTTCAAAGTAGGCCCCATCGCTTGCAATACAACATCTCCAACGCTTCACCCAGTCTTCCATACATTTTTCGTAGGCTATTTGCGGTATGGCCTTTAGCTCATTCAGCGAATTTTTTTGTTATGGCTTCTATCGACTGAAAACGTTTTCCTCGAAGTGGTAATTTTAACTTACTAGACGGAGCCATATCAGGTGAATACGGTGCTTGGTCGAGAACTTTTGTTGAATTTTTCGCTAAAAACTCTTTCACTATAATGGCTGTGTGTGATGGTGCATTATCATGGTGCAGCATCCATGAGTTGTGTTGCCACAAATCTGGACGTTTTCGGCGGATACTCTCACGCAAACGCTTCATGACGCCTAAATAATATTCTTTATTCACTGTTTCTCCCTTTGGAAGGAATTCGGAGTGAACCACACCACGGTAGTCAAAAAAAACTGTCAGCATCACCTTGATTTTGGAGCGACTTTGCCGCGGTTTTTTGGGTTTCGGCTCGTTTTCGAGACGCCATTCTGAAGACTGTTGGCTTGTTTGCATGTCATACTCATAAACCCATGTCTCGTCGCCAGTTATTATACGTTTCATAAAGGTCGGATCCGTAGAAGCTCGGGAAACCATGTCTTCAGCGACATGCTTTCGCTGCGCTCTTTGAACAAAATTGAGCTCTTTTGGAACTAGTCGAGCGGCGACGCGTTTCATGCCTAAAATGTCAATGAGAATGTTGTGGACGGACTTAAAAGATATGTTCATCTCACTAGCCAACTCTCTCAGACTCTTCTCTTTGGTCGTAGTGGTTGAAGGTCTACCAGAACGAGGCAAGTCTACTACTACTTCTCGGCCTTCTTTAAAAGCCTTATACCATTCATAAGCCCTTGTTTTCGATAAACACGATTCGCCGTAGGTATTTCGCAACATTTTTAGTGATTCACCACATGAAATATCATTCGAAACACAAAATTTAAGGCA
Source organism: Parnassius apollo (assembly GCA_907164705.1). Taxonomy (NCBI): domain Eukaryota; kingdom Metazoa; phylum Arthropoda; class Insecta; order Lepidoptera; family Papilionidae; genus Parnassius; species Parnassius apollo. The sequence continues at coordinate 585,607 of CAJQZP010001411.1, read as the reverse complement.
CACTCTTTGTTCAACAATATTTTCCATTGTAAAAATCGCCGAGAACTCAAAACTATGACCAACAAAAAGTGTAGTTTAAAACAAATTAAATGACAGATCCCGCTCAAACTTTGCGCGCTAAATCAGTACAGTGCTACCAACATGCAGTAAAAAAATTAGAACGACCTCTTTTACGCGGGTCTTTTTATTGACATATTCCCGATACTTTTTACACAGAGTAGTAATTTAAATTGAATTTATACGTTGGTTGAATAATATTTGACTGCCTCGTTGGTCTAGTGGTTGTAGTAGTGCGACTGCTGATCATGAGGTCCTGGGTTCGAATCCCAGGTTGGGCAGAAAATTAATTAATGAGTTTTTCCGTCAAGAAATTCTCAGTAGTTGCCCGGAGTCAGGAAGTTGGCGGTGTCTCACCCCCGTGCCTCGGAAAGCACGTAAAGCCGTTGGTCCTGCGCCTGATCTCTCTCCGGTCGTGTCGGTTTGCCGTTCCATCGGATTATGAGAGTGAGGGAATAGAAAGTGCACCTGTACTTGCGCATACACTTGGGCAATATAATCATGTCCTGCGCCGATGGCTAGCCTCCGTTGAGGCAGGCTGCCGTGGCTGAAATTCAGTCTGGAGGATATTATTATTATTATGGGGTATCTATACGAGTATACAACGTATGGCTACAATGGCGACTTTAATTTAATACACGGGTAGAGCAAGTGACCATTAATCATATTCATTTTGAAAAGTTATTAAAATTACTCGTAAATTGAAAAAAATATTTTTTTCAAATAAACTAAATATTAAAAAAGTAACTAAAATTGGGATCACCCTTGCGATAATTCATTCATGAAAATACTTACCTAGCTGGTTTACGTTAACTCGAAGCGGCAACGCAGCATTTAGCGGGCTGGCAACCGCGGAAATTGTCTTGTTTATCAAAGAAACTTATCGGCGTCGTAAGTGGTACCTACAGCGGAGATGCTTAGTCAAACATGTATCATATCACACTCTCGTTACTATTCTGTTAACTGTCATCACTAATCACTGCTTTAATTTGTCTTTATTTTAAATTTTCTTGTTTTCAATAAGGTACCTTGTTGGCAGATACAAAGAACTAAACGGAGTTTCATGTTTTCTCGCACATTTGAAAATAAATTGTCACTTATAGCCATTTCCCTCAATTTCTCAAACGCATTTATTATTCGATGGCGTAATTGTTCCACCGAATCCACGTTCTCCCCGTATACATCGTTTTTGATGCGTCTCCCGGTCGGAAATGCTAAGCACTGCTGGGTCATGCCATTGCTCGTTGGCTAAGGATAGAGGGGTAAGCCCTTTATCACTAGAAATGACGTCATTATAAAATGGATCATCCGATGTCGCCAGGAAGTAATGACGGAGGCTGCACACTTCGTGGTTATGCATGGTGAGCGCGCTCAGGAAGCCACGCCCACCATACTGTCATGGCAAGTACAGCCTCATTACCGATGATCTCGAATGATGCATTCAATGGGACGTCATGGTATTGCGGACTTTTCTATCCAGGGCGTTAAGTTCAGTCTGAATCTACCAGAGTATGCTAAAGGTATACATGAGAACAGGCATGACCCAGCCGTTATATGCGTGTGTCTTATTCACACCAGACAAAAGGCTGTTAAGCACTTTGGTCAAGCGTGCATACCTAGGCTGCACTAAAAGTATCGGGAATGGAATATTTCCGCTGTTCCTGTCATATTAAAATCTTTTTAATTGAAAACTCCTTGGTTTTAAAAATCGAATACCATTGTTTTATTTAAAAAAGATTCTCGGTCTTGGCACAAGGTTTTGTCAAACTTGTTTAGTCGTTGAGAAAATGGAATTGACTCGAGAAAATTCAAGAGCGATGATTTATTACGACTTTCGAAGTGGTTTAACACAAGAACAGTGTGTTGTCCGGATGATTTCTGCATTTGGTGATGAAGCCCCATCCAAAACCACAATTTATCGCTGGTTTGCTGAATTTCAACGTGGACCTGTCAAGCTCAGTGATGATCCCCGTCAAGGTCATTCAAAAACTGCAGTCACCCAAGAAAACGTTGATGCTGTGCGTAAGCTGATTGAGGAAGATCGACATGTGACATACCGCGAAATTTAGGCAACTTTAGACATTGGCATGAGTCAAATACAAATAATCTTGCATGAACAATTAGTTATAAAAAAGTTGTTTTCCCGATGGATACCGCATTCGCTTTGTGAAGAGCGAAAAGCGGCTCGCGTTACTTGGTGCGTCAGAACTCTCAAAAGATTCCACGCAGGATCCTCAAATACTGTATACAACATCGTATCAGGTGACGAATCCTGGATATACGCGTACGAACCCGAAACAAAAAACCAGTCACGAGTTTGGGTGTTCGAAAATGAGTTAAAGCCAACAAAAATTGTTCGTTCACGGAGTGTTGCAAAAAAAATGGTGGCCACGTTTGACTCCAAAACCGGCCATGTTACGACTATTTCTCTTGAGGGACAAAGAACGGTTAATGCAGAATGGTATCCTAGCATTTGTTTGCCACAGGTCGTTTCTGAACTCCGTAAAGAGAACTGCAACCGCCGCATCATCCTCCATCACGAAAATGCGAGTTCTCACACCGCACACAGAACAAAAAGAGTTTTTAGAGCAAGAAAACATAGAATTATTAGACCATCCACCGTACAGCCCCGACCTAAGCCTTAATGATTTCTATACTTTCCCTGAAATAAAAAATAAATTGCGTGGACAGAGATTTTCATCACCTGAAGTAGCTGTGGACGCCTACAAAACGGCCATTTTGGAGACCCCAACTTCCGAATGGAATGGTTCTTCAATGATTGGTTCAATCGTATGGAAAATGTAGCTAATTTCGCGGAGAATACTTCGAAAAGCAATAAATACATTTTTAAATAGTAATGTTGCGTCACTTCCTTAATTCCCGAAATTTTCAGTGTCGCCCTCGTAAAACACGTCGCAAACGGACTGTTTCATACCAGCCTCATCGATACCGATGTTCTGTGACATATCCAGGTATCGGTATGTTTCAGCTTAGGAAAGGGTCTTTAAGTTGATGGGCATAGATAAGTCTATGCCCTCAGAGTTAGCAACCCTTCCCTCTTTCAACATGGAGGACCGCACACTTATCCGTCCCCAGCTCCATTCCAATAGAATTGCTAAATTCACAAGTGATGTTTAGTAATTCGGTTAGATGGGAGCGACTGGAGGCAAATAATTTGAGGTCATGCATAGAGAAAAGGTGGGTCACTTTTGTACCTCCTTTCCGAAGCTAAAATCCTTCCCGTGGCTCTCCAGTAAAGTACTAAAAGGGTTCAAAGAAAGGCAGAACCCGATTGGACTCAGACATTTGCCCTGGAATATACCTCTTCTTATCGTTATGCGGCTTTCTGCAGCCGTCATCCGCTCACCCAGATGACAAAGGATCGTACTCCACTGCTCCCTACACTGCTCGACGAAGTCTCGAACTGTACAGTCAATCTTGTACAGCTCGAGGACCCTCTTTAGCCATGTATGGGGCACCGAGTCGAACGCCTTTCTGTAGTCTATCCAGGCGGCGGAGAAGTTCCGACGGTTGCGTTTCACCACTTTTCCAATGACTTATTATTATTATTTATTATATAATTGAAAACCAAAAGAGCGACTGAGTCAAAAATTTAAGGAAATTAATATATTAACTCTGGCCTATACATTTATGAAAATGTAATGTACGTACACAAAAATAAATATAGTTTTGCAAAAATAAGTAATATTCATTCCATAAATACTAGGAAGAGACACAAGCTAGTAGTACCAGTTACTCGACTCCACCGAGTCAGTAATTCATTCCTGTATACGCTTTTACAACAAACTCCCAGAAAATATACAAAATTTGACATACACAAAGTTCAAAAACTTTATTAAACCAAGTTTGTATAAAAAGGGTTATTATAATATTAAGGAATTTATGGATGATAATAACCCCTGGGAAGGGTGATCGCTGCAAAGCTATTTCTGTCTTGTGTTGTTAATAATTGTAAACATGATTGTAAGGTATTATTGGAAAAAATAGTCCCGCTAGGTTTCTTGCTGATTCTTCCCAGGCAGTGGTTTTTTTTTACCCGAGCCAGTGGTAACTGAAAAAAGTGACTTTCAATAAGTATTGTTATAATCTACATTGAATAAAAAAGTTTCTGTTTCTGTTACAGCAAAATAAGTGAAGAAAACAGAAAATTTGAATGACTCGAAAAAAATTTAAATTACGTGTTAAAAAACTATATAATATGCTATAAAAACTAGAAATCGGCTGAAAATTGCCTAGAAAAGTATATGGGAATTATAAATATGGGGCCTAATAAGTACTATAATATAAACTTAAATGGAGTTTTTGGGGATGCAAATTGACAAGAATATGATTGAAAATCTTCAAAAAAAGTTCTTAAACTTTATTGAACTAAGTTTGTTTAAAAAGTGTTATTATAATATTAAAGAATTTATGGATGATAATAATCCCTGGGTAGTGTAATCGCTACCAAGGTATTTCTAATTTGTTTTGTGTTATTAATTGTAACATACAAAATTGTAAGCTGTTATTTAAAAAAATAGTCCCGCTAGTTTTCTTCCTGCTTCTTTCCAGGGCAGAAGTTTTTTCCGAACCAATGGTAAATGAAAAAAGTGACTTTCGATAAGTATAATATATATAAACCATATTGAGAAAAAGTTTCTGTTTCTGAATAATAAAATAAGTAGATTAAACAGTGTAATAATTTTTTCCTTTAACATGCAATTCCTAATCTTTGGAAGTGTTAAATTAAAATATTTTTTAAATTGTTTTATTTAATATATGTCATAGTAATATTTGATCTGAAATTTGCCTACAAAAACAAACAAAACCAACCCTACCTAGGGGTACTAAATTGGAAGTGAATTTGCTAGACACAATTTTGTATGTCTTGCCCAAACCTACTCTTTCTACATGTATTCTATTAGAGAATATTTTTTTGGATCTTTGTAGTTGGAGTGATTCAAAATACCCCTTAAGTAGTTAGTTAGTACCAGTTCTGGCTCACTGAGTCAGAAGTGGTACAACGTTCGTCGCCTCACGATCCCAAAAAAAAAAGGTTTTGGCATGCTCTGATCCTAATCTGCGGTCCATTTTTGCGTAGGATGCACGGTTCCGGAGATGTGCAGATCAATTAACTCTTATCTAATTGTTATTCGGTGAGGGCCTCCACCGTCATTAGCACACCATTGTTCTTATCTAATGTTGATTGAACACCGTCATTGTCTATTCGTGCGTCGGCTTATCAGTGCTATTGTATTATACTTCTTTGTTCCTAACTGCAACGCTAATCTGAATCATCAATAAAATACGTTACCTAATTTTGTTACAATTTTTATTTACGAAATACAAAATCTTATTACTTATTATCTATAAAATCGGAGCGAAACTACTCATCCACTAAAATATCGTTGTACAATGTGTTACCCTGTAAATATACTCGCAAAACTATGCATGGAACATCCCTGAAACTTATATAGCAAATACATTAAGCAATATTCGCCACAAACTAAAGTCCACTCATTATGAAACCTATCAACATTCCAGTTCCATCTTTTACAATTCCTTTTTAAAAACTCTAGATGATATCGTACAGGTGCTCGTCCGTATGTATCAAAATATTGACTGACGTCATTCGTATCGATATATAAAGCTAGGGGTCTAATAGCAACTGCAGTCATGGAGTTAGTGTATGGTCGTTTGACCGCAGTGGATCTATCAATACTACATTTGAGTTACTTCAACGCATCAAATGCCATGGATGTAACTGTTTATTCTATTGACAAACTTACATTTTTTCTGTTATTTTCTTACGTGTGTATGATTTAGTGTTAACAAATTATATTTGAATATTGTGTGTGTATATGATTAAGCCACAGTAGCTCAGATGGTTAGCGCAAGCTGTAAATTTCACAGTACGCGACCCGGGTTCGATCCCCGCCGGCACCAATTAAATTGTTAATTGCAATTTTAAGTGCTGATTTACCACGTGCTCGGCGGTGAATGAAAACATCGTGAGGAAACCTGCATGTCTGAGAAAATTTCGAAGGCACGTGAAGCTTGCCAACACGCATTGAGGCAGCGCCGCGGACATTTCCTAGCCATAAATAAAAAGACAATAGCAGAAAGTGAAAAAGTTAAAAAATACTTTTTTAACAATGACAGTCATCTATCTCAATAATATTATCAAACTCAGCATAAATTATACAGTTAATTGTTTGTATTAGTGAGGATTCAAATTGTACTTCTAATCTTACACTACCATGATTTATGAGCTGATGAGTTGGCTGATAAATCAGGAGTTAAGTCAAATGCTAACAGACAATAACCTTTGGATTACTGTTCACAAGAGATTCCATTTCCTACATTAAGAAAATGAATACCAGTTCCCGAGAGTAGAGTATGATATGCTGATGAACACACTTAGCACTGCCTCTTTTTTCAAACGAGGAGTTGCTAAAAATAAACGACATCATGACAGCAGAACGATGTTCAAGAAAAGAGGTTTAGTAATGAACATAACATAAACACTCACGCCTGTCACCCAGAGGGGTAGACAGAGACTACGGACTTCTATTTGGCACGATCCTGACATATCTCTTTCACCTCCTGTACATCCATATATCTAAGCATAAACGTCGTCGGTTAGAGGTACTTCTAATGTGGCCCATTTTCAAAATATCGCCAATTTGGTCGATAAACTTTCCTGTAGAGCGTCCCTTCCCGACTCTGCCGTTCACATCTGCCATATAAATTTGCTTTGTCACTCTTTCCTCATTCATTCTTTTTACATGACCAAACCACCGAAGCATTCCTTTCCTGGCATAATTAATTAATTAAATCCTAGTCACAACATCACCTTGTATAACACATTTATCTCTTATCACGCAATTTCTCACCCTGTCATTCACATTCAACCCTAGCATACTCCCTGAAGACCGCATTTCTACAGCATTTATTCTACTTTCGTGCTTCTTCTGCCACACCAAACTTTCACCACCATACATTAGAGTAGGGACTAACACAGCATTATGTGCTTTGCCTTGTGTGTGTTTTTTGACACATTCTGATTCTTCATAATAGAGTGTAGTACCTCACTCACTCTATTCTCTGCATCTCTCTCTATTCTCCACTCACTCTATTTACTCGTCGTTCTATATCTTTATCATATATATCATTCCTGCTAATACACGAACTCATCCACTTGTTCAATTAACTCCCCTTCTATTCTTATTTCACATACCGTCTTGCTTTCTTTTTCAAAAACCATCACTTTCGTCTTACTTGCGTTCACTTTCATTCCCCTTTCTTTTAATGCCCAGTTCATTAATGTAACCATCATTTGCAACTCAGCTGCCGACGATGCAAATATGACTTGATAATCGGTGTACAAAAGGCATTTGAAGGTCTTCCGGTACCCGTTTTAACTTTCAACATAAATTAAACAAGGTGCACACACAACCTGCTGTACAGGCCTGCCACCACTCCCCCTCCAGCCCTTAGCATCTCGAGTGATACTCTATCATATCTGATTTCATGCTTTTCATTGCTTTCATTATTTCATCTACACTTATCTCCATACCCCTTTCCACTTCTTTGGGAATTTCTATTTCGTTTAATTCATACGACTCTTCACTCATAAACACGTTTTCAAAGTATTCCTTCCATCTCTTTAAATTCGAACTTCGTCACTCAGAATACATCCGTTCTCGTCTCTTATAGCATTATGTGTACGCTGTTTTGTATTTCCCCTGGCAGTTCTTACGAGTTTCCAAAACATTTTTATATTAACCTGGAAGATATCCTTCTTATCATTTTATCCATTATTTCTTGCTTTTTCCTTTCAACTACATCTTTTGCTTTCTTAGGTAGACGTCTAAATTCTGCCTTTTTTCTTTCAATCTCATCATTCATACCACCAGAATTACCAGCTTTGGCTGCTAGTAAATCTAATCATGCTTTCTTCTTTGCTTTAATTTCCACCCGTACCTCATCATCCGGCCATAACATATTACTTTTCCTTTCATTTGTTCTCTTACTTACACTACATACTTCGGTGACTGCATCCACCAAACCTTTCTTAACATTATCCCACACAGTATTCAAGTCTAAATCATTCATACACAACTCATTCAAACACCTAAATTTTCCCTCAGTCTACATTTATACTTCTCTTTCACATCTTCAAGTTGTAACTTCTCTATTCTTATACACTGTAACGCAGTTGTAGACACAGACTTCCGATGCCGCCAACGCTTGAAAAGACCATCAATTCGACATAAGACCAAGTAATGATCCGTCCCGACGTTGGACCCCCGGTAAACCCTTGCATTTACGACTGCGCTCCTCATTCTTTCATCCAAAATTATGAAATCTATCGTGCTTCTATCATCACCTCTTTCCGATGTATACATGTGAGTCCTCTTATGACGATAAAAAGTATTCGTCCCAAAAAGGTTCTTTTCCACACATACGGTGAAGAGGTCTTCACCATTCTCATTTATACTTTCATTTTTTATTTTATTTATTTTATTTTATATTAATAACGATAACAACAGCGTATACCACTAAATACAATTTCAAGTTTACTTCAAGTATGCCAATAACAGTTATCCACATATTAAACATAAAGGTAAGCTAGGTACAATTATAATGCATAAAAACGATGGAAATTAAACAATTTAAAACAACTTATTAAAATAACGAAAATTTTGTAGTTTTTAATTCACTAACACTAAAATATTAGGTCTTACTGACAAATTGATATGTGATTTACTTTTCGAGTTAATTTTATAATTCATTTATTTATATCATGGCAAAATATATTCTATATATCATTACATATATACATACAAGTATACGTATACACCAATGTACATAAATATTTTAAAATATATTTAAATATATAAATAGCTTTAAATATATAAATTATAATTAAATATATAAATACCTAAAGCCCGGTTTACACTTTGTTAAGTTAACACTGCAGGTGATTAGTGCAGGTGCTTAGTAATCAAGGTGTGAACGGAAGCGTGAAGTGATTAGTGCGATTAGTGCTTATTGATTAGTGCGAGTGAATAGAATCAAGGTCTATTTTTGCTGTTAAGTGACCTCCCCCCTTGTGCTGTTCCACTCTCCTCTCTCGCATTTCGCCTGTACTAATCAGTGTGTAAACACGTGTGTGTTAAGTGCGCAGTGTCAAGTTCAAAGCGAAAATGAAGTGGACGGAACAACATACTTTAAAATTCGTACAAGAATACATTCAGTATGAATGTCTATACAATGTAAAGTGCGCAGAATTTAAAAACAAACAGTTCAGAGATGCGGCCATATTGAAACTGAGTGAAGCGATGGAAATTCCCGACTTCGGTCCCAAAGAAGCGTACAACAAAATACGAAGCTTGAAATCGACCTTCTCCCAAGAGCACAAAAAAGTAAAAGATTCTATTAAATCGGGTGCAGGGCTTGATGATATATATGTGCCAAATATCAAATGGTACAAAGTGAGGGATGATGCCTTAAAGGCAGTAAATGTTGGAGAATGCAGAGAAACATCGAGTAATATGGTGAGTATTCCATAGGTACTATGTTTTTTTTCACCGCACTACGGGTAGGCAAAGAAAGCTTAGAATTTATAGTAACTTCAATAGGCAGGGGCCGACCGATAGCGAGAGAGTGAAAGAAAACACAAAGTTATTTAGAATACATTTATTTATAGTAAGTTAGCAAACTTACTAGGTAAGAAATTGTACTGAAACCGATTGCTATTAATACACCATTCTTGCCTGCCAGGGTACTGAGCCTTCACCAACAAAATAATCTGCATAGCTATCTCGTACATTGTGAGCTTGTTGTGATGATCTATTTTGCAAACTTCTTTCAATGTTTACTATACCTGTTGCTAGAAACTCTCTCCAGGAACCAGGTGTGATGTTCCCCGTTTCGATGTTTTCTGTATCAACTATTACACTTTGAACAGTACCTTGCGTTTTTCTAAGCCAATTGTGCAAAGCAACACACGTTCTAACTATTTTATCAGCTTTAGCGGGAGCATATGGGAGGGGTTTCAGAAAAATTCTAAATTTACACACTAATATTCCGAAGGCATTTTCAACTATCCGTCTGGCCCGTGATAATCTGTAGTCGAACACTTTTTGCTTAAGAGATAAATTACTTCCTCCGTATGGTTTCATATGGTACGTTTTCAATGGGAAAGCATTATCTGCAACAATCACACGGTTTGGTGGTAGAAAATTATTCTCTAGAGCGTGGCTCAAGCTGGAGTTTCGGAAAACTCCTCCATCACTGATTTGTCCATTGCATCCAATGTCAAAATAAATAAAACAATAATCATGGTCTACTAATGCCATAAGAACGATGCTGTGCTGGTTCTTGTAATTGTAATAATAACTTCCAGAATCATCTGGTGCATTCAGTACGACGTGTTTAACGTCTAATGCACCACAGCAACTGGGAAAGTTCCATTTTTGACCGAATCCTTCTTCAATACTTTTCCATTCTTCTGCACTTCTGGAAATCTGCAACAAATAATAAATATATTTATTAATGCCATGTTATGTATTTACAGAACCTGGAGTCTCAAGATAAAATCAATGAAGATAATGTTGAGACAAGAGACACTGAAGGCGAGAAGGCTGTTGAAAATACTTCAGGAGTTGGAACCTCAAGCAATGACTCGGGCCAGTCATTCAAAGGGAAAAATCCTCGGAAAAGGACGATGCTACGAGACTATGATAACTTACTGACAAAGGCCCAAAATGTAGCCAACAGTGTCAACAGCTCTGTCGTATCCGAGAATGAATTCTACTTATTTGGACGAATGGTTGCAGTTCAATTGAAAAATTTACCAATGGAGTCAGCAATTGAGCCTCAAGGGCGCTTGAAATCCGAGCGGCTGTGGTACGCGTTAGCAACAATATTGAACTCAAAACTCAATCGGTGACGGAGTAAATAAATCGGCAGACAAATGGAAAAAGGTAACAATTGAACAGCTATATATGGCCATAATCACTTTACGCTTGACTTTGTCTGTATTAACAACCTACCATTTATTATACACTATTACTCATTACCTAACTTTGCTACATATTGCTTAATTCATTTCTTTCTTTTGAGGAGAGGGTATTGGTTCTCATGGGAAAATGTTCTGTGGAGGGTCAGTCCAGTATTCAGAAACAAGGCTTCGTAAGTATTGCACAACCTCATATAAAATTTTGGGGTAACTGATCACTTGAATATTTAATAAAACTGGCCAAGAGAGTGTCGGGCCACGCTCAGTGTAGGGTTCCATAGTTTCCCGTCCGTCCGAATAAGTGTTCCCACTTATGAGTTTAAAGATGGGTATCCATTATGTTCGCGCTCCAGCAGCGCTCCGCGCTCCTGCAACTGCTCCCGGTAGTGGGTACTGTTGTTTCCATCCAAGTTCAAAATGATTTTCCTAGAAAGTCCTTATAAAGTTCTACTTTTCATATTTTTTTCATATTTTTTTAAACTTATGGTTCAAAAGTTAGAGGAGGGGGGGGGACACATTGTTTTTTACCTTTGGAGCGATTATTTCCGAAATTATTGACATTATCAAAAAATGATTTTAGTAAACCTCTATTCATTTTTAAATACCTTTCCAACAATATATCACACGTTAGGGTTGAAATTAAAAAAACCGGCCAAGAGCGTGTCGGGCCACGCTCAGTGTAGGGTTCCGTAGTTTCCCGTCCGTCACAATAAGTGTTCCCACTTATGAGTTTAAAGGTGGGTATCCATTATGTTCGCGCTCCAGCAGCGCTCCGCGCTCCTGCAACTGCTCCCGGTAGTGGGTACGTGCGCGAACATGGAGCGTGCAACATTGCACGCTCCACGGCAGGCGGTGCCAAGGAGAGACCAACCGAACAATTCGATAATACCCGACCCAATGTAATAAGTACCTACAGCGCCATCTCTCGGGGAATTGGGTTACTAATTAATACATAGACGTGCCAGAGGTTTTCGGTGGTAATTTTGGATTGCGAGAACCGATTTTAATAATTCTTTTTTTGTTTGAAAAAAGATACGTTTAGGATAATAAAATATGTAAACGAAGTTAAAAAAAAATGCTTGCTTAAACGATTATACCACAAACTTAGTCCAGAAATTATTTTGTACAACTTTTTGTCTTTTTTGTACAAAAACTCGAAAATGTTTCCATCCAGGTTCAAAATGATTTTCCTAGAAAGTCCTTATAAAGTTCTACCTTTCAGATTTTTTTTCATATTTTCTAAACCTACGGTTCAAAAGTTAGAGCGGGGGGGGGGAGGGGACACATTGTTTTTTACTTTTGGAGCGATTATTTCTGAAATTATTGATATTATCAAAAAATGATTGTAGTAAACCCCTGTTCATTTTTAAATACCTTTCCAACAATATATCACACGTAAGGGTTGAAATTAAAAAAAAAATCACTTCCCACTTTACATATAGGGGGACTACCCTAATAAAACATTTTTTGCCAATTTTTATTTTACCACTTTGTCGGCGTGATTGATACACATATTGGTACCAAATTTCAGCTTTCTAGTGCTAACGGTCACAGAGATTAAGCGAGGACGGACGGACGGACAGACAGACATGGCGAAACTATAAGGGTTCCTAGTTGACTACGGAACCCTAAAAATATCACTTCCCACTTTACATATAGGTGGCCTACCCTAATAAAACATTTTTTTTTCATTTTTTATTTTACCACTTTGTTGGCTTGATTTATACGCATATTGGTACCAAATTTCAGCTCTCTATTGCTAACGGTCACAGAGATTAAGCGAGGACGGACAGACGGACAGACAGACATGGCGAAACTATAAGGGTTCCTAGTTGACTACGGAACCCTAAAAACGTGTACCTACTTATATAATTAAAAATGAGTAATATCACTAGAGGATTTTTATATATTGTGTTATGGTTAGGTAAAACTTAAACGAAGATTTGAAGTAAATTTTTGGCGGGGACTATCACAACTCACCCCATCGCCAACTGGCCACACACCAAAAAGATGCCATTGATTTTGCAATCGCAACGTCGCAAAGCCGATCTTACGTCTATCTATCTACATTTAAATATTTTATCTATTCATCTTAATACTTTTTTTTAACTAATTCTTTTCTAACTTAATTTTTTTACAGAATCTGTGACAATATCGCCACCCGCGCCGCGTTGCCATTTACACGGCAATTTGTGTCTATTCAGAAATAAAACACGGTACGCGGCAGCATATTAATTACCGTGTCCTAAAACACGGCAATCCAATGGTTACTAATTTTTCCGAAAATGTTATCGGTAATCGATAAGTACGTACACGCATATAACTGGACCACATTTGACGTAGTCATGACTATGAGCGGGGAAATCCCGACGCGAATTCGACATACATTCGCGCACAATTCATTGTTTATGGTATTCATTTAATTCTTTAGTTTTTTGCAAAATACATTAAAAAGATATACTGGTGTTTATTTACTTTATTTAACTTTACTAGCTAAGCATTTTATCCGATCCTAAGGAAATTGTGTAAATTTCAAACCGACAAAACAAAAGATGGACATTATGAAGGAAAATATTATTTATAAATTGAACAAAGACGAAGAAGAAGTTTTGGATACGACAAGAAATTTGTTTGTTGACTGTGAAGTAATGTTTTTATATCATGTTTAATCTGACGTGTTAATTTAGAATAAATAAAAATTTATACGGCAATTTTGTAGTTTTTATCCCAAAACATGGCATTCCAGATCCCAAAACACGGCAACTTAAAATTTTGAAATGGCAACCCTGCGGCACACAAACATCAACATTATACGATCAATCTGTTAGAAGGAGTTCAACTGACCCCAAACAAGTTAGGACAAGCACAGGTCAATGATGACACTCAATAAAAAATATTTAAAATGTCGTATCTATAAATGTAGAGACTGATTTATTAATTGATAGATCAATCCCACCAAAAACATAACAACCAAAAAATGCAAGTCTCGCAATGGAATCCTTCTACCACAAAAAGTTGCATACAAACATTGTAACCTAGTAAAAAAACTTGTAAAAGGAATGGTCACATAACGTTGCTTTACTTGGGAATGTAGTGTGAGTATTCAGCGTGGGAAAAAACGGTGGGAATTAACTCTATTTTGACTTTGTGTCGGTATGGACTGTGGTGTCCTCAACCACATGTTTTTTTATTAGGGGCACTAGTACGTCCGCTGACCTGATGTTTTCAGGGCACACCTCTACTCGTAAATCCTCACTCCGCCTTCCTATAAACAACATTATACAATTTAGAGTTAGTATATATTCAAGATATTTATTTATTTATTTATTTACTCTATGTTGTACACCAAAACCCAACAGTACCTACAAAATTACAAAAAAAAAACAAATACAAAAGTACAAAATTTTATAGTAGAATATGTACTATCTTGCCTCCCTCTCCCTCTTGTTGCTCTATTTGGTAAATGACGACTGTCTCCCGGCAGTAATTATACCAATCGCAGATAGTCGCCATAGATAAGCAGCTTCCCTCCATATCTTTTTCAGGGTCTTCATGGATTGCATCTTCATAGCTCCAGAGATGCGCAATGCCCATAACAGTACATCAGATAGAACACCCGTGGAAATGACATTTTAATAGTTTCAAACCAGGTGCCCTTGCCACGAGCTACCCTGGATTAGGCTCTGCAATTTCCTTTATTGCACACAAAGGAGCCCACATTTTTATTTTGCCCATATACCACTTTCATTGGCACTCTACGGGTGCGGCACTCCTTAGTGGCAGGGATTAAGCCATTTTCAATGGCAAACTCCACACACTGCTCTCTGGTACCGAATTCTTGCACGATTCGGGGTAAATTAAAAAATTTAGCTTCTTCTTCCACATACATACGCCTGCGCACGTAATCACCATAAAGCTCCGCGAAGGGTACTGCATTCGTTGTGGCGGCGTCGCTTGCGTTCGACGGACCGGTCTACAACTAGTTGACGGCGTAGAGTCGTCGGCCATCTTGGGTCTCCCAGGTAGACAGACAGGTAGGCAAAGTCCAAGAACACGTGCAGGGGTCGTCATAGGGAAAATCGGTGGTCCGGTATTCGAGCACGGGTCTTCCTCAAGGCAAATCACAGATCCAAGAAACAATCAGAGGTCGAAAATAGAGCAGGCGGTAAACGGAGGTCCGATAATCGAGCAAGGGTCAAGAATTAGGAACAAAAAATGAGCGCTAAACATTCCAAGTCTGAAGGCGAAAGTGGAATGGATTTTTTTTATAGAAGAGGGGGCAAACGAGCGTGCGGCTCACCTGATGTTAAGTGACTACCGCCGCCCATGATCAACCGCAACACAGGGGAATTGCAGGTGAGTTGCCGGCCCTTTAGAAAGGAGTAAGCTCTTTTCTTGAAGGTCCCCAGGTCGTATCGGTCCGGAAAAATCTCCAGTGGTAAGCTATTCCACAGAGAGGTTGTACGCGGAAGAAAAATCCTTTTGAAACGTACAGTGGTGGACCGCCAAGCATCCAGATGGTGTGGATGGTATTGGGACGTTTGCCGCGTAGTGCGTTCACGAAATTTGGCAGCTGGGATTAATCCGAACAATTCCTCAGAGCACTCTCCATGGTATATGCGAAAGAAAATACAAAGGGATGCAACATCTCTTCGCAGTGCCAGTGAATCGAGCCGATCGGAAAGCACTTGGTCGTCGACAATTCGAGCCGCTCTGCGCTGGATGCGGTCAAGTGGAAGGAGCTGGTACTGGGGAGCCCCAGCTCAGAGATGGGAACAGTATTCCATGTGCGGCCGAACCTGCGCCTTGTAGAGTTGCAGGCGGTGTGCCGGCATGAAATACTGTCCCGCTCTGCTGAGCACGCCAAGCTTTTTAGAGGCCAATTTGGCCTTCCCTTCCAAGTGACCACGAAACTGCACGTCACTCGATATGTCGACGCCGAGGATTCCGATACTGGCTGAGGCAACAAGGAGAGTGCCTTGAAACTGAGGGGATACGACAAAGGGGTTCTTTTTAGCGGTTAACGCGCAAACTTGTGTCTTCTGGGGGTTAACCTGGACTAGATTTAGTGGCCCCCAATCCGAGACTCTGTCCAGCAGAGACTCGACTTCAGACACAAGTTTATCCCGGCACTCAGAGACGTTTTCCCGAGAAATATCGGCTCGGCCGGTGTAAAGAGCATCACCAGTGCTGTCATCTGCATAACAATGAATGTGACAATGGTGACTAAAAAACAATACGTGGTTTAACATCGTATGTTAGAGTAGGATAGCACTATAAATAGATCATACAGACTATACTATTGTTATCTCTTTCTAATAATTATATTGGTTTTGCTTGTTATTTTTTTAAAACAGAGTACAGACCATGCTCTATTGCTATCTCTTTGTAATAATTATATTGTTATTTCGTTTTCTTATCATTTTTAAATGGATATAACCTCAAAACTATAATTGTCGATATCTCGAAAACTAAATCACTATTTTATACTAAATAATCGATTTTGGATCGACATGCACACTTTGGTTATTTACTACCGTTCATTCAACTTGACGCGTAATCCGATTGGCAGCCCTGTAGCATGTTTACACTTACAGTGTTGCATGTTTTAATGCAAATGACGTTCCCGAAATGTAGGGCATTATTGAACGGGATATAAGAGCATGTATGCATACATCTCAAAACACGAGGTTGCTAGTTCAAACTTGGCATGTACAGTCGAACTTAAAAAGTCTTGTGATCATTTACTTCATCTAACTTTATATTTCACTATTTACTCATCTTTAATTTTTATGACATTATTATTGAGTCAAACAATTATTTTATAAGTGATTACACTTGATCATCTCTCTGGCCACATTTTTTTCTGCGAACCGTCTCTTCATATTAGCTCAATTGGATTTAAATCTGCATGATATGGGGGCTGGTGGAGCGACGAGCCTAAGGTTACCGAATTTCTAATTCCCCGGTCGAGCCTTAAGCCTATTACGCGAGATGTTAAACCAAAAAGGACTGTATACGCGAATTGCTTCTTCCGTCTACACAAAATGGCGACTATAGCACGCGGTTTCCCATACAATGCACTCGCTCTTCCCTAAAACGAACTATTGCTTGCCAAAAACCTATGAAGGAACCCTGCTTGATTAGGAGAAAATGAAATTGGAGCGGATTAACTAATAAACACAATTATATCAAGCAGGCATGAATATGAATTAAAGGTGGGGTTCACTCACCGGGGTGTCGTTTCCATGTGGCTTGGACGCCTTGTTGCTGCGGTGCGACTTCTGGCGGATCTCCTGGGGCCCCAGAGATGCGTTCCTGTCCGGTGATGCGATGGAAGAGAGGTGCGCGACTATTTCTCACACGAGGTGAGGCGGTTACTCCCGGAACTCGACTGCTCCGGGCTAATGCGGTTGAACTAGCGGTGCGCGTGGGCAAGAGCCCTCTAGGATACTGCTGTCCTAGGCGGTGTGGTTCCAACGAAGAGCGCGACGGGAAGAGAGCGGGTTAAGTGTGATGACCCCTCTAATATCTGCTTCACAAGCACTCACAGGAATTAGGCCGTGCGTCATAGCACGGGCTGCTTAGTAAGAGATATTTTAATATAAATACTAGGCTAAGTTAACTGTAAGACGGATTTAGTTTTGGAAGTAATTATAAGCTGTAACTCTGTAATTTTGTATAAATAAATTATTTTTTTTAAATAAAGTCGCTGTCGTCAACTTAATTAGCGCACGTAGGCCGCGCGCGCCTTTTATTCCTTCGGTTGCGATGATCGCGTGACATTCTAGAACTATCTTCTTTACCCTCTCACCCCACCACCCCGGTGTGTCGAAAGGGACAACAGGTGAAGGAAAGGTCGAATGAAGGACAGATCTTGGCAAGCATACCGTCGAATAAAATAAAATTACGAATGGTTTTCCGCGCAACCAGGGGCAGTTGCAAAACATTACTTAAAGTCGCATGCAAAACATTGTCAGCTTTATACACGGGCTTTGGTTTATTTTTTTTTTAACAAATCTACTTTGAAGCTTGCCATATTAGGGCTTTTATTTGTTTGTACAATGTAATATGGTGCATTGTCCATCACAATCACACAATTACGTGGCAGGTTTGGTAAAACTCAGTCATCATGGTAGTCGGATGATTTTGTTTTTGAATAGCTGTAACTCATTATTAATGAAGCTGTCTGTAGTCATCGTGTGCAATTTTCCATCGCCTATCCGTACCTGAATTCTCTGACCAGTACACCTTCTTCAGAATCTCACTGCCAAATTTTTTGGACCCCATATGAAGAATGAATAAATGTTTCATCTAAGTAGATAATAGTTCGCCTCTCTTCTCGGTATTCTTTAAATTCATTCAAGTAATTAAACCGCCAGGCAGATATATCTGTTCATTTCACTAAAATTTTTCATTTTCATTTACAATTTTTGTATTTATATCTTAGTCGTTTTAATATTTTCCATAGTGCAGTACGCATACTTTCAAAATTTATTGCATACCGCAATTCGACAAGTAATTTATTCAACGTAGGAATTTCTTTTCGTACAGTTATCGCGATAGGAAAATCAAAATTATTAATTTTGATTTTCGTATAGCGATTTGATCGTTTTTTTCCAGGTGTTGTTACTTTTGACGTACCAGGCGCACGCAAATTTAATATAATAAGCGACAATAGCCTAGTGGCAGGGCGCGGACCGCGAACTCAAAAGGTCGTGGCTTCGAATCCACCATTAGACTACTGTCGTGAACCACTCCTAACACAAGAATTTTCAGCTTACCAGGAGTGGTTAAAGGGAATATTAGTAATGTTAATTACCTTTATTATTATTACGATTACCAATATTTTATTTAAAAAAAATTGAAAAAGAATTGGTCTCTCTTTCTTGTCTCAAAAAATAATTTTTTTTTCGTTGTCTAAAAATATTCTAATCTTATTAACTGCCTAAGAAAATAAAATTGCCTATGTTTAATGGTTACAGATGTATCCGAATCTACTGTAACCCGAATTTTGAGACAATATATATATATATATATATATATATATATATATATATATACAACGTGTCCCAAAATTCAACGATAAGCCGACACCGGAGGATAGACCTGCCCCGGACTAATCGGGGAAAAAAAGAAAAAAAAATATATCCCAATTATATTTTAAGTTATATAAAAAAAATGAAATTCTTCAGAAATTGAGACCGTTTATGATATTTTTCACTACCATGACCACAATTTTTTTAATATTTGTTTCTTTTTTTTTATAGGCAACCTGAATAGCACTGCTATCTACCACACTTCTTAAAAAATCAAAATAACTCTTGTTTTATCACGAAAATTAATGAAACTTTTTTTATTCCCTAAATTTTTTGAAGACTTACTTTTAACCAAATTTAACTTATCGTGGTGTAAAAAAAAAGTATGAACACTAGTATGGCAAGTTTTTTTTAAAAATTGACGAACCTAACCAACATTTCAAAATGGTATAATACTCTAGGAAAACAAGTTATAAAAAAATATGGGTCTATTATTTCTTAACAGGGGCCAAATTCCTTAAATTGTAATTGTCAGTAATTACTTTTACTACATGGCCAAAATGGGTTCTTATTACAATTTCTAGGAATTTGAATGGGGCATACATACCTTAGATGTTAGAGAGAGATAGATAGATAGAGATATTTACGTTAAAAAGAGACAACAGTTCAGTTAAGTTTGCAGGTCGATTCGAGTCCAAAAAGCCAAGCCAAAAGTCGATAGTAGGTACGAGAGCCACGTAAGATGAATTGGGAACGGTGCGCAGTAAACAAAGGAGCAGAGCGTACTGACTGAACTGACTTGCTGAGAATAATAACAGCTTCTCTACCTGCCCTGTTGTTGTCTCTTTTTAACGTAAATATCTCTATCTATCTATCTCTCTTTAACATCTAAGGTATGTATGCCCCATTAAAATTCCTAGAAATTGTAACAAGAACCCATTTTGGGAATGTAGTAAAAGTGATTACTGACAATTACAATTTAAGGAATTTGGCCCCTGTTAAGAAATAATAGACCCATATTTTTTATAACTTGTTTTCCTAGAGTATTATACCATTTTGGAATGTTGGTTAGTTGCGTCAATTTTTAAAAAAACTTGCCATACTAGTGTTCATACTTTTTTTTTACACCTAAGTTAAATTTGGTTAAAAGTAAAAGTCTACAAAAAATTTAGGGAATAAACAAAGTTTCATTAATTTTCGTCATAAAACAAGAGTTATTCTGGATTTTTTTTTGGTTTACGCAAATATGATCATGTATCCCAGTTTCGAAATCAACTCAAGTGGCTCCCTATTCGCCTTCGCCGGGATGTTCATATACTCTCTTTACTTTATTGTGTACTGTTTGATCCGAAATCTCCAAGATACTGTTACGAGCTTGAGGTTCGTGCCAATAAAAATTGCCGATAGAATTACCTAAATTAACACTTTAATTTTCTTTACATAAATTAAAACTTAAAACACTAATAATTAAGCACACTAATTCACTTTATTCCGGTCTGAAGCTTCGCTTGTCTCGCCAAATTCAATATTTCCTCGATCGCATCTTGCAGCGGCTATTTATATAATTAGCACGGAAATATCCAGAATATTCAAGTAAACACGCGCAAGGTACCGAGAGTTCGGGTTTCAATTAGGCGCTAGTGCCGTCGACTAAGACGCGTAACACTGCCCCCTCCTAAGACATGCTCGTCCCGAGCATTATCGGCCCCATAATAACGCGCCAGGCGATCCACATGGACGATCTTAGGAGTCCCTCTTGCGCCTTTCTGTATCCGGTAGGTTACATTGTTGATCCTGGTCACAATCCGGTACGGGCCGTCCCATTTAGCTTGAACCTTAGGAGATTTCCCTTTGCTGCGGACGGGATTATGCAACCACACTAGTGAACCTTCGTCGAACCCTTTGTTGTTCATTTTGCGGTCGTACCGGGTTTTCATCTTTTCAGACATTTGCTGGCCCGATTGTCTGACGTGCTCATAAATGTCATTCATTTTGTTCCGCAAGTCATTTGCATAATCGGTTATACTACGTGGAGCATCAGGTGGTATCCCGGTGATCAGGTCTGCAGGCAGCTGTAATTCTCTTCCAAAGTTTGCGAAAGCTGGTGTCACTGCTGTACTTTCGTGAACAGCGCTTCGATATGACAACAAAAACGGTTGTATGTGCTTGTCCCAATCTCGTTGCCGATTGTCTACAACTTTTGCTAGGTCTCTTTGCTACCTCTCCAATGTCTGATTAAATCGTTCTACCATTCCATCAGATTGCGGGTGATAAGAAGTCGTTCTTGTTTTATGAATACCCATAACTCGGCAAGTTTCCTGGAATAATTGAGATTCAAAATTCCTTCCTTGATCGCTGTGAATCTCTAAAGGTACTCCAAAACGACAGAAGACTTCATGAACTAGTTTATCTGCAACTGTTGAAGCTTCTAGATTTGGAATGGCGAAGACTTCTGGCCACTTAGTGAAGTAATCCATCACAACCATGAAATACTTGTTACCGCTTTCACTCTCCGGAAACGGCCCCGCCACGTCAATGGCTATTCTCTCCCATGGTGCACCAACATTGTACAACTTCAATGCACCTCTACTACGAGTCTGAGATCCCTTTACAGCCGCACAACTTGTACATTTGCGACACCAGTCCTCGACATTGTTTCGACAGTGGACCCAATAAAACCGTTCTCGGATCTTCAGTAGAGTTCGTTTAACTCCCAGATGGCCTCCGGAACAATCATTATGGTACAGCTGTAGAACATCCGGTACTTTAGCTTTAGGGACAACCATTTGCAAATGACAGCTGTCTCCCCGAACACTTTCCCATTTACGGCAGAGAACTCCATTCTGAAGCAACAAGCTGTCCCACTGGGCCCAATAGCTTTTAGTGGTCGAACTCATCGCTGAGACGGCGCTCCACTTGGGCTTGGGAGCACTGGCCTTCATCCATTCCACAATCGGCTTGATGTCCGGATCTTCCTGCTGAGCGCGTTGTAAGCTGTCCTTCCACTCGTTGCTGAGGTGGTCTGCCCTGAGCATCCTCACGGGTACCACCTCCTTACTCTCTTGCCTAGTACAATGTTTGCAATCTTCAGGACAAGGTCTTCTTGACAATGCATCTGCGTTGCCGTGAGATTTTCCGCAGTGATGTTCGATCTCAAAGTCGTATTCCTGCAGTAGTTCAATCCACCTCGCAACTTGTCCTTCTGGATTTTTAAACTGCAATAGCCATTTTAGTGCAGCATGGTCAGTTCGTAAGTGAAATTTTCGTCCCAGAAGATATTTGCTAAAATGCTGCAACGACTTTACCACAGCTAGCAATTCGCGTCCTGTGACACAATAGTTCCTTTCCGGTTTTAACAACGACTTGCTGAAGTACGCTATCACGACCTCTTGGTCACCATTCCGTTGAGACAACACACCGCCAAGTCCTATATCATTTGCGTCTGTGTCGACTATAAATTCTTTGCTTGCATCAGGATATCCCAAAATAGGTGTTTTGCACAGACGGTCCTTGAGCTCCTGGTATGCGATATTGCAACTTTCATCCCAGCAGAAATGTCGCTTCTCCTCGGTTAGCTTGTGCAGAGGTTTGGCTATATCTGCAAAGTTCTTCACAAATCACCGGTAATAGGAGCACAAACCCAAAAATGCTCTAACCTGCGTCTTGTCTTTTGGAACCGGCCAATCCTTGACAGCGGCGATTTTCTCTGGATCCGTGCGGATACCTTCTTCCGATACTACATACCCCAAAAAGTTAACTTGCCGTTTGAATAGTGAACATTTCTTCGGACTCAACTTGAGGTTGGCACTCTTGAATCTTCATGAGCACGCGTTCCAGGTTTTGAAGGTGTTCCTCAAACGTCCGGCCTACGATGATGATGTCATCCAAGTAGACCAGACGGGCATCGCCAATTAGCCCGGTAAGTACAAGTTCCATCAGCCTTTCAAACGTTGCTGGAGCATTGCACAACCCAAACGGCATTACTTTAAATTGCCACAGACCCTTTCCCGTCGAGAACGCAGTTTTTTCCTTGTCCTTGGGGTCAATTTCAATTTGCCAATAGCCACTTTTTAGATTCAGCGTGCTAAACCACTTTACTCCTGTAAGCATGTCTAGCGTGTCATCAATTCTTGGCAAGGGATAACTGTCCTTCTTCGTAACGTCGTTCAGACGGCGGTAGTCAACACAAAACCGTATGCTGCCATCCTTCTTCTGTACTAGCACCACTAGTGAACACCATGGACTAGAGGAAGGTTCAATAACACCATCCTTCACCATTCCTTCAATCATGGTTTCCACTTCCTTTTCACGTGCTACCGGCAATCTTCTTGGCCGCTGACGGATAGGCAATTCTTCTCCTGTGTTTATTTTGTGTTGAACTAAGTCAGTCTTTCCTATGTCAGCATCGTTTGATGACAATACGTCAGCATACTTGAGTAACAACTTCTTCGCCTTGACCATTTCGGTCGGGGAGAGAACGCTGCGACAGTCTTCCAAAAGTGTGGTCACTCTCGTTTGTGCATCTTTGCTGGGGATCTCACTCGATAGATATTGGCACCGCCGTAACCAATCCACTACCAACCAGCGTGCCTTTTTCTATAATCAGTTCCCGGTCACAAAGGTTCAGCACACGTACTCCTGAGATTTCAGTGGTTCTGACCAAGGTTCGAGCTACTTTCCATGGAAGGTCATTGTTTACCCTTTGCACAAGTACACAACGGTGAGCTTGCCCATCGTTTCGGGGAAGACTAACCGGAACAATCGTTTCCGATCTCGGCGGAAGAACAATCTTCTTAATGCTGTGCACGTTTCCTGGTAACGCACCTTCCATAAAAAGTTCCTCCTGTCCACATTTCAAAACACCTTGCTTAACGTCGATCTCACAACAATTATTCCTCATAAAGTCTAGGCCGAGGATGCAGTCGTCCATTATATCAGCCACGATGACATTATGCTGGTAGATCACGTTGCCTAGCTTCAACTCCATCTCCTTCTCTCCACGGACGGGTATACGCTGACCGGTGGCTGTTACCAAATTAATGCGTTTTCGGTTGTACCCGGAATCCCCAAGGAACTTACTTATAAGTTGGGAACTAGCAACCGTACGAGAGGCTCCAGTGTCTATGGTCAGTTTACACGGCATACCATTGACCTCGCCCTTGATGATTAGACTGTTCCCATCATGGGTTTGTGAGATCGAAATCTTTGGGGATCTTTTAACATCAGCCAGCACCAGTGCTGTTGGCCGCACTACCCTCCTGAGATCGTTCAACTTCCCTTTCTGGGGTTCGCTTAGGGCAGCTGGATCGAAGATGGCCCTTTTCCCCACAGCCATAGCATCTAGGGCTGTCTCCTTTGTTGCGGTCGCGAACTGTAGCTGTTGCAACCTCCCTGACGCGATGGGAACGATGATCCAGCCGCACGGTTTCTACCTCCAGTGCATGGGCCAAGGCGTCCTTAAGCGTCTCGTGGTGCCCAAGCCTCACAGCAGCTCTGACTTCCAGGTCGCAGATGCCGTCGATGAATGTCTGCACCAGGTTCCCTTCAATGAGCGCAGGTACAGACCGGTATGCTTTTCGCACCAGCTTCTCCACCTCTAGAGCCCACTGCTGCAGGTTTTCATTGATGCGCTGCACGCGATCTTTAAGCTGCGCACGAAAGACGTGTTCCAGGTGAGCGTCGCCATATCTCGCGTCCAGTGCCTCAAGGAGTTGCTCATAAGTCACTTCCTCACCGAGATCTTCCAGAACTGTTAAGGCTTGGTCGCGCAGGCCTAGTGTGAGAGCAGTCATGGCCCGACTTTTATTCCAGCCGTTCGCCTTCATAACAGCCTCGAACTGGATTTTGTAGGCTGACCAAGACGAAGTCCCGTCGAACGGTCGCACTTTGAACCCACGTAGCGAAGGTGTAGTAGCTACTACGGGAGCTGTAGTTCCATCTCCCAGTTTGAGTTCGTCCAGTGATTTCTTCATGTCAGCCATTACGTTGTCAACCCGATTGTTCACTTGGTCGATTTGGGTTTTAGCTTCCTTGATTTCAGCTTCCGACAAGCGGTTGTCATGTTGAGCAACCCTATCCTTCACCTCCCTTATCTCTTTCCCAACAGTAGCGTGAAGGTCCTTCATGAGGAGCATCTGCTCTTCCGATCGACGAGCCTGTTCCGCCTGCTGGCGGGCCTGTTCATCCTGTCCGCTCTGCAGCTGCTCTTTCAACTGACGGACCTGTTCCTCCTGTCGGCGAGCCTGTTCCTCCTGCTGCTCTTTCAACAGACGGGCCTGTTCCTCCTGTCGGCGAGCCTGTTCCTCCTGTCCACCCCGCAGCTGCTGCAGCATCACCATCAGAGCACCTAAGTCAGGTGCTGCAGATGCAGGAGCTACTGACGGGCCGACCTGCGTGGCCTGCGGCTGGCCCTCCGATGTCTGCGGCGTTGCACCACCAAATCTTCTCTGGTCCGTCTCCTGCTGGCGTTGACTTCGGGTACCTACACCCTCCGTTTCCTCCTTAGGTAAAATCGGCATGATTTAATCCCACTTCTGACACCAATTGTTACGAGCTTGAGGTTCGTGACAATAAAAATTGCCGATAGAATTACCTAAATTAACACTTTAATTTTCTTTACACAAATTAAAACTTAAGTCACTAATAATTAAGCACACTAATTCACTTTATTCCGCTCCGAAGCTTCGCTTGTCTCGCCAAATTCAATACTTCGATCGCATATTGCAGCGCCTATTTATATAAATTAGCACGGAAATATCCAGAATATTCAAGTAAACACGCGCAAGGTACCGAGAGTTCGAGTTTCAATTAGGCGCTAGTGCCGTCGACTAAGGCGCGTAACACTGCCCCCTCCTAAGACATGCTCGTCCCGAGCATTGTCGGCCCCATAATAACGCGCCAGGCAACAATTTCACTATCGACATGAATTTCATAACCGCAATTTGCGTTCAGTATATAGCTTGGCTTTAAATACTCCGTACAGAGTAACTTCATTTTATAATAAATCATTTACTTCACTAGCAACGCGACTTTGGAATTCATTACTACTTAACATTCAGAAAGTGCAATTTTTACAGTCTTTTAAAAAACTACTTAAGGAGCATTATTTGAAGTTCCCGTCATAATAATAAAGTACCCGGTTGACCGAGCTTTGCTCGGTATTTATCGCTCGATTTTTTTTAATTCGTGTGTTTTGGAAGTTATATTTAGATACAAATTACATACTGATGAAATATAAATAATATTTTTGATCTTAGCGACATAACAGAAAAAACGGAACTGGTTATTTGAATAAAAAATCTTGAGTGCAATTATTTTAATTTAAATTTTTGTGTTTTTAAAAAATACCAAAAAAAGGGCTCGAAAAAATAGATTTTCCCAAAAAAGAAAGGAACTTAAAAAAAATTAAAAATAGTCGATCGGTCGGTCTGGGCTCGAACCGGGGTTTTACGATTCTGTGACCGCCCATTATACCAATTAAGCTATTTATAATCATTAACGGTCTGTCAAAATTTACCTTCTTATTCTAACGATATTGTAGCAGTTTTTCATTGCCTAAAAACACGGACAAAAAGACATTTTCTGAAAATAAATCCTAGCTAGATCGTTTTATTATCCCCGAAACTCCCTGGACACTAAATTTTATGAAAATCGTTGGAGCCGTTTCCGAGATCCCGATTATATATATACATATATACAAGAATTGCTCGTTTAATAGTATAGGATTCTATGTTCATTTTCATAATAATAAATTTTATTTCATTCCGTATGACGAGAACCTCCTGAAAGCCGAAACGGATAAACCAACAAAATATCTGGACCTGGCTCACGAGGTGACCGACATGTGGGGTGGTATGCCGACCGAAATTATTCCTGTAGTCGTCTCTGCGAATGGGCTAATCCCAGTCAGCCTCTCGGGTCATCTGAGGCGACTGGGACTCTGTGACGGACCGCTCCGGGCTCAAATGCAGAAGGCAGTGCTTCTCGATACCGGCCGCATCGTCCGCCGGTTTCTTTCCATTTCCCCCCTAACCCTCGGCCGTTTGGTCTCCCCTGCCGAGGGCTCCCATCTGGTTGGATCTTATTTATTTATGTAGTTTTTGTATTTATTTTATTTTATTGATATTTACGTATATTTATCTTTTCATTTTAATTTATAATTATATATTTATAGAACCCAACCAGGTGAGAAAATTATATATGTAGATACCCCAAATTCTATGTATTTCCTCTTTTCATACCAGATTTTTTTTTGTTAAATTTTCTCTGCAGTATATCTTTGAACATATTAAATTAAAATTATTGCACATATTTATGTATATATCTATGTAAATATCTATGTATATATATACATATATATATATATATATATATATATATATATATTAAGTATGTATATAAATATATTTATAATCATTAAATATTGTATATATTAAATATACCACCCCATTTCGCACCATGAGGAATCGAATTAAAGAAATGGCCCCGAGTTCCCGGCGCCCCTTTAATGGGGCAGGGGTGCGAAGAATCTCCGGGAGTAAAACCGGCGATGTATGTGGGACAATGAATGATAAAATGGATGAAGTATGCGATATGATGTATGATAGAGGAATAGATGTGTTATGCGTAAATGAGACGAAAAGGAAGGGGAAGGATGACACTACACATGGCATGTATACCGCATACTGGTCTGGTGTAGACGAGATCGAGCGGGCATGCCAGGGAGTAGGTATCATCCTTTCAGAAAGAATGGGCCAATGTGTGAAAGAGTATGAATGTGTAAGCCCAAGACTGCTATGGATACGAATGAAAGTGGGCTTAAAGAAGTTGTTTGTGTTAGGGGTCTACGCCCCAGACATGTCTAAGCCCACTTATATCCGAGAGCAGTTTTGGGAAATGGTAAGGATGGTCTTAATGAAGTGTAAGGGAAATGAAAATATTATTATGCTAGGAGATTTTAATGGAAGGGTTGTGGTGAGGAGGCTTGGTTATGAAAGGATAATGGGAACGTTTGGTGATGAAAGTATAAATGAGAATGGTGAAAGTCTCCTCACCGTATGTATGGAAAAGAATCTTTTTGTGACGAACACTTGCTATCGCCACAAGAAGATTCATATGTATACTTGGGAAAGAGGTGACGATAGAAGCATGATAGATTTCATAATTGTGGATGAAAGATTGAGGGGCGCAGTGGTAGATACGAGGGTTTACCGGTGTTCTAACGTAGGAATGGATCATTATTTAGTTTTATGCCGAATTAATGGTCTATTCAGGCGTTGGCGCCATCGATCGTCTGTGTCTACCACTGCGTTACAGCGTATTAGAACAGAAAGGGTACGAGATGAAAGTGATAAAAACAAGTTCAAATGTAGACTGAAAGAAAATATAAGTGGTTTGGATGAATTATGTATGAAGGAGTTAGACTTGGAGAATATATGGCAAAATGTAAAGAAAGGTTTAGTGGATGCAGCTACCGAAGTATGTGGTGTTAGTAAGAGAAAGAATGAAAGGAAACATAATACGTTATGGTGGGATGATGAGATACGTATGGAAGTTGAAGCAAAGAAGAGAGCATGGCTAGATTTACTAGCAACAAAGGCTGGTAATTCTAGCGGTACGAATGGTGATATTGAAAGAAAAAAGGCAGTCTTTAGACATCTTAATAAGAGAGTAAAAGGAGTAGTTGAAAGAAAAAGCAAGAAAGAACGGATAAGAATGATAGAAGAATATCGGATAACTTCCAGGCAAATATTAAAATGTTCTGGAAACTTGTAAGAACTGCTAGGGGACATTCAAAGCAGCCTATGATGAATGCTATAAGAGACGACAATGGCTATATTCTGAATGATGAAGTTTTGAGTTTAAAAAGATGGAAGAAATATTTTGAAAGCGTGTTTATGAGTGAGGAGACAACGTGTGTACTAAGTGAAGTAGAAACACCGAAAGAAGAGGAAAGAGGTAGCGAGATAAGTATAGATGATAGCAATAATGAAAGCAATGAAAAGCATGAAAGCAGGTAAGGCTCACGCCTATCACCCAGAGGGGTAGGCAGAGACTACAGACTTCCATTTGGCACGATCCTGACACACCTCTCTTGCCTCCTTCACATCCATACACCTACGCATACATGCTCGTCGGTTAAGGGTACTCCTAATTTTGCCCGTTTTCAATAAATCGCCAATTTGGTCGATACATTTTCGCCTAGGACGTCCCTTTCCGACTCTGCCATTCACTTCTGCAACTTAAATTTTCTTTGTCACTCTTTTCTCATTCATTCTTTCCACATGACCAAACCACCGAAGCATTCCTTTCTAAATCCTGGTCACAACATCATCTTGCAAACCACACTCTTTTCTTATTACATGATTTCTTACCCTGTCATTCAGATTCAGCCCTAACATACTCCTTAACGACCGCATTTCTACTGCGTTTATTCTACTCTCGTGCTTCTTCTGCCACACACAACTTTCACTACCATACGTTAAAGTAGGGACCAACACAGCATTGTGAATTGCCATACGTGCCTTTTTCGACACATTTGACTCTTCACAATAGAGTGCAAGGCCCCATTTACTCTATTTCCCGCATTCAGTCGTCGTTCTATATCCTTATCATATCTCCCATCCCTGCTAAATACGCAGCCCAAATATACAAACTCATCTACTTGCTCGATCAACTCCCCTTCTATTCTTATTTCAAATATCGTCTTACTTTCTTCTCTTTCAAAAACCATAACTTTCGTCTTACTTGCGTTCACTTTCATACCCCTTTCTTTTAATGATCCGTTCATTAATGTAACCATCATTTGCAACTCGGCCGCCGACGACGCAAGGATAACTTGATCATCGGCGTACAAAAGGCATTTGATGGTTAACCCATTCTTAATCCGCATTCTTCAACTTTCAAATTTTGCAAACAACTGTCCATAAATAGGTTGAACAGCCACGGGGAAGCCACACAGCCCTGTCTGACACCTTTATGGATGTCAAACCAGTCCGAGTAGACCCCGTTGATCCTAACACAAGCACTAGAGTCCCTATAAAGAGACTCCAATGCCTGTATCAAGCCAGCGCTCAACCCAAATGAGTTCAGTGTTTGCCATAGCAAATACCTATCCACTCTGTCATAGGCCTTTTCCAAGTCCATGAACGCACAAAAAACCTTTTGGTTTTTGGCCAGAAACTTCTCCGCGATCATGCGCATGGAAAAGACTTGATCTGTACATCCCATTCCCTTTCTAAATCCCGCTTGCACTTCCCAAATTTTTCCATCAGTTTCTTTCATGAACCTTTCAATCAGTACCTTAGCATACAGTTTTCCCACAACGCTAAGAAGGCTGATGCCACGGTAGTTTTTACAGTCCTGCTGCGACCCTTTTCCTTTATATACTGGGACTATCACGGCTTTGCACCAGTCTACCGGTACCCGCTTCAGTTCCCAGCATAAATTAAACAAGGTGTGCAGCAGGCCTGCCACCACTTCCTCTCCAGCCTTTAGCATTTCGAGTGAACTTCTATCATATCCGGCAGCCTTACCTGCTTTCATGCTTTTCATTGCTTTCATTATTTCATCTATACTTATCTCGCTACCTCTTTCCTCTTCTTTCGGAGTTTCTACTTCACTTAGTACACACGTTGTCTCCTCACTCATAAACACGCTTTCAAAATATTCCTTCCATCTCTTTAAACTCAAAACTTCATCATTCAGAATATAGCCATTCTCGTCTCTTATAGCATTCATCATAGGCTGTTTTGAATGTCCCCTGGCAGTTTTTACAAGTTTCCAGAACATTTTAATATTTGCCTAGAAGTTATCCGATATTCTTCTATCATTCTTATCCGTTCTTTCTTGCGTTTTTCTTTCAATTACGTCTTTTACTCTCTTATTAAGATGTCTAAATACTGACTTTTTTTATTCAACATCATCATTCGTACCGCTAGAACTACCAGCCTTTGTTGCTAGTAAATCTAGCCATGCTCTCTTCTTTGCTTCAACTTCCATACGTATCTCATCATCCCACCATAACGTATTATTTTTCCTTTCATTCTTTCTCTTACTAACACCGCATACTTCGGTAGCTGCATCCACTAAACCTTACTTTACATTTTGACATACATTCTCCAAGTCTAACTCCTTCATACATAATTCATCCAAACCACTTATATTTTCTTTCAATCTACATTTGAACTTGTTTTTATCACCTTCATCTTGTAACCTTCCTGTTCTAATACGCTGTAACGCAGTGGTAGACACAGACGATCGATGGCGCCAACGCCTGAATAGACCATCAATTCGGCATAAAACCAAATAATGATCCGTTCCTACATTAGAACCCCGGTAAACCCTTGTATCTACCACTGCGCCCCTCAATCTTTCATCCACAATTATGAAATCTATCATGCTTCTATCGTCACCTCTTTCCTAAGTATACGCGTGAATCCTCTTGTGGCTAAAGCAAGTGTTCGTCACAAAAAGATTCTTTTCCATACATAAGGTGAGGAGACTTTCTCAATTCTCATTTATACTTTCATCACCAAACGTTCCCTTCCTTCCCCTTCCATTAAAATCTCCTAGCATAATAATATTTTCATTTCCCTTACACTTCATTAAGACCATCCTTACCATTTCCCAAAACTGCTCTCGGATATGAGTGGGCTTAGACATGTCTGGGGCGTAGACCCCTAACACAAACAACTTCTTTAAGCCCACTTTCATTCGTATCCATAGCAGTCTTGGGCTTACACATTCATACTCTTTCACACATTGGCCCATTCTTTCTGAAAGTATGATACCTACTCCCTGGCATGCCCGCTCGATCTCATCTACACCAGACCAGTATGCGGTATACATGCCATGTGTAGTGACATCTTTCCCCTTCTTTTTCGTCTCATTTACACATAACACATCTATTCCTCTATCATACATCATATCGCATACTTCATCCATTTTATCATTCATTGCCCCACATACATTCAACGTAGCCAGACGGGCCTCTGCAATCCACTTTTCGCCTCTCCGGGAGACAGAACGTGACGGGTGGCAAACCTCGTCGCCGGTTTTCCTCCCGGAGATTCTTCGCATCCCTGCCCCATCAAAGGGGCGCCGGGAACTCGGGGCCATTTCCTTTATATGGTTAGTCATGGTGCGAAATATGGGGTAGTATATTTTACGCCGCTACCACGGAGTGGAGCCGAGTCCGTGCTATCGGCTTGTTGCTCATTTAGCACCACCCGGGGGACACGTGTAGGGTGGGCCTAGGAATAGGTGGTCAAAGCCTACGGACGCGAGCGACATATCCCCCCGAGCGACAGCCCTATAAATATGTGTATATAATATAATATAAATACCTATAACTCAAGGTTATTAACATGTTTCACCAGAGGTGGCAACACCTCACACGAAAAGAAGTTCAACGTTTTTGTTGTCTGTACTTTTTTTGCGGTTGATGACGTCACGCAGCTGTTATTGTGACAAGGTTCCATCGCAATATCAACGTGCGGGGCTTATAAATGGTTAAAATTTCCAATATAGACCATACATTTAACGGCCCATATTTTTTTTTGTAGATAGTACCTACTACTTCATGAGATATACTTTTTTTTAACTTTTCATAAAAATTGGTAAATAACACGCAATTACAAAATAAATTTGACAAATAATGGCCAATATTATTTCTAATTAATGAAATTAAATTATAATATTTACAATGAATACTATGTAATTACACACAATATATTTATATAAAAAAGAAACTATAATATAGAAAAACTAACACCAAAAATTTAAATAGACAAATAATTTATGTCAAACGTCAATCACTTCACTTTTCAATTAGTGTAGAGTTCCGAAAATTTTGAAAGTATTGATACCTGCTCGATGCCAAGTATCGCATCAAAAGTAATAATACTACTTGGTATCGAGTACTGTCGGCGACGAAGCATACAATTAACCAGTGACGAACTGTGTTTTAAGACTATTATGATTTCCTAATTAGTGTAGTTAGTGTCTGCGACAAAGCATAATTTACCAAGTGACGAACTGTGTTAGTTCTTAAGACTATTGTTACGCGCCTAAGTTGACGGCACTAGCGCCATCTAGTGTCAGAGACGAGAGCGAGGGGAGCTTTCCAGAAAATAACATCACTAATCTTTCAACCGACAGCGCCATCTAGTCCCGAACCGAAGAACTAAACTTCTAGAAGTTGAAACTCGAACTCTCGGTACCTTGCGCGTGTTTACTTGAATATTCTGGATATTTCGGTGATAATTTATATTTATAGGCGCTGCAAGATGCGATCGGGAAGTATTGAATTTGGCGAGACAAGCGAAGCATCGGAGCGGAATAAAGTGAATCAGTGTGATCAATTATTAGTGTTTTAAGTTTAAATTTGTGTAAAGAAAATTAAAATGTTAATTTAGGTAATTTTATCGGCAATTTTTATTGTCACGAACCTCAAGCTCGTAACACTAATATAATTTCTTAATGAATGTAATTAGCGTATTAACTCATTAGAATATAATTTAAATATAATTATAAAGGTTAAATCTTAATAATAATTGTATAAGGAAGTTTTTAAGCAAAATTTGCATTGTAAATACTTATAAAAAATTTAAGTTTTGTTTAGCGCTTGAAAACTAGTGTTAGATTAAAGGTTTAAATGTAACGTAATATAAACAAAAAGAAATAAGTAGATCAGACATCTGTTTCAATAAATATAAGGTAAAATGTATAGTAAATTAACAATTTTGTAGGGTTTTTGCTCTAGAAGTTTTGTATTAAGAACTTAATAGTTTATATTATTATTTTATATTATAGAACAGTACTAGAGCAATCTAACGTAAAGGGTTATATGAAAGTTTTAATAAATAAAGGCTCCTAAGGTTTCGGCTCGAAATAAAAACAACACGCGAGACAGGGAAAACCGCGCAAACGTCCGTACGGTAACGCCGGCGGGTATAAAAGTAGAGCAAATTTCGACTCAAATCGCACTAACCCTCAATGGCCAGAAGATCGCGTACGAGAAGGCCGTGACCTACCTTGGGTGCCGGATCGACCGGGCGCTGCGCATGACTGCTCACGTCGACTTTGTCGTCCGCAAAGCCGGACGTGCGCGGGCGAAGCTGCGTCCGGTCCTGGCATCCAAGTTACCACTTAAGACAAAAGTGAGGATCTATAAGATGTACGTAAGACCCATCATCACCTACGATGCTCCGGCTCCTACACGCTTCTGAGCGAGCCTCTGAGGCGGCGACTGCAGGCCCAGCAAAATTCGACGTTAAGAACCATTGTCGGTGCGGGTCGTTACGTCCGGAATGACGTCATAGCGGCCGACCTCAAAATTGAAACTGTGGCGCACCACCTGCAACAATACTAAATACACAATTAAATAACACATTAATAAACACACAAACAAATTTCAATTCACACAAATACACTCATCACACATTATATATTACATTTTTATTATTTATTAATATTACATAAAGTTTACTTACCTATCTCTTCACGAGAAGTATCCCGCGGCGCCGGAGCATAGCAACAGGCGAGCCGCTCTTTAGTAACGCGTCAACTTCCCTACGTTAAACACAGGTTTAACAGGTTACGCTCGCTGCTAGTTACTGACTACGTAATATTTCGTGCCAAACTTAATTAGTGTTAATTATCAGTCGCAAATTTGTATGGAATTGTGTGTCCGTAATAAATAAGTTCATAAAGTGATTACGAACATTTTATTTGTATGTGAAGGGACCTTAACTACATATAGGTGTATATAAGATAGCGGACCATCACCTATATACTGGTGACCCCGACTACGCAAAGAAGGTCTAAAGGTACCAATTACATTTACGAAAACTTATTTACTTACCTTAAAGAGATGTCAAGGGCACGAGATACTAATCTAACTAAGGAAACAATCCCGACGAAAAATGACGAAACTGAAAATTTGCAGCCAGCTATGGAATTATTTCGTGTCGGTTCGTGCATTATGGTTTGCCCAACTAGAGGGACAATTCGTATTATCCGGGATAAATTCGGATACCACAAAATTTTATTTTGCATGCAGCAATTTAGAATACCAATATGCGGTTGAGGTGGGTGACATAATCGAAAATCCACCCAAAGAAAATAAATACGCAACTCTTAAGGGTGAACTGATCCGCAGACTCTCGGCGCCTCGTGAAGAGGAAATAAAACAGTTCCTGAGCAGCGAAGAGATGGGTACCAGAAAACCGTCACAGTTTTTACGCCATCTTCAGCATCTTGCTGGGCGAAATATCCCAGAAGAATTTGTTCGCACGACATGGTATAACAGGCTACCACCAAACATACAGCCGATTATCACGTCACACTCCGATATGCCTATGGACAAATTGGCTGAACTAGCTGATAAGATTCTAGCAGTAGCAGCACCAACACCTAAAATTTCAGAGGTAGCCCCTTCTACATCATGCTCTATTAATCAAACTTGGATAGCAATGGAAGCCATGGCAAAACAAATATCTGAGCTCACTAAACAAGCATTGAGTGCCAGACAATCTCGTCCACAGGGGAGACGTTTTTATAGAAGAAAGTCACGATCTCGTTCCAAATCTCAAAACAGGAATGGTATCTGCTACTACCACAATAAATTCGGAAGCAATGCATATAAATGCACAATGCCATGTAGTTTCCATCAGGGAAATGGCAACGGCAGTCACTAGTGGCGGAGAATGACTGCTTGATGAGTGCAACGGCCGCCTCTTTATCGTAGAACGGAAAACGAAGATGGAATTTCTCGTCGATACCGGTTCCGACCTCTGCGTTTTTCCGAAGACCGCAACCGCAGGGTACCGCACCAAGACAAAATTCGAGTTATTCGCGGCAAACAACACCACTATATCGACATATGGTTACATTCATCTTCATCTAGATTTCGGCCTGCGAAGGGATTTGAACTGGAGGTTTGTCGTGGCTGATGTGACGAAACCCATACTTGGTGTGGATTTCTTAAGCCACTACAATTTACTCGTAGACTGTCGCCACCATCGCCTAATAGATGGACTTACAAGCCTTTCCGTGTCTATAGCACATCGAAACAGCCTTAAAGAAGAAATCGTCTCTGTTAAAGCAGTATCTGGGAACACCCCATACCACACTTTGCTAAAACAATATCCAGAAATAACAAGACCTGCCGGTGCTCCCATTGAACCAAAACACAGTACAAAGCACCATATTCGCACAACTCCCGGACCACCGGTGAATTCACGTCCACGCCGATTAGCTCCAGATCGCCTAAATATTGCAAAGAAGGAATTTGAAGAAATGCTATTTAACGGAACAGCGCGCCGATCGGAAAGCCCATGGTCGTCCCCGCTACACCTAGCGTGAAAGAAAGATGATGGTTGGCGTCCGTGTGGTGACTATCGAGCTCTTAACGCGAGAACAATTCCTGACCGTTACCCAATCCGGCACATCAACGACTATGCTTACCAGCTGGCCGGAGCAAAAATATTTTCTAAAGTCGATTTAATTAAGGCTTGTAACCAAATTCCAGTAGAGAAGAACGACATACCCAAAACAGCCATCACCACTCCGTTCGGTCTGTATGAGTTCCCTTTCATGAGTTTTGGGTTAAGGCACGCAGCCCAAACGTTCCAAAGATTCATCGATGAGGTTACACAGGGCATGGACTACGTATACGGATATTTGGACGACATTCTGATATTCTCGAAAACTGAGAAAGAACACTTAAATCACTTAAAAAATCTGTTTGAGAGATTCAAGAAATACGGCATACTTATTAATACATCTAAGTGCATATTTGGAGTACCGGAAGTTACTTTCCTGGGTTATCACGTGTCATCCGAGGGAACACGACCATTGCCCGAAAAGGTGGAAGCTATTCACAAGCTCGACCCACCTAAAACCGCTAAACAACTGCGAAGGTTCCTAGGAATGGTCAATTATTATCGGAGGTTCATCCCTCATGCCGCACAATTACAATACCCTTTAAATGAGGCCTTGACAGGAAAGAACAAAGGAGCCACGCCTATAAATATGACTGATAAAATGTTGCGTGCCTTTCAAAAATGCAAAGAAAGCCTGACTCACACTACACTTCTGTCACATCCAGATGTACAAGCAGAACTAGCGTTGTTTACAGATGCTTCAAATGAAGCGATCGGAGCTGTACTGCAGCAAAAAAGGCAAGATAACATATGGCAGCCTTTGGGATTTTTCTCACGCAAGTTGTCACTACCCCAAAAGAAGTATAGCCCTTATGATAGGGAACTCCTAGCTATTAACGAAGCGATAAAACATTTTAAATATATGCTTGAAGCTAGGAACTTTGCCATTTATACAGACCATAAACCAATTTCATACGCTTTCAAAACAGGAAGGGATAAT
Source organism: Parnassius apollo (assembly GCA_907164705.1). NCBI lineage: Eukaryota > Metazoa > Arthropoda > Insecta > Lepidoptera > Papilionidae > Parnassius > Parnassius apollo. The sequence continues at coordinate 548,095 of CAJQZP010001411.1, read as the reverse complement.
TGTTCACCACGGCAATACAGATATTTAGATTATATATCACAATTCACCACAGATATCAGACATATTGCGGGAAAAGAGAATGTTGTCGCCGACGCGCTTTCAAGAAGCAATAAATTATGAAGCCCTTGCACGAGATCAGGAGATCGACCTTGAATTGTAAGGTTTACTGAAAAACGGGACAGGTCTTAGAATAGAGAAATTACCAAATAGCAATCTCTATTGCGACGTATCAACCGGAAAAGTTCGTCCTTACATTACGCCAAAGTTCCGTAAACAAGTATTTCAAAAGATGCATGAACTAAGTCACCCAGGCACCGCAGCAACGACTAAGCTAATCACAGAAAGATTTGTGTGGCCTCGTATAAAACGTGACTGCAAAATTTGGACCAAACAGTGCACAGATTGCCAACTATCTAAAGTAACCCGTCACACTTCCGCTCCATTGTCCTATTTCCCCATTCCTTCAAAACGTTTTTCCCAAGTCCACATTGACTTAATTGGCCCCTTGCCATATTGTAATGGTTTCAGGTACTGCTTAACTGTTATCGACCGTTTCACTCGCTGGCCAGAGGTCTACCCATTACCGGACATAACTGCTGAGTCTTGCGCCAAAGCTTTCGTCTCCGGCTGGGTGTCACGTTTTGGCTGCCCGGAAACAATCATTACGGACAGAGGTCAGTAATTTCAGTCACATCTTTTTCAAAGCCTGACAAACTCATTGGCTCAGAACACCGCCCCACCACGTCATACCATCCACAGTGCAATGGAATGGTGGAGAGGCTTCATCGCCAGCTAAAAGCAGCAATCACATGTCACAACACACCTCAATGGACTGAAGCACTTCCATTAGTGCTCTTGGGAATGCGTGCAGCGTGGAAAGAAGACCTAACCGCGTCGGCAGCAGAAATTGTATATGGTGAACCTATCAGACTACCAGGAGAATTCTTCTTGCCATCAACGAAGCTCACCTCAGATCCGTCAGACTACGTTGAACGCCTGCGTAGACATACTATCGGTTTGGCTATAGTACCAGCGTCAAACTATAATAAAAGTAAATCATTTTACTTACCTATAGACATCTGGACATCCAAATTCATATTTCTGCGCCGTGGCCCAGAGAAACGACCGCTACAATCGCCATATACAGGACCATACAAAGTCGTGGATCGAGGCACTAAAACATTTAAAATACTAATACAAGGTGAAGAAACCACTGTTACAATAGACAGAATTAAACCAGCATACCTGGCGACAGACGACATCCTCGACGATAAGAAGGATCAGGCTCCAGTGATGACTACCTTACCTGAACGCCCGCGCCCCTTACAGTTATCAACAGAAAATATGACGCGAAGTGGGAGAACTGTCTGATTCCCGGACTACTATCGACCGTAAACCGGTCTCGGTAGGGGAGTGATGTGGCGCACCACCTGCAACAATACTACGAGTAAATACACAATTAAATAACACATTAATAAACACACAAACAAATTTCAATTCACACAAATACACTCATCACACATTATATATTACATTTTTATTATTTATTAATATTACATAAAGTTTACTTACCTATCTCTTCACGAGAAGTATCCCGCGGCGCCGGAGCATAGCAACAGGCGAGCCGCTCTTTAGTAACGCGTCAACTTCCCTACGTTAAACCTGTGTCGCTCGCTGCTAGTTACTGACTACGTAATATTTCGTGCCGAACTTAATTAGTGTTAATTATCAGTCGCAAATTTGTAAGGAATTGTGTGTCCGTAATAAATAAGTTCATAAAGTGATTACGAACATTTTATTTGTATGTGAAGGGACCTTAATTACATATAGGTGTATATAAGATAGCGGACCATCACCTATAAAACCATCCAGGACTTTGTGGCCCGGTTGGCGCGCGGACTATTCGACCGCGCAAACAACGAGCCACACATAAATCTTAACAACCTAGCGCCGCTACAAGCTCGCCCTCCGGACGGGCGACCCTATCCAAGAGAACTCCTCTCTATAGCGATTAGAGAGTCGAGTAACAACCCACAATGCCGCAGATAGGCCAACTTTGACATCTCAAGATAACCTCCTTTTTTCTTAGTCTTAACCGACTACGAAAAACTTTACCAATTACGGACTAAATCCGAATTTTCGACATACAACGCCTGAATAAGGCTCCTAAGGCTGGTCCATAGTAGTGGACCGCGAGGACAATCCCAGCAATGGGGGCATACCCCGAGTCTCGAGACCTGCAGGACCCAAGCAGTCTGTGCAGACGACAACACGGCTCAATTCGCAGTCGCAGCACAGCCGTCAAAGAGGCAACAACAAGAAAAAGGAAGCCGAAACCTAAGGAACAAGAAGCTACCTAGGAAAAAAGTGTTTTAATTGCCTCCTCCCGGCTGATCGTCTATCTCTCTCTCTCTCTATCTCTCGAGGTCCTAGTAGGGTCGTACTACACACACGCATTCAGGGGTGCGTGGGACGTGCGTCACCAGCACTAAGCAAGGAACGTACGTCATCAAGTGGGAGATTGTCCCAGGGTGACTGTGCGGGTACTGGACGTGTCCCTGCCGTCCGAAACAGTTGGTCTTTCAAAATTCGAATCCCTGCTAGAAGTATATAGAAGATTAAGAAGATTTCGTTCAAGATGCCGGTTACCAGGTCACAGAAGGATGCTCCCTCACGTCCCGGGTCCCGTCCCTCAGATAAGGACGCGACAGGTGAAATATCGGGATCAGAAGGGGTCACGTCTGCGTCAGCGTCATTATCATCAGGAACAGCAACTACGTCAGATTCTTCGGGCACTACGACCACAGAGGATAATCACCATGACAGAGACCACGGTTGCAACTGCCACCACGGCGGCGTCCGAAGAAAACGGACAGAAGGATGAAGCCGCACAGAAGGAGACGACCAAGAAGACTCCAGAGGATATTCTGGACAAGGGCGTTCATGGCTCCGCCACAACCCTTAAGCCAAAGGGGGTCAGTCGTCGCGCCAGATAGATGAAGACCACAAGCTCCTCAGCCAGGAGACGGGAGCTGGAAGCCAGAAAAGAATTAGCATGCATGGAGCTGAAGCGAGCCCAAGCTGCGGCGAAGCTAGCCCGCGTCAGACTAGAGCTGGCACAGTGTTAAGAAGAGGACTCCGTGGATGAAGACCAGGAAGACAGAACAGCACAGGTGTAGAACTGGATCGAGACATCAGTGATGAAAGAAAACAACATGGAAAAACACGAGCAACGAGGTCAGCACCCTCTGGAAGAGCCAAATGTGAAGCCTGAAGAGAACTCCTCAACGAAAAAAGATACGAGCGAAATTCAAACGCTGACGACAGCATTGAAGGAAGTCCTTACCATAAGAGGAGGACCAGTAGCTCAGCCAAAGTATATTCACGAGCTACCCTACTTCAATGGCAACAGCAGCGAGTGGTTGGCCTTCAAGGCGGTCTACGAAGATACCGCCCCGATGTTCAACGCAGTTCAAAACATAGCTCGACTAAGAAGAGCACTAAAGAGCAACGCAAGAGAAGCTATCAAGAGCCTGCTGTACTCCGAAGCCTCTCCATTAGAAGTAATGCAGGCCCCCAAAAGACGATATGGAAAACCTATTGCGCTGGTACTGGCTGAATTGGACAAAGTCAAGGCGTTACCGAAGATTTCCGAAAATCCAAGAGATATATGCGTCTTTGCGAACCAAATCAACAACAGCGTAGCAGCAATAAAGGGTTTGAAGAAACCACAGTACTTGCATTCACCTGAAATGGTAGAGCAAATTATAATAAAGATGCCTACAATTCTCAAGTTCAGATGGTATGACTTTACGGCAGCAACAGAAGAGGGCGAGTTCTCCGACCTAACGATGGTCTCCAAGTTCCTGAACAGCGAAGCAGACAAATGTGGAGCATTCGCCACCTCAGAAGGAAGAGCGGGTTCAGAAGAACTCATCGACAAGCGACGCATTCTACAAGGGAAAAGGACTTTAAAGAAAAAGATTTAAGACAATCAACTGAAACTCGTCCTTTGTGTCAAGGTGGACACTTCCTCGTCGACTGCCAGAAGTTCCAGAAGATGTCAGTGCAAGATCGATGGGCAACAGTAAAGAAAAGTCACGTTTGCTTCAAATGTCTTCAAGGAAAACATCGAAAGGAGAGCTGCAAGAAACCACCATGTAAGGAATGCAAGATGTGGCATCATCATTTGCTGCACGTCGATTCAGAAAACAGGACCTCGGGAGAGAAGAAGGCGTAAACACAAGAAGAAGTAGCAAGCGTCATGACAGCAGTGAATGCAGTTGTTGACTGGGCACACATGACGCAAGGGCATACCTGAAGATAGTTCCAGTAGAAATCTTCGGGCCGAAAGGATCCAAAAGAATATTGGCCCTCATGGATGTAGGGTCCACAGTGTCGCTTATTGATGCAAAGGTGGCAGAAGAAGTCGACGCTCAAGGCAACAAAGAGGAGCTGGTCATCGAGACAGTAGGAGGCAGGCAAATTAAGAAGAAGGATTCTCAGACACTGGACCTTGTAGTGAAGGGGGTTCATCAAGGAAGCAAGAAGACCTTGAAGAGAGTCCGAACTATCAACGAGCTGAAGCTTGCACCACAGTTCCTAGAGAAGAAAAGGATACAAGAATGCCAACATTTGAAGAAGATCGCCGACTCTCTTTATTACAAAGGGGAATCACCACAGCTGCTCATCGGTCAAGACAACTGGGAGCTGATAGTGACTCAAGAAGTAAGGAAAGGGAAACCAGGAGAACCAGTTGCTTCAAGGACAGGGCTTGGATGGGTGCTCCACGGATCTGATACCGGGGCTGTAAGAATAGTACACTTCATGAACACGTGTCTACATGTCAGCACACCAGATGAAGAGATGCATCAAGCCATCAAGGACCACTTTGCAATCGAGGCGCTTGGCGTGCAACCAGGAAGACCCACCACAGACTCAGAATGAAGAGCACTCGCCATCCTAGAGAAGACCTGCAGAAGACTTGAAGATGGACGATTCGAAGCTGGACTCATGGAAAAATGAAGATGAACAGATACCTGAGAGCTACACGTCTGCCAAGAACCGGTTGTTCAATATTGAAGAGAAGATGGATGAGGACCCTCAGCTGAAGGCAGAATATATCAAGCAGATCCAGCATCTTATCGACAGCAAGTTTGCAGAAGAAGCATCTATGACACAAAAGGACTCTAAGAATAAATGGTACCTCCCTCACTTCTCCGTAGTACATCCACTGAAGAAGAAGATAAGGATCGTCTTCGACGCTGCAGCCAAGCCAAAGGGAAGAAGCCTCAACGATGCTCTACTGCCAGGACCAGATCTACTACAGTCACTCTTCGGGATACTACTAAGGTTTCGACAGGGGCCGCTAGTTGTGGCAGCCGACATCAAGGAAATGTTTCTTCTAGTATTCGCATTCGACCAGAAGACAGAGATAGCCTAAGGTTTTTGTGGCGCGGGGCTCGTCGCGACGTGCCTCCGAAAGAGTACAGGATGACGTCAGTCATCTTCGGCGCAACATCATCTTCGAGTACCGCAATCTATGTGAAGAACCGAAACGCAGCGGACTTCAAAGAGCGGTATCCAGAGGCAGCAAGGGCGATCGAGCTAAACCACTACATGGACGATTCACAGCTTCCACTCAGAAGAAGACTTTAGAAAAGTGACGAACACTATTAAATTATAAAAATAATGAAACATTTTAAAATATATCAAAATTGATACGAGTTCAATACCTTAAAATAAAAATCGATACATCGTTAATAAATATAGGGACGTTAAATATCGATATTTTGTAATGTCGATATTTTTACCAAAGCCTAAATGTCACTCACACATTTTTAATTGGTGATCAGTGACAGTGATCAGTACTCTATGCTCTATGGTGATCAGTGATGGATGGATGGTTGTTAGTAGAAGATTTCGATTTTGCATTCTAGATTTTTATCTCGCGTTAACGCATTGTGCCTAGTGCTTAAAGCAGTTTAACCATTTGAGACAGTAGAGCAGCGTAATATTCAAAATGGATGAACACAGGAGTGTTGAAGATACACCAGCCTCTCAAAGGCTGACAAATGAAGATTTTAGGAAACTCCTTATGACTCCAAGGGCTACCCCATCAGGGGGTGCTCACCCAACAGGTTCGGTGCGAGAAGCTATGGCAAACTCTGGGTATGTGTCTTGTATGTTTTTCATTACTAAAGAATTGACATATTTTAAAATCTTTTGCTGCCTTTTTGAGTTCTAACTAACTCATCTACATGCTTTAAAACATAACTGGTAGAGTGCTGTAAGTAGTCTTAAAGCAATAAGTTTCAAAAGTTCCTTTTTTTAAAAATTCTCAAAGAGCTTGTATACTGATTACTTTAGCCACTGACTGTAAATTTAGCTTAATATTATAATATGATGATTATTTATACCATTGCTAGCAACTCTTTACAGCTCTTGAATTTCTACTTTATTTAACAATTTAAGAACAGTATAAACCTAAATTAATACATTGATAGGCATCTATTTCATTTGAAATACATTTTATTTGTATAAGAGTTTATTAATTACAATATCAAAAGATACCACAAAGTATAAACCCCCTTGACCCCCACCCTCCCACAGTGACAGAATCCTCAAATTCAGGCGACTTAATTGTGAACCCAACCCGTCTCTTGCGATATTAGACCACCAGGTCATTGGCGGACGGCCTCTACTTCTCTTTGTTTCTGGCAAGCTTAGAGCTATTTGAACCGCATGGTTTTCCCTGCGTCTTTTAATATGTCTATACCATCTTAGGCGATTTTGAATGATTTTTAAAGCTGCCACGTATATGTTCATTACGGACTTTGTCAAGTCAAGTCACACCTCCCGCCCACCTAAGCATCTTCATTTCATTAGTATGGACCTTTTGCTCATACTTCTTTTTTTTGTCCAACATTCAGAACCATACAATAACGCGGGATGTACTGCGGTTTTATACACTTTGCCCTTAGTTTTTATGGGAATACATGTATCATAATACCCCTGTAAGTGATTGCCATTTCAGCCACATGGCCCTTATTCTATGGGCCACGTCTGTGTCAACGTTCGCATCTGTTGTAAGCATAGAGCCCAAGTATTTAAATTTATCTACTGTAGGAATAGGTGTTGTCCCAATACAGATAGTTTTAGATACCATGTTTCCGCTGATAGGGCATTTCAGATACTCAGTTTTACTCCTACTCACCCTCAGGCCGTACTTTCCTGAAGAATTTCCTGCAGATGGCTTGCTGTATCAGCAGCTAAGACAATTTCATCCACTTATAGAATAGTCCATGGCAATGGGGCAGGTATATCCTTTGTGAGGTAGTCCATCACCAGATTGAATAGAAGGGGACTAAGAGCAGATCCCTGATGGGCACCCACTTTGACTTCAAAAGCTTTACTCACGCCGTTAGGCTTCTGACTCTCATGTTGGCATTGCAGTACATATCTTTTTAAGTTTAATATAATACTCTAGCACCTTTTGGGCTCGAAGTGGCTGCCATACTAGCCTATGTGGAACTCGATCAAAGGCTTTTTCTAGGTCTATGAATGCTAGATGTAAGTCTTTATTGTTTATTTTATGTTTTTTCATCAGGATTCTAATCGTTTAGATGGCATCAATAGTCGATCTGGATGCTGTAAAACTGAACTGATTTGGAGATATTTCAGCAATGTCACTGAGCCATTTATTAATAATTTGTTCCCATATTTTAAGTGTATTTGAGGTCAATTTAATACCTGTAAAGTTTTCGCACTGCGCTACAAAGCACCCTTATTTTTATAGAAAGGTAGTAGATAGCTTTGGCGCCAAGAGTCCGGAATGCGTTTAGTCGTTAGAATAATGTTAAAAAGCTTAGTTAGCTATGCTGCCGTTATTGGCCCAAAGCCTTTCCATGGATCCACTGGTATCTCGCTTGGGCCTGTAGCCTTTCGGATTGTCATTTTGGCTATTGCATGTTGGCAACTGCAGTTTTTTTTAATTATATTATTGTTGTTATTAGGAAAATGCTGCTGCCCATCTCCTGCCTGTTTCCCTCTGTCGCCTCTTACGACACCCACGGGAAGAGTGGGGTAGTGGATATTCTCAACCCCCACTACACGGTAAGCGTGGCAACTATGGCAAATATATTGCCCTCCTTGAATAACGACGCAAACAAACGGTCCTCAGTCCCCAGCGGCCCCGCTATTCCTGGCTTCGGTGGAGACCATGGTAACAGCGGGGCAGGAGGTGCTAAGAATCTCCGGTGGAGGTTTGGTTGCCACCTATGACGACACAACCTGGCAACATATAATGCATGCACCCTGAAGACTGACGAGAAGATACTGTAGCTGAAAGAAGAGTTGCGCTGGCATATTTTTGGATTATCCGAGGTCCAAGGAGACGGGGATACTCAGAATCACTTAACGGTATTTGCTGAAGATCATACAGGTTTATGCATCAACTTCAGAACATCCTAATGAGGAGGTGGAGGAAATGTATGAGGATATTTCCAGAGCCATGCATTCCTCCAAAACCCCCTACACGGTGTTGATGGGAGACTTCAACGCAAAACTAGGCACAGGAGAAGGTGGTGAGCTGCAATCGTCAACAGATTTGACAGCATACAGGCAACTGAACAGACAAATCTCCAAATGCATGCGGCGAGACTTGCGTAATTTTAATACTGCTCGTATTGAAGAAGCAATCGAGCGGAACCAGGGCTCCAAAGTCTTTGCCAGAGATCTGTCTGCCAGTAAGAGCCAACTGTCAAAGCCGAAGACTGAGTGTGGCAGCACCATGTCCAGGACACCTGAGATTCTGAGTGAGATTGAGTACAACTGCCCATAGGACCTCTGGGCAGCTGTACACATCATCGTTAGAGCCACACGCAAGTGTGAGTAACGATCCAAGAGCAAGTCTTATCCGACAATATTCCGATGATATCCCGGACGTCAGTCTGAGCGAGATTAGAATGGCTCTCCAGCACCTTAAAAACGGCAAGTCCCCAGGCGAGGATGGAATTACAGCGGAGCTTCTGAAAGTGGGTGGAAAACCGGTACTTGAAGTGCTTCAGAGGCTCTTTAATTCCGTCCTCCATGGTGGCGCTACTCCCGACGCGTGCAGCAGAAGTGCGGTGGTCTTGTTCTTCAAGAAAGATGACAACGCCCTCTTGAAGAACTACAGACCGATATCCCTTCTGAGCTGCGTCTACGTGCTGTTTTCGAGAGTCATTACGAATCGTCTCGCACGCAGACTCGACGACTTCCAGCCTCCCGAATAGGCCGGTTTCCGAAAAGGCGTTAGTACCATAGACCACATACATACCCTTCGGCCAATTGTACAGAAGTCCGAAGAGTACAATCTGCCACTTTGCCTGGCGTATGTGGACTATGAGAAAGCCTTTGATTCCGTCGAAATTTGGGCGGTGCTACAGTCTCTTTAGCGGTGCCAAGTGGACTGTCGGTATATCCAAGTGCTGAAGTGTTTGTAAAGTAGGGCTACGATAGCTATCCGAGTACAGAACGAAAACAGTAAGACAGGGTGACGTATATTCCACGTATTAACATCAATGGCGAGTACACCACTCACCTTCGATTTGCCGACGATATAGTCCTTATGGCAGAATCGCTAGAGGACTCAAGCACTATCCTCAATGACCTCAATAGTGCCTCCCAACGGATAGGTCTTAAGATGAACATGGACAAAACAAAGATCATGTTTAATGTCCATGTCACACCTATACCAGTATTTGTTGGGAGCACTAAGCGCAAAGTTGTTGACGAGAACGTTTACCTGGGACAAATAGTCCGACTAGGTAAGTCCAACTTCGACCGAGAGGTCAATCGACGGATTCAACTCGGCTGGGCAGCGTTCGAGAAATTACGACGCATCTTCTCGTCAGGTATACCTTAAAACCTGAAGACTAAGTTGTACAACCAGTGCATGTTGCCATTGATGACCTTACGGAACCGAGACGTGGTCCTTCACTGCTGGCCATATGAGGACGCTCAAAGTCGCTCAGCGAGCTATGAGGGCTATGCTCGGAGTTTCTCCGCGTGATAAACTTAGAAATGAGGATATCCCCAGTAGAACCAGAGTGACCGACATAGCCCAACGGATTAGTAAGCTGAAGTGGCAATGGGCCGGCCAAATAGCTCGAAGAACCGACAACCGTTGGGGAAAAAAGGTTCTCGAGTGGCAGCCTCGTACTGGTAGGCGAAGTGTAGGGCGACCCTCCACTAGATGGAGTGACGACCCTCCACTAGATGGAGTGACGACCTCGTAAGACATGCAGGAAGTCGATGGATGCAGGTAGCTCAGGGCTGTGCTTCTGAAGGGCTGTAATGATGATAATGATGATATTGCATGTTTGACTTCAGTTATATCCACCTTGGGTATTGGTCCAGATGTAGATTTGTTGGGTGTAGGGAACCAAACCATTTGGAAATTCTTCATTTAATAGTTGTTTATAATATTCATACCATCTATCCATAATTAGTGAGTAAATTGTTATCAATTTTTGGTCTTTATTTTTAATGTATTTGTTTGTTTTTATACCCTTCATCTACAGTTTTGCTTACTAATTGCTCTTTCTATGGCTACACATTTCTTTGCCTGTTTCTTCACTTCTTGTGCGAGTGCGAGTTCTAGTTGCGAGCTTTGCCATTTCTTAAAGAAGTCTTTCTTATTCGTTAGAGTCTTCTTCACATTGACATTTCACCAATTAGGATCCTTCTAATTTTCGAGACTTTGGAGACTCCCAGGATTTCTGCTGCCTTAATTCTGCAATGCGCTTCTAATTTAGACCACATATCTTCAGCATATTCATAGTTTACTCCAATATCAGAGTCTAGGTATTCCCTTATTACACCTCCCAGTGATTCGTCCCTAGAGCTATCCAGATCTTTCCACTTAGTATGCGGTGTTCTGTCTACGAAAATTTTTATAGGTTTGGACAGAGAGTAAATGGCTACGAGTATACAGTGTTGTGAAGTTAGAGACTCTCCAGGGATTACTTTGCAGTCCTTGAACTTTTGTTTGGCATCCATATCTGAGATAGTATAGTCTATTTGTGACACTCGACCTGCACATTTATTTATATGTGATTAGATGTTCTTCTTTCTTTTGAAAGTTTTTTTAGATCAGAGTTAAAGAGTGTCTGGCTGAAAATTCCAAAATGTCCGCTGTTCCAAAAAACCACCATGTACCGCTCCGTATGTATTACTTTTAACTCCTATGTGGCCATTTAAATCCCCTCCTATTATTTTACGTTCATTTAATGATATTTCATGTATGAGATCATCCGAGTCTTCCTAAAATTGAGATTTCTATGACTCCGCGCAAACCGTCTGTGGATTGTATACTGATAAGATGTTAATTATTTGTTGGTCATCCAGTACCAATTTAGCAGCAATTAGACGGTCGCTCTTCCGGGTGATGTTTACTATGTAGCTCTTAAAGTTTTATCCAAGGCTATCGCTACCCCATTTCTTTTACTGTTTATGCCATGGTATATGACCTGATAATTGTTTCTTATGTCTCAAGATTTTGAGTCTTTCCATTTCGTTTCTTGTATGCACCAAATGTTAATGCATCTTTTCTTTAGGATTTTGCTTAATTCTTAGCTCCTCCCTGTAAGAGATCCCAAGTTCGCTGTTGCCAGTCTTATTTTTTTAATAGTATGTTAATTCGAATGTTTGTTCTTGTCCAAGTGATCGTCGCTTCGGGGGGACGCCCTAGCAGTTTTGACATTGAGTATCATTTGATTCATCATATTAGCTTTTACATCGCTTGGGGGGTGTAATGTTTTGCCCTGTATTTGTTGTTTTGTGCTTTCATGTGAGGAAGAAATGTTTTGGCTATTTGTTTTACGGCCGGTTGCCACCTGACGCCAATGCAGTAACACTTCTGAAGGGCTTGGGAGCCGCCATTGGACCGAGGTGTAACCTGTGGTCTCAATATGTGAGAGCAGCTTTCCACTGGGTTTGTGCTTCTTCCGCCCGCTCCACTGTAACGAAAACTATTAACTCCACCTTCGCAGCTGTTGAAGTCTTCACCCGTAACCCTGGGTAAGGGACTGTGTTATACCCCACAGGACTGGGTCCCTGCCTGAACTTGGCCACCAATTTACTCCAGCCTACTGAGGTAAACGGCGCCCGCCCTAGCGGCTTGGACGCGCCAGACAGAAATTACCCTAGTGGGTGACAGAAAGCATTTCATAGTTATATTAACATAACATATTTCATGTTTGTTGAAAATATACATTTTTTTCTTAAGATATATCTTAAAATGGATTATAGTTACATAAGTATTGAAGACTGAATAACACTTGCATTTATCTTTTTTTTTTTCTGTTTTAATTTTGAACTGTACAAGAGTTTTCATTGGTGACATGAATACTATAACTTTTGTACGAGTTATGTGTAATTGCTTATTAGTACACTTTATTTCTAGGTCGATGCCTCCACCCGCTGAAAACAAAAGTGAATTGCGTCGTAAAAAGAAATCCTACTATGCAGCATTGAAGAAACAAGAAGACAACAAACTAGCTGAACTAGCTGAGAAGTACAGAGATAGGGCCCGTGAAAGGAGAGATGGCCTTAATGACATTGGACCAACAGATCCAACTAGCAACACCAGTAGTGCATACAGGTACCTTTTAATGCAATAACTACACTAGGCAAATGTACTTTTATTATAAGAGAGGGGGAAAACAAGCAGACGGCTCACCTGATGGTAAGTGAACAACTGCAACACATTATTAATAAATATGCATAATTAATAAGTATGCTACATATTATTAAAGTTATGAGAACTCTAACAAATTATTTGGTTGGACAATGCTTAGTAAGTTGGGACAAACGAGTGCCTTTTTTTATAGGATAAGGGTGACAAACAAGCGCACAGTCTACCTGATGGTAAGTGGTTGCTGTGGCCCATAGATAACTAAATCTTTCCTCGATTACGAATCAAAATGCAGATGTGTAGTCACTCATGAGGACTAAGATGGAATGCCTTATTTATATATTTCCTCATTTCTATATTTCCTTATTTGTCAATTTGTTAGCTCTTTAGTATTTCTTGCAGTGTGTTAGTTTGTGTAAAGTGTGTTGTAAGTTGTACCTACAGTCAAAATCTGCATTATAATACCAGATGCCTCACCGCTTCACTTCTATGGCCTTATTAAATCATTAACTTTTTACAATGGATAATTCTAAAAGACTTATGCATAATAAATAAAAAACTCACAACCTACCCACGCACACAGTAATATGGAATGGTTGGTTCTATTTCAACTCTACCAACACTGCACGGCGTATATTTTATCTATAGAATTATTTCCTGGATTGTGAAGGTGGTTTATATAAATATATTCCACATGAACAAGCAGTCACAACCCAAGCAATTATTCAAGTAAATATTTTTCATACTTTTCTATTTTTCTTGAACGATAGCAGGATTCACAAACTACATTTATTCTTATATTTGCAATTAATATATGTCTATCTTTACAGAGCTGTAGCACCAGATCTAAAGTCAGGAATGGATGCCAAGGAAAGAAGAAGACAGTTAATTCAGGTCTATTATTTCCTCCATTATATTTTAAAAGAACTATCAAATTGCTTTTATTTAATTCAGTAATTATTGTGAGATTTAAATGTTATTATGAATAATTTAATTTTATAATAAAGGCTAGAGTTCTGCTGCCACCATAATTATTTGGTCCCATGAGAGTTTTCATATAAAAATGGCACAGACATATTATACTGTCATAGGGTAAGCGCAGACCGAACTGCAAAATGCTCGCGCATGCTCGAGCAAAGTTTTGACTACTCGACCATGCAGGCGGATTCCGCGCGCGTCCGTGAACAAGATCCATTGAAAGTGCTCTGGGTTGCTAGGGGGACGTGCATACCCAATTTGATGCGAAATTCCGACGTTGATAGACGTGTTCAATATGATCGATTGAGACTTGTTGATTATCGCCCTTTTGGCGGAGGAAGAGGAACATGAAGAACATATTAATGAAATCAGACGTCAGAAAATTAGAAGAACAGTATGGGTAGAAGAAACGTGGAGATTCTTTCCCAAGCATTGGCTTTTGGCATACGATCGCTGTATGTTGGACTTGATATATTGTACAGACATTCAAAACGCTGCACCAAACTTATTAACTTTTCTTCGTACATGATTCCGACTTATAGGTATAAACTAAACACACGTCCAAACAGTTTTTTCGCTGCGGCAATACTGAGCGCGGGCGGTAGCGGAGCGAGCGCGCTCGCGCATGCTCGAACATGCATCCTCCAAGCTCGAGCATGGTCGAGCACCAAGTCTGGACGTGTATATAATTTTGCACTGTCTGTCAATAGTCATAAAATTAATATTTCAGTGTTCTCAGAAAATGCTCTGCTCTAGGTGTTTGCTGACCCTTATTTGCATGCAACTGTAACTATTGACTTAGCGCATGCTATGAAAGCTCTCAAAAGGTGCGAGTTTTTCCGACTTAGTTGGAGAATATCATCATAACTTTAAGACATAATATATCGCCTATGTCCATCTGTAATAATTTATCTTTTAAATAGTATAATACACATACACAAACTCAAAAAAATTTGAACTCTCTCTCTTAATAATATTAGTGTATATGAGTCTTATAAAGTTGAGTTGTGTAATTTATATTCTATATATAAAATGAACTCTACTAGATTTAGGACAGCGTTTTTTACTAGTTCACTAAAATTATTAATTTCAATTTTAAGTGCAGGTTTGGTGGTGAAGAAAATGGTAAATTAAACTAGTGCCTAAAGTAACTAAATACCTAAAATAATTAGATTTTAAGAACAGTAACACACATACAAAAAAATAGAACTTCTTCCTTTTTTGCAGTCAGCAAAATAATTAAAAATATTTTAAGACATATGAATCTAGCTATAATGTATTGAGACAATGTGGTCACCTATTCTCTACTCTTAACTTCGGATAGATGCTTCCCAGCAGTTAGTCTCCCTATTGTTCAAGCTACAATATTATAGTAACCTATAACATATTGTTACAGGAATCAAAATACCTTGGTGGTGATATGGAGCATACTCACTTGGTAAAGGGACTGGATTATGCTTTGTTGCAAAAGGTAATAATAATATTTTAGCTCTTAAGATTTTTACCATTATAATTTTTTTCTCTTTATTTGTCCAATGTTCATGTGTATCTCCTGTTATAAGGACGATTTGTCCCGATCATCATACTTAACAGACAGATTGTTGCATGTGTACTGCAGAATCTATCACGGGGAGTGCTCTGAGGAATTGTTCGGATTAATCCTAGCCATCAAATTTCGTGAACACACTACGCGGCAAACCTCCCGATTCCATCCACATATGAGGATGCTTAGCGGTCCACCGCTCTATGTTTCAGTAGAAGTTTTCTACCGCGTACGACCTCTCTGTGGAATAGTTTACCACCGGCGATTTTTCCGGACCGATACGACCTGGGGACCTTCTAGAAAAGAGCTTTCTCCTTTCTAAAGGGCCGGCAACGCGCCTGCAATTCTTCTGGTGTTGTGGATGTTCATGGGCGGCGGTAGTCACTTAACATCAGGTGAACCGTATGCTCCTTTGCCCCCTCTTCTATATAAAAAAAAACATATTTGAGTAGTTTCGTCGTTGATGCTCAATGGTCTGGATATTTTACGTTGGGCTGTTTGTCGTTTCCCATAGTTGTCTTTTAAAACACCTGAAATGGAGTGATGGATTCTCTCTATTTCAGGATCATTTATTTGACGGCTTAATAGCACAGTGACTAAGTATTTGGTTACGGCGGGACACAATATTATAACTACAATTATTTACAGGTAATATCACCCTTTCCATGGAAATATGTGGTAGAGACAAGGCTGCAGCTATATTATGGTTATAGTTATAGCATTCTCACAGAATACCAGCGTAAAATAGCAACTACATGCTGCTATGTTTCATATCGTGAGTGTAGAGAAATGGAGACCCTTTTTTACTGGAAATAAGGCATTCCATCTTTGTCCTCGGGGGTGACAACGCATCTGCGTTTTGATTCTCAATCGGGTAAAATGTCTATGAGCCGCAGCATCTACTTACCATCAGGTGGACTGTATGCTTCTTTGTAACTTTTATTCTCTAAAAATAAAAAAAATTAATGAGATAGGGTGATAGTGAATTCTCTTACATAATCAATAATATGATGAGATGAAAATATGACAATAATTTTTGCTTTTAAACTATACTTATTAAAAGTTATACTTATAATTTTCTAATACCATTCCAGGTGCGTTCAGAAATTCAAAATCGCGAACAAGAACAAGAGGCTGAAATGGAGAGATTAGTTTCGGTGCCTATTGTAGAAGCAGTTAAGGAAAAGAAAGAGGTGGCTGTTGTAAGTTGAAATTCCTGACTTTTAACACATTTAAACCAAAATTGAGCCTCTCACCTACAAGCGTGGCAATTACTATAATAATCCGCCCAATAAGACAATCAATGCAGGCTTTTGAGTATTAAACCATAGAGATGGCATCGCAAGGCATACTTCTCTGTAAATGCTTTACAATAATAATCAAAACCAATAACAGCGACTTAAAAAAATTAATAACAAAATAAAAATAAAAAGGAACTCTCAAAACGCGTCTAGCTCATAAATTTGCAAAACCGGAATATTTTTTTAGTTTATGGCATTTTGTTACCACTTATCCCAATGACAAGTCGAACTGAAGTTATAGCACGTACGAAAAACGCATATCGCAACATATTTTTTTTGTAGTCTATGCCGGCAGGTGTATAAGTAGCGACAGTGTGCGAGCGAGAGGTAAATAAAGGCGACGCCATTTTCAGTCCCAATCTTTAACCGCACGATTAGTATAACTATAGTACGTTTCTAGGGCAGGCGGAAAAAAGTACATTGACCTCAAGTATTATGTTAGCATCGAAACAAAACGACAGTTATTGCTTCCATACATTTCTTTATAGATTACGTATTGTTATGCGCTAAGCGTGTCTCATGGTACGGGGTAGGGTCGCAGGTAGGTGAAGGAAGCGGTCATTCAGAGATAATAAACCTGTGTCTCACGCCGTGCGTGATGAATTTTTATTAAGTATGTTTAGTTAATTGTATTATTACGTTTTGTATTAAAGAATTGTTATTGTTTTGTGACGTTTTGTATATTATCACTATTATGAAATCTATGAAAACATGAAAATAAATGAAATTTTTATGAGATTTTCATGTGAAAATCTCATAAAGACTTTACGTCACCACGAAAGAAGCGGAAATTGTCGCATATTTAGGAAACCGAAAAAATAATGATTGTAAACATCTATAAATATGTAAAAGAAACATGGTCTAGTGAAGTATATCCATCCAAAGCGGATATGAAAAAGAAGACTGCCGATATTTTAGGTTATAATCAAAGTGACAGACTCTTCTACATCTGTATCATCATAAGATGATTCTGAAATATATACAGATGAATAGTCTGTCAAGTGTCTCTGACAATCTTTTATGAGAAGTTGTATATATGTTTCATGGTTGGCTGCTGAAGAATGCTTCTTCTTCTTTCTTTTTTTGGCGGTTTTCGATTATTCGCCAATGTCAGCGTGGAAGTGTTTATTGAGTACAAGCTCAGTAGTTACAAATACTATGCCCATGAACTAAAGAAGATTGTGATAATACAAGTGTCTTGTTTTATTTCAACAATTAAATTTTCCTTTTTATCTTATAATACTAGTGGTTGTACTGTTGAATTACCTAGGACAAATGACAAACACAGTTGCTATAATTACTTTAGTATATTAGTATTGACAAACATTAAACTTTTATACTATTAGAGTTAATAAAATCACACAGAATATATACATAAGGAGTGTTTGTGTAGGTTAAAAGTGAATCAAAATTTATAGGATGAGGGATGTCAGGAGGGAGGTGATCATAGAGTGAAGAAGATAATTTAGGACAGTTAAAAAAAAATATGATCAGAAGTTCCCTCATCTAACCCACATTCGCAGAGGGAACTGTCCCTAATCCTCAGTTTGGCTAAATGTACTGGTGTACAAGCATGGCCAATTCGAAGTCTACAGATAGTTGATGTTGACTGTTTGTTAGCTTTATTAAATTTGAAAAACCATGGTTTTGGAGGAATGGCACCTTGTATAGCAGCATAGTGTTTACCTTTTATATTTTGAGTGGCTTTCCATAATGTATTCCAATTATTATTTAACTTCTTCTTTGCAAGTAACACTATGTCTGAAGAGTAAACTAAATTACATGGTAAACCATTTCGACTTGCATTTTTAGCCATCAGATCAGCTGTTTCATTGCCCTTGATGCCACTATGACCTGGAATCCAAGCTAAGGAAACCTGAATACCCTTGAGATGGCATGTATACAATGTGTGTTTAATTTTGAGGATCAAGGGTATCTTATATTTACTTTGGAACTGGTTTGACAAAATTGCTAACAAACAGCTTTTGGAGTCAGTAAGAATAACTGACTTATTTAGGTTGTGTGCTTCTATATAAATTAAAGCTTCATAAATTGCCGTGGCCTCGCCAGTAAAAGTGGAAGAAATAGAGGGGCATTTAAAATTGAGGATTATTTTGTATCTGGGAATCCAAACGGCTGCTCCAGTGCAACTTTCACCTGACTTTTTGGAGGCATCAGTGTATATAATAAGCCAGCCTTTCCATAAGTTATCTATGACTCTACTTAGTTTACTATTTGCTATAGGGCAATCTTTCTCAATACCAAGGTCGAGGTGGATATTTGGTTGATAAATAATTGCATCATATGGGATATCAAAGATGGGACAGGACTTGCATTGTGATACTGGGTGTGGTAGATGGAGTAATGTTACCAAACTGTTGGATAAGCAGGGAGATTCTTTATGAGTCCAGTAATGCTTTGATGAAATATATTCCAAAAGAAGGTGTAATTTAGAAATGAGCGGGTGGGAAGAGAGTTGGTAGATTTTAAAAAAGAATCGGACCGAAAGATATTGTCTTCGTAGGTAAAGAGGGGGATCTACACATTCGACTTGGAGAGCATTTATTGGGGAAGATTTCATTGACCCAATGATTATACGAAGGCTTTTGGCCTGAATCCTATCTAGATTCTTTAGGGAAGACTTATTACAGGGTTCCAAGACAAAGCACCCATAATCCAAATGACTACGAATAAGGGCATTGTACAATAATTTTTGAGAGAATGGGTGGGAGCCCCACCAAACTCCCGATAAAGCTCGAAGAATATTTATATTTTTTTCACATTTTTTGGAAACATAGTTGATATGATGGGAAAAGGCTAGTTTGGAGTCAAGAATAACTCCCAAAAATTTTACATTCTCCCTAATTGGGATAGGTTCATTATTATAGAGAATGTTGATTTCAGGGAGTTGCCTATGGCGAGAGAAGATCACAACACTGCTTTTGGGAACAGCCAAAGACAAACCATGATCAGTTAACCAATCATGTAAATAGGACATTGATAAATTCAAGCGGGAACAAGCTGCAGGGAGGTTATCCAAGGAAGTATATATAGCTATATCGTCTGCATATTGGAGGATGTTACAGAATGAGTTAACAGAAAGCTCTAGATCATAAGTATAGATAGAATAGAGCAAAGGACTAAGTACTGAGCCTTGTGGGAGACCTTTCCATACTATTCTTGGTGGGAGTAGAGAATGTTGACTATCAATATAAATGGATCTAGAAGAGAGAAAGTTAGAGACAAAATTTACTATCCTCACTGGAATACTCAGATTGAGCATTTTTTGCCTGAGCATAGGAAGAAGTACATTGTCATATGCAGACGCGATATCTAGGAAGACTCCAACAAGGTATTCATGTTTAGAGTAAGCTAAACGAATATCAGTAACTAGAGTACTAAGGCTATCCATGGTGCTTAAGCCCTTTCGGAATCCAAATTGGCTTGTTGCTAGAAGGTGTTTGCTTTCAAGAAACCATTCTAAACGATTTTTAATTAGGTGTTCAAGGATTTTGGCCATGGTACAAGAAAGAGCGATAGGGCGGTAGCTTGAGGGATCAGTGTAAGGCTTACCTGGTTTGTAAATAGGTAAAATAACTTGGGATTTCCATTCTTCTGGAGGAATACCAGACATGTAAATACAATTCAAAATAGAAAGAAGATGGACTTTAATAGGTTCACTGCTATTAGTAATAAAAGAATAAGGAATTCCATCAATTCCTGGTGAAGAGTCTTTAAGGACACTAAGAACAGCATATAACTCCTCATAAGAGAAAGGGGCGTCAAAACTGTGTTGATAGTGCAAGGACTGTGATTGAAATGCTATACATTCATTGTAAGATGGTACTGAAGGAGGAGCAAGATTACTAGCAAAATTTTCTAGCCAATAAGACTGATCATTAGAAATTGTGTTTTCAGAGGTCAAAACTGAACATCGGAATTTTTTTTATATTTTTCCAGACTAATGATGGATGGGTCCTAGGCGACAGTGACTCACAGAATTTAAGCCATCCAGCCTTTTTCTTCCCGGATAATAATTTTAATGTTTCAGCAGCAGTTTTTTTATAAAAAATATAGTTGTCAAAATTCATAGAGTGGGAATATCTTACTTCAGCTTCCTTTCTCTTCTTACATGCTACAGAACAATCTTGATCCCACCAAGGTGGTGAAGGGGCATTATTTTTATAAGGTTTTTTGATGGGAATTGTCTTATTGGCAGCAGATAAAATAGCGTTTTTAAAAGAAGCATACACCTGGAGAACATTATCTTTCTGAACAGGAGGGAGGGCTGAAAGTTCTTCCTCTAGAACTGTGGAATATAGTTGCCAGTTTGCTTTGGAAGTGTTATATTTTAACCTAGGATTGAATGGAACATTGACTGTATAGGAGCTAGGGGGATTGATAACAATAGGGAAATGATCACTGCCATGGGAAAAGGGTAGTATTCTCCAAGAAAGAAGGGATGACAGAGCAGGAGAACAGAGTGACAGATCTACTGCACTTTTAGGATTTTGGAGGGGGATACTCTACGTGTAGGTGAACCATCGTTAAGGAGGCAGAGATCTAAATCATCAATGATGTCTAAAAATGTAGAAGACCAGGGATCGCAAAAATGAGAGCCCCATAAAGTATGGTGCATATTAAAATCACCAAGAATTACCATAGGAGGCGGGATGGAGGATATGATCCTCGTAAGTTCTGATAAAACATTTACACTAGGTTCGGGAATGTAAATAGAAAGAAAAGAAGTGTTATGAGCTCTAACTGCTACAACATTAATTGAAGGACTATGAGAAGGGAGGGAAATTAATGTATAAGTAATTGATTTTGAGATAAGAATGAAAGAGCCAGCATGACCATCATTCCTATCATTCCTTAGGCATGAATAACCTGAAATCCTAAAATGGGACCCAGGCTTAAGCCATGTCTCTTGAATGGCTAGGATGAGGGGATGGTATTTATTAATAAGGTAAATTAATTCATTTTTTTTATTATTAATGCTCCGGCAGTTCCACTGAAGTATTGGAGGGAAGGTTATTTGTTAATGAGATGAGCTCAGTAAGTTTTTGGCGGAGGGCAAGTGGGAGATCCATATCGCTGAAACGGGAAAGCATACTTATAAGCATGGAGATCATTAACTCACAGAGATTGTCATTAGGGGAAATACTCCGCCCTATTAAAGCACAACCATTAGTAGTTGAAGAAGAAGGGGTATCTATTATTGCCTCGTGGGCAGATTTATCATATCCATGACTTGATGCTGGATTTGGCGGAAGTCTTGGAGTAAAAGTAGTCTTCCTGTAAGAATGAGATTGTGAGGGGACAACTGAAGGTAAAGGGGAATTTGTAATAGGATAGGGACTCTGATGATCATACGAAGGAAGGATTCTAGCAGCATCTGCATAAGATCTCCGGACATAAGGGAAACGGGCAGATGCTTCTAGATAGGAAATATTTTCCTGTGACATGGTAAGTTTGATAGATCTCTGCCTAGAGTGTTCAGGGCAGGAAGGATCTTTAGCTGTGTGAAATCCTGAACAAAATAAGCACGTGGGAGACTGTCTTGTGCATGATATTCCTTCATGATTTTGAGCACACACAAAACACCGGGAAGATGACCTACACTGTGAGGTTACATGCCCAAAACGACAACATTTGTGACATTGAATAAGAGGTAAAATGTAGGGCTCAACAGGCATTGAGGTAAAAAAACAATAAATGTTAGAAGGAAGTTTCTGACCGGAAAAAGTCAAAACAACTGTTTGAGAGGGAATCCACACAGTGCTTTGGTTTTCATTAACTGACTTTCTATTAAATCGGCGAGCTTTAATAATTGAGCCAAAACCAGCTGGGACCTCGATTGATGAGATGAGTTCCTCTAATGTCCATTCTACAGGGACCTGCCTCACTATTCCCATGCGTGTGACATTATAAGAAGGGATTACAGTATCATATTTAGCACCTGCAAGGGCTGGGTTCTCAATAAAACAATTTGCATCAGCTGCACTTTTAAACTCGACTGAAATTCTATTGCGTCCTACTCGCTTAACACCATCACTTACAACATTTTTAATATTATTATGGTAGAGAAAATGACCAAACTTTATCGGTTTTAAAACTACTCCAGTTGATAAATCATCTACTCTCTTACTTACATGTACAATAAACGGCGCATTGTCGTTATTAGAATATTTATGTTTTTTTTTCTATGTATTCAGGGTGGGTATAAGAGGTCTGAATAGATGGAACAGGTTGAGATGGATCTGTAATTAATCTTTTCTGAGGATGACCTGAGTTATTGGTTGCTTGCAATCTTTTACGCTTCGACTGATCAATTTCGATAGGAATATTATTTTTTTTTCGTACCAGTATGGGAGTCACGTGGAACCCCGTCGGGATCGGGAGGATCTTCCTCCATTTTATTCTAACTAATTACATATAAAACGGCACAATTACTAAACACTTACGGATTTATAACTACTAAAACCAACACCAACAGAAATAATAAACAAAAAAAAGGTAATTCAACAGCTCTCAGAATAAGAAATAGCCAAAAACACAACGACACTTCTATATTTTACTTTTTCTTCCCAACACAATCAGATGGAAATTTTCGAGTAGTATGTTCCTCGGATTTCTGAAGAATGCTTAGCATTAAAGTTCGTCTTTTAACCTACCTACCTACCTACTTATTAAAGTACTTACCTACTATTAACGTAATAATGAAAATTGTAATAACTCATGATTTATAAATAATAAACTTAAATTAATATTAATTTGATTTTTAATTCATTTAGGTACAGGATAATCTTCTTTCTTTATTATATAATAATAGACATAGGGCCTGTAAAGAACTTCGCACTCGGCACCCTTGCTTTTCACTCTGATGATGTATGTAATGATAAAAGGATTAAAAAATGAACCTAAACAAAAAAGATTGCCTATCCCGATGACATCGTCAAAGGTCAATGTACTTTTTTCCGCCTGCCCTAGAAACGTACTATAGTTATCATAGTATTTAAAGTAAGTAGGTTCGTGTTCAGCTACTTAGCGATCCTAGCAAGGCCTTCTTCAGCAGATCTACGAACAGAATGCCAGGAGTCATCAGTAAATCATCTGCATAGGAGATTTTGTTAATCATATTTCATACCCCAAGTTATCAATAAAAATGTTTAGCCAATACTGCTGTACCAACCTTAAACTTGTGGGAGGTAATGTATAGCTGTAATTATATTAATAGATTAAATAGTTTTATTATTATCCTTGACACCAATATTATTCTTCTTGAAAATGTTTTATAATTTCGACAAGAATATAAATATGACTTCTTAAATTTACGCGAACACTACACATTAAATTAAACTAATTTTACGGATTTTATTGTTTTAAATTTTGACTTTTGATTCCCGACGTTTCGGATGCTTTACGGTACGAACTTTAATGTCGCACCTTTGACAAAATACGGTACGTGCTGAGACGGTGCGGCACAAAAACGACCGTATCTAAGCGAACAGACAGTACACCAAAGAAAATTAAACTAAAAAAAACGTTTTTATTGTACCTTAGTCATGGATGGAATGAAAATTAAGAGGATTTTGAAGCTGTAAATTTTCATACAAAAATCGATAACGGTTTTCCTCCCGTTAACATAGTCTAATTTTCATAATTTTTGAAAATGTTGCAGATATAATGAAAAACTAGGTCCGATTAAAGTTATTAGCATCTAAATATCTACCTAGTCAGGTCATAAATTCTGTCACAGGTTTAATATAAAATAATTGAAACAAGTTTATTCATTATGTAACCATTTATATACCAAAATGAACTTAACAAAACATAGATTCTTATGACACTAAAGTTTTTTCAAAATGACCTCCGTGATTTTGAATGCAGGCCTTCAATCTGCGCGGCCAGTCGTCTATCGCAGCACGAACGAGGTCCATGTCAATATCGGCGGCTGCCTTAATCAAGGATGTCTTGAGTGACTCCAAATTGGGATGAGGCTTTGAGCACGTCTTTTCCTCCAAGTGTTGCCATATCTTGTAATCTAACGGATTCAAATCTGGACTGGAGGAGGGTCAGTCTTCGTGCCGGATGAAGTCGATTTCACGCGCCGCCAGCCAGTCTTGTGTGCTCTTCGCTCTATGAGCTGGCGCCGAATCTTGTTGGAATACCCAGTGCCTGTTATTGAACATGGTATGAGAAACAGGTTCCACAAGGTTCGTCAGGACTGTATTTTGATACACAACTCCATTTGCTTTTACACCTTTCTCGCAAAAATGTATCTCTGTTAAGCCCCAATAAGAAACTCCCAACCATACCATGAGCGAGGATGGAAAATAACCTCGTTGGACACGCGGAATACGGTTGCTCGCTTCTTCACTACCGTGTGCGTACACCTTATCATTTTGTTTGTTGTAGCTCTCTTCTACGGTAAAGATTTTTACATCCGAAAAAAGAATTTCCCGATATTTTTTCCCGCGTACCGCTTCAACAAAGCGCGGCATCTCTTCAGTCTCAGGTCCATTAGACGAGCATTCAAACGATGTCCTGTTTTTCTTCGATATGCCCGAAGCCCTAAGTCTTCATTTAACACCCTTTTCACCGTGGTTCTGCTTAACCCCATCTGAAGGGCCAACAGTTTCTGTTTACGTTTGGGATTTCTTTGAATTCGCGCCTTCACAGCTTTTATCACTGCTGTAGTCCTAACAGACCGAGGGCGACCACTTCTTGACCTGTCATCTACACTAGAGTCTTCAATGTATCGTTTGATGGTACGATAAATGAATCTTTTGGTTATATTCAAATTTTTCAGTATGTCAAAAATTTGAATTGGCGCGTAACTGCAACGATGCAACGCAATAACTGCAATACGGTCTTCTTTAAGCTTTTCCACCCCATCTTTAAAAATGAGTAAAGTTCTAAAAAGTATACAGTTTTATTTTCATGAACAATTCGAAATTCGAATTCAATAAACTTTTTGTGGCCAGCATTCTAAAAGAAAAGTTTTTACTGTGTGACAATACTTATGACCTGACTGTATATTTGTGACTTAAAAACTTCCTCGAGTGTTTTTATTTTTTTTAAATTAAACTAAACTGAATTACTAAAAAACGTACAGACCTAAATTAAGGTATACTGAATCTAATGAGACCAAAATTGTCCCATTTCATCTTTATGAAATGTGATAATTTTGCGGGGGTTTGGCGGAGTAAAAAAGTTATTGCTCGAAAAAATATTTTAGAAATAAAAGGTAGGCAATAACTTCCAATATTTGCAACTCTCTATTGCACAACAGCGATACGGGGTGAGCGATGTGAAACAGATAACATTTTTGAAAAAACCTACTCATGCCGCGTATCGGCACTTCACAATCCTCTTAAGCAGTTGATAAAAGACCATGCTAGCAGCCAAAGGCATTATGGCTATGTCTTCTCTACGAGTTTAATATTATATATCCGATAATTTCGGTGAAGATACTGACACATTTATTGCTCGGTATAAACATAACGTGGAAAGTATCCATAGCTAAATTTTTGATTAAATTTGAATTAAAATCTGAGTTTGAACAGGCTTTTAAAAAACTGGCCATAATTATATTATATTTACTAATAAATTCATAATTTTGTATAACACTAAAAAAACCCTTCACGGTTGTATGAGGAAGCTCAAAGTCACTCAGCGAGTACATGTGCGTAAATACAATGAACACAAATATAAATTCTGTAGTGTGTGTGTATAGTGACGCGATTCAATTTTGGATTTGTGGTGAAGTATATAGTAGTGTGTTTTTCTTGCGCCCCCTTGACATTGATAAACTTTTTTGTTTAGGATTTAAGGCGCATGACCTCTCCAGTTGGTTGAATACTCAAAGATGGAGGCCCATCCTTAGCAGTGGACAGCAAATAGGCTGTTATGAATGGATGGATTGATATAAAACACAAATTGTTTATCTTTTCCATTTTTAAACTGATATGCAATGAATTCTTGTACTACTTGAATTTCTAAGAAATGTATTTTACGTTTTTTTTTTTTACTTTTTAGGAGGAAGAAATGCAATTTAAAACAACTATGGGAAAAAATATTTACAATATGATTATGGAACAGAAGTAAGTTTTATTTATTATTTCAAATTTATAAGTAGGGTTTATTTTGCGTAAAAAGCAATTTTCTGAATCTTGTTTAAAAATTACTTGCCTATTGCTGTGGCATGATATCTCGTCTATGTCTCTCCGGAAGATAGTCCACCTGGAAAGGATATCAATATCAATAGCAGTGCTTGCATTGCTGTGTTCCGAACTGAAGAGCGTAGAGCTATGCTGCAGCTATATTAATTGTATAGTAGGACAAATGGGTCGGCTCGACCGGGGAAGGACCACACTCTCACAGAATACCAGCGTGAAATAGCAGCTCAACGCTGCTGTATTTCGTATGGTGAGTGTAGAGAACCGGAGACCCTTTTTAATGGAAAAGAGGCATTCCATCTTAGTCCTCAAGGCTGACAACGCATCTGCATTTTGATTTGTAATCGAGGATAGATGCAGATGTCTATGGGCCACAGCAACCACATACCATTTAAAAAAAAAAACAAAAAAGGTGACCATTTTTCAACATTTGTAACCATCTTTGTTTGAAGTCAGCCAAGTTCAATTTACTATCAGGTTCTACGTAAATTTGTTTGTGTGGCAAGTAATTGTAATCCAACCCCCAGCTATATTATTTGAATTGAAGGAAAATTTTTACAATCTTGATACTCTAGCTCGTTATACTTCTTTCTTGTTTATTTTATTTTATTATTATTCTATTTATAGATTTGAAAAAGATCATAGGTTTAAAAAGTTCTGAAGTGTTCATACAAAGGTAATAAGTATATAACATTCGAACAATATTCCTTTTTATCATATAAAACATTCGTTTTTTATATAAATAAAGGAGCATGAGAAAATCCCGACTAGAAACAATTATTTGTAAGCATTACAATTTTTTTTCGGGTGAGATTCGAACTCACGTCTGTGCACCCAGCAATGTTGCAACCAAATGTTTAACAACTGCACTATGGAGATGTTGGATGTTAATTTAAGTTTAACTTACGCTAATAAATTTACGTGGTAGAGCCACGCTGCAGCTATGATATTGGTTGTAGCATGAATGAGTTTACTCGACTGGGGTTGGATCACGCCCTCACACAATACCAGTAGTACAGTAGTACTTAGTCCTCAGGGGTGACAATGCATCTGCATTTTGATACTTAATCGAGGATAAATGTAGAAGTCCACTTACCTTCAGGTAGACTATTTGCTCGTCCAGTGCATGCTGTGACCATAGACTTCTACATCTATCGTCGATTAAGCATCAAAATACTGATGAGTTTTCATGCCTGAGGGCTAAAATGGAATGCCCCATTTCTTGTTAAGAGTCCAGGTCTCTACTCTCGCCATTACAGCGGCATTAATTTGTAGTATATTTTACGCTGGTATTCTGTGAGAGCGTGGTTCTTCGATCGAGCCGACCATTTTTGATGCAACATAAGTATAATACTGATTTTGGCACGCAACGCTAAAACCACAAAAGATTTAAACACAAAGCTTGCATAGATTGCATAGGGTCTACTTATAGTTTGATCCACCACAATATTGGTTTTATTTACGTTGAAATTAATTTGTCAGGAACAAGAAAGTGACCCGCAATGAGTTATTCGCGCCGGGTCGTATGGCGTACGTAGTCGAATTGGAGGAAGAGGGGACAATAGACAGCGATATCCCGACCACTCTAACTCGCAGTAAGGCCGATGTGCCCGAGTTGGACGAGAGGAGTTCTGCAGCCGCTGCTAACGATGTCGTACTGGACAAATTGGCGCAGATATTCTCTTATTTGCGTCATGGAAGACATAGAAAATTGAAAAAAACGAAGGTAATTGGTATTTTTCGTCAGCATTTTTACGTGGTAGAGCCATGCTGCAGTTGTAGTGTAGTTGTAGCACGAATGGGTCGGCTCGACCGGGGAAGGACTACGCTCTCACAGAATACCAGCGTGAAATAGTAGCTTAATGCTGCTATGTTTCGTATGGTGAGTGTAGAGAACCGGAGACCCTTTTTACTGGAAACGAGGCATTCCATCTTAGTCCTCACGGATGACAACGCATCTGCATTTTGGTTCGTAATTGAGGATAGATGCAGATGTCTATGGGTCACAGCAACCACTTACCATCAGGTGGGCTCTGTGCTCTTTTGTCACCCGAACATATAAAAAGGAAAAAAAGAAAAATTTATATAACAGGTATTGTGGTTAAGCACTGGCCTATAATAAGTAATATATTATATAATATATAATAATATGTAGTAAAAAACTATCAAGGTGTGGTTGTGCCTTGAACACTACTGTGTGAATACGTACGTAACGAAACTATCGCAGAAGACCAGCGTGAAGTAGAAGCTCTGCTTCTGCGTTTCGTCTGGTAAGTGCAGGTGGCCGGAGGCCAACCCCCCCCCCCTTCCCCTTAACATGGTAGCGGAGTTTTTATTCCTTGCACAACTTGTGTAATCGACAACCACCAGAGATATTTCCGGACTGGTACGACTTAGGGACCTTCAAGAAAAGAGCCTACTCCTTTTAAAATCGCTGGCAACGCATCTGCAATTCCTCTGTTAAGTTTTAACAATAAATTAACTAAATCAGATCAGGACGTTGCAATGGTTTTTGAGAAATATTTTACTGATATTCAGATGTTAACCACTAAGTCACTGAATTCTTCTCCTACCGTCGCCGAATCATTACTTAAACAAAATGTAAATGTGTGTACAAAGAATTTTACATTTCGTAAAGTTTCATCAAAAGATATTGTAAAATATTTTAAGACTATTGATATTAAGAGAACCGCCGATCTGTGGGGGATTTCTGTTGAAGTTATTGCGTGTATAATAGATACAATCGCACCTCAACTATCTATTATTTTTAATAGTAGTATCAAATCTGGTGTGTTTCCTGATTTAATGAAGCATAGTAAAGTAATACCTTTATTTAAATCTGGTAGTACATTGGACCCCGCTAATTTTAGACCTATTTCTGTACTGCCAACACTTAGTAAAATTTTTGAAAAAATTATTCTTGATCAATTGTTAATTTTTTTTTAATGTTAATAAATTACTTCATAAAAATCAATTCGGTTTCACAAGGGGTGTGCTGTGCTTGAGCTGATTAAATATATATTTAATGCATGGGAGAATTCACAGGATGCTTTGGGTGTGTTCTGTGACCTATCCAAAGCCTTTGATTGTGTTCACCATGAAACATATTAATGGAAACTTCAACACTGCGGTGTAAGAAACGATGCTCTTAAATTAATTATTTCATATTTAAGTGACAGAACACAAAAAGTTGTTATTAATAGTGTTACGCGCTAAAATCGGCGCACTAGCGCCATCTAGTCTCGAACCAAAGAACTAAACTTCTTGAAGTTTAAAACTCGAACTCTCGGTACCTTGCGCGTGTTTACTTGAACATTCTGGATATTTTGCTAATTTATATAAGTAGGCGCTGCAAGATGCGATCGGGCAGAGTTGAACTCGGCGACACAAGCGAAGCTTCGGAGCGGAATTAAGTGAATTAGTGTGTTTAATTATTAGTGTTTTTAGTTTTAATTTGTGTAAAGTAAATTAAAGTGTTAATTTAGGTAATTTTATCGGCAACTTTTATTGTCACGAACCTCAAGCTCGTAACGATTGATGTCAGAAGTGGGATAAAATCATGCCGATTTTACCTAAGGAGGAAACGGAGGGTGTTCGTACCCGCAGTCAACGCCAGCATGAGACGGACCAGAGAAGATTTGGTGGTGCAACGCCGCAGACGTCGGAGGGCCAGCCGCCGGCAACGGAGGCCGGTTCGTCAGTAGCTCCTGCATCTGCAGCACCTGATTTAGGCGCCCTGATGGTGATGCTGCAGAAGCAGGCTCGCCGACAGGAGGAGCAGGCTCGCCGACAGGAGGAGCAGGCTCGCCGACAGGAGGAGCAGGCTCGCCGACAGGAGGAACAGGTCCGTCAGTGGAAAGAGCAGCTGCAGAGCGGACAAGAGGAACAGGCCCGCCGACAGGAGGAACAGATGCTCCTCATGAAGGACCTTCACGCTACCTTCGGGAAGGAGATAAAGGAGTTGAAGTATAGGGTTGCTCAGCATGACAAACGCCTGTCGGAAGCTGAAACCCAAATCGAGAAAGCTGAAACCCGAATCGACCAAGTAAACAATCGGGTTGACAACGTAATGGCTGACAGAAGAAATCACTGGACGAACTCAAACTTGGAGATGGAGCTACAGCTCCCGTAGTAGCTACAACACCTTCGCTACGTGGGTTCAAGGTGCCACCGTTCGACGGTACCTCTTCCTGGTCAGCCTACAAAATCCAGTTCGAGGCTGTTATGAAGGCGAACGGCTGGAATAAAAGTCAGGCCATGACTGCTCTCACACTAGGCCTGCGCGACCAGGCCTTAACAGTCCTGGAAGCTCTCGGTGAGGAAGTGACTTATGAGCAACTCCTTGAGGCATTGGAGGCGAGATATGGTGACGCTCACCTGGAACACGTCTTTCGTGCGCAGCTTAAAGATCGTGTGCAGCGCATCAACGAAAACCTGCAGCAGTGGGCTCTAGAAGTGGAGAAGCTGGTGCGAAAAGCATACCGGTCTGTACCTGCGCTCATTGAAGGGAACCTGGTGCAGACATTCATCGACGGCATCCGCGACCTGGAAGTCAGAGCTGCTGTGAGGCTCGGGCACCATGAGACGCTTAACGACGCCTTGGCCCATGCACTGGAAGTGGAAGCCGTGCGGCAGGATCATCGTTCCCATCGCGTCAGGGAGATTGCAGCAGCTACAGTTCGCGACCGCAACAAAGGATACAGCCCAAGGTGCTATGGCTGTGGGGAAAAGGGCCATCTTCGATCCAGCTGCCCTAAGCGAACCCTAGAAAGGGACGGTGAACGGTCTCAGAAAGGAAGTGCGGCTAACAGCACCGCCCAGCAGCAGCAGGAATACGACTTTACTATCAGACACTGCAGCGGGAAATCTCACGGCAACGCAGATGCATTGACAAGAAGACCTTGTCCTGAAGATTGCAACCATTATAGTAGGCAAGAGAGTAAGGAAGTGGTATCCGTGAGGATGCTCAGGACAGACCACCTCAGCAACGGGTGGAAGGACAGCCTACGACATGCACAGCAGGAAGATCCGGACATCAAGCCGATTCTGGGATGGATGAAGGCCCGTGCTACCAAGCCTAAGTGGAGGGACGTCTCAGCGATGAGTTCAACCACGAAAAGCTATTGGGCCCAATGGGACAGCTTGCTGATTCAGGATGGAGTCCTGTGCCGTAAATGGGACAATGGTCGAAGGGACAGCTGTCGTTTGCAAATGGTTGTCCCTAAAGCTAAAGTGCCGAATGTTCTACAGCTGTGCCATAATGGTCGTTCAAGAGTCCATCTGGGAGTTAAACGAACTCTACTGAAGGTCCGAGAACAGTTTTACTGGGTCCATTATCGTGACGATGTCGAGGATTGGTGTCGTACATGTACAAGTTGTGCGGCCGTGCGGGGACCTCAGACACGTAGTAGAGGAGCACCGAAATTGTACAATGTTGGTGCACCACGGGATAGAACAGCCCTTGACATTGCGGAGCCGTTACAGAAAGGCGCAAGAGGGACTCCTAAGATCGTCCATGTGGATCGCCTAGCGCGTTATTATGGGGCCGATAATGCTCGGGACGAGCATGTCTTAGGAGGGGGCAGTGTTACGCGCTAAAATCGGCGCACTAGCGCCATCTAGTCTCGAACCAAAGAACTAAACTTCTTGAAGTTTAAAACTCGAACTCTCGGTACCTTGCGCGTGTTTACTTGAACATTCTGGATATTTTGCTAATTTATATAAGTAGGCGCTGCAAGATGCGATCGGGCAGAGTTGAACTCGGCGACACAAGCGAAGCTTCGGAGCGGAATTAAGTGAATTAGTGTGTTTAATTATTAGTGTTTTTAGTTTTAATTTGTGTAAAGTAAATTAAAGTGTTAATTTAGGTAATTTTATCGGCAACTTTTATTGTCACGAACCTCAAGCTCGTAACAATAGTATGAGTTCTTCCGGGTCGATTGTACAAATGGGCGTGCTTCAGGGCTCAATTCTCGGCCCCTTTCTGTTTCTTGTATATATTAATGACTTACCTTACATAGTAGGGGATAACCATGATATAGTATTATTTGCAGATGATACTTCACTAATTTTCAAATTAAAACGACAGTTATTAAATTACGACGAAGTAAATAATGCTATAGCTAAGTTAGTCAATTGGTTTAATGTTAATAATTTGCATTTGAATGGAACTAAAACTAAATGTATGAAATTCGTAACTCCTAATGTTAAACATGTCAATACTAATGTAATTTTAAATGGGGAGGAACTGAGTCTTGTTGGTAGCACCATTTTTCTTGGAATCACATTGGACGCAAAACTTCAATGGCTCCCCCATATATCAAAACTAGCTAGCAGATTTAGTTCCGCAGCATATGCTGTAAAAAAGATTAGAACTCTTACCAGTGTTGAAACAGCTAGAATAGTTTACTTTATTTATTTCCATAGCATTATGTCGTATGGTATTTTGCTATGGGGACACGCGACTGACACTGAAATTATATTTATTTTACAGAAGAGGGCCTTAGAGCAATATATAATTTAAAACCAAAAGAGTCACTGAGACAAAAATTTAAGGAAATTAATATATTAACTCTGGCCTCTCAATACATTTATGAAAATGTAATGTACGTACACAAAAATAAAAGTAGTTTTGCGAAAATAAGTGATATTCATTCTGTAAATACTAGGAGCAGACACAAGCTAGTAGTACCAGTTACTCGACTCCACCGAGTCAGTAATTCATTCTTGGGGCGATGTATACGCTTTTACAACAAAATCCCAGAAAATATACAAAATTTGTCATACACAAGGTTCAAAAATGTTATTAAACTAAGTTTGTATAAAAAGGGTTATTATGATATTAAGGAATTTATGGATGATAATAACCCCTGGGAAGGGTGATCGCTACCAAGCTATTTCTAATTTGTCTTGTGTTGTTGATTGTAAACTTGATTGTAAGCTATTATTAAAAAAAATAGTCCCGCTGGGTTTCTTGCTGGTTCTTCCCAGGACAGAGGTTTTTATGCGAACCAGTGGTAAATTAAAAAAGTGACTTTCAATAAGTATTTTTATAATCTACATTGAATAAAAAAGTTTCTATTTCTATTTCTATCCCTGGTGTTGCAGTTGTTCATGGGCGGCGGTAGTCACTTACCATCAGGTAAGCGAGCCGTATGCTCGTTTGCCCCCCTCCTATAAAAAAATCGCAAAACAACGGCGCTCCTAACTTACAGTAGGGTATTTTACACCATGTAAAATGAAATCAAAAAATATATATTTATGATAGATTTTGTAAAAAGTAAACGAGAAATATTGATTTCTGTTTATAAAATTGCATTATAAATTTTGTACATATTTCAATTTTAAGAATATTTTTATTTCGTCTGTGCCTTAAATCTGTAAAACGGTGTCCGCCATATCAGACTTGTCGTGACGTCGCTGATCCAGCCTATAGAAAGAAAGAAATAATGAAAGAAAGAACCATTTATTTGATAATCACACTTTACACACAATTTAATAAATTTAATTATAAATTACAATGGGCAAAGAATATGCATGAGCAGGTGTAAGACTGCTTATGCATTAAAAATTATTTAATAAGCAGAACATGCATGATGTTAATTAATAATGAAACAAAAAAAATTAAATAAAAAAATTTTAAAAAAGAATTTAAAGATAAAATGTGACATCAAATATGTCTCCAACTCAGAATAATACTGCAGAGGCAGCGCTGGTTTTCCGTTGGAACCTTGTGACTTCACTGACGAGTCGGTGTGTGAACCTCGAATTATGCGTAACTATAACTTATAGACTAATAGTAATTAGCCAGTGGGCTAAATAGTAGTGCTAACGAACACAGTTAACACACACATACTGGATTAATATCAATATAAATGGTGTGTAGTACATACACTATACATATACTTACACATAACATATTTGGCTCTATGGGGAAGACAAAGCAAAGTAGCAATAAAATTTATGATTTTAGTACATATATAATTTATACGTCACTGATCCAGCCTGTTCTGTATCACTGATTAATAGAACTAGCTAACGTGCTGTGGTATTTTGAAAATTTTCAAGTTATCATTACGATTATTGAGTTTTATTACGAATTTTATTGAAAAGGCATCATGGAAGACGAATTCGTAAAAGCAGAAAGTACTAATCTACCAAGGATAAATAAATTAATGGTGGCAAATGTTTTGCATGCAATCGCAATTTTTGTTCTGCTGAGTTGAGGAATGTTAAAACATCAATGTAAGTACCTATGACCAACTTGTTTATACAACTTGTTTAAACAATACTAGGTGAGATTTTTTTTTTATAGAAGAGGGCAAACGAGCATGCGGCTCATCTGATATTAAGTGACTACTGCCGTCCATGATCAACCGCAACACCAAGGGAATTGCAGGTGCATTGCCGGCCCTTTAGAAAGGGGTAAGCTCTTTTCTTGAAGGTCCTCAGGTCGTATCGGTCCGGAAAAAATCGCCGGTGGTAAACTATTCCACAGAGAGGTCGTACGCGGAAGAAAACTCCTTGTGAAACGTAAAGTGGTGGACCGCCAAGCATCCAGATGGTGTAGATGGTATCGCGACGTTTGCCGCGTAGTGCGTTCATGAAATTTGGCGGCTGGGATTAATCCGAAAATTTCCTCAGAGCACTCCCAATGGTATATGCGAAAGAAAATGCAAAGAGATGCAACATCTCTTCGCAGCGCCAGTGAATCGAGCCGATCGGAAAGAACTCGGTCATCGACGATTCGAGCCGCTTTGCGCAGGATGCCTAATCTTAATTCAGGATAAATGTAGATGTCTATGGGCCACAGCATCCACTTACCTACAAATGGACTGTGTGCACCCTATGCTACAAAAAAAGATTAGAAGTGTGTGTATTAAAAACCAAACAATATTATATATAACGTGCTCATATTTTATTATTTTTGTAATGACATATAATCGATTCCGTTATTAAAGTAATGCAGTAGAACTATATTTAAAATCTTAGGTATCGAACTCATCAGCCTTAGGGTATATCAATCTGTATTTTAAATTAACTTAAAATTAGAATCGATTGTTCTATACAGTAAAATTCTCATAATGATTTCTTATTTTTACGCGAACACTATACATTGATTAAAACTACTTTTTAATCAAAGTAAAATTCTCTTTGTTACCAGGACAAAACGACGGAAAAGGGTCGTAATGAGGACTCTATCTACGGCGAGATCGGTGACTATGTGGCGGGCGAACGACGTGCCGACAGACGCGACGAACGTCCGCGCACGGGCTACTTTGATAAACCCCTCGAGACTGAAAAAGACGAAGGTGATCATTATTTCTTATGATAATTAACAGAATTTTAATAAAGATATTAATAGTTACTTTGCAACCATCTGCTCAATTAAATGATGTGTCTTACCTAGTTTGAAGAGCACCTCCAGCCCTCCCTCAATTGTCTGCACTAATCCCAGCACCACTACTTCCAACACTATTATAATAAATAATAATATATTTTATAATTATACGTAATGTATTCTAGGAACGATACACCATCGATCGACTATTCTAGGAACGACACACCATCGATCGACTATTTTAGGGACGACACACCATCGATCGACTATTCTAGGAACAACACACCATCGACCGACTATTCTAGGAACGACACACCATCGACGATAATACAATGTATTATCGTCGATGGTGTGTTTTTCCTAGAATAGTAGTGTTGGAAGTAGGGATAGTGGTGCTGGGATACGGGATTAGTGCACGCAATTGAGGGAGGACGGGAGGTGCTCTTCAAACTAGGTAGGACACATCATGTAATTGAGCGGATGGTTGCAAAATAACTATTAATATCTTTATTATAATGGATTTCCGCAAAGTAACGCCTGATACTATCAATTAATAGAATTTTGCCTTACTTTCCGGAAAACCTTTTGTATTATAGGTGCAAAATGCTTAGATTAGTGGTGTCGTTGATAGTGCATGCAATTGGGTAGTTGATACTATTGTTGCGCGCCTAAGTTGACGTCGTACCCGGCACTAGCACCATCTAGTGTCGGAGACGAGAGCGAGGAGGGCTTCCTAGAAAATGTCAATCTTGACTTTTGACCAACAGCGCCATCTAGTATCGAACAGAAGAATTAAGCTTTCTGGAGGCCCACACTCGAACTTTCTGCGCCTGGTCGGTTGGCGCGCGTATCTACGGGAATATTCTGGATGTTTCGGCGTAAAAGTGTATTTAAACCCGCTGCATGCCGCGATCGGGGAAGTATTGAATTTGGCGAGACAAGCGAAGCTTCGGAGCGAAATAAAGTGAATCAGTGTGATTAATTATTAGTGTCTTTTAAGTAAAGTGAATTAAAGTGTTAATTTTGGTAGTTCAATTAAAGGTAGTTCGGTTCAAACTATTACCAATAATAATATTCAGTGGCGAAGCTAGAGTTCCAAACTACGGCAGGTCCAAGATATAAATTGATAAAAATATAGGTTGTGTTTTCAGCAGTTTTATTAAAGTACACCAATCTTGATCTGTCTCCACTCTTCAGTTTCATATTCAGTGCTGTCGAGGATGTGTTTAACAAAGCACACAGGTATACTACTGCTAGATAGATTGTATTACATATCAGCAATTGCATTGCTTCGGTGGCTTTGAAGAAAGCCGTTTGAGTTTGTTTGAGCAAAAGAAAAGAAAGAAAATTTACATAAAATACAATACATGAACAAAAGTAAAACATGAACAAAGTACAAACAATGTATAAAGTAAAAAAAAAAATATTTACATTCTAAATGGATGGATGGTCTCTCTTTCTGGAAAAATTTAATTACGTCCACATAAAATGTTGGTGAACGTTTTAATTGTACCAATAACTGTTTTTAATTGCGATAATTGATAAGTCTGAAATACACTCTTGACCTTGTGTATTATTTCAACAAAGTTTAAAGATTTTACATTTTCCTCTCCGATTAGCACTTTAACACACTTCAATTCATCACAAGAAACACTATTATCCTCCATTTTCACTAAAAATCTTTAAAAAAAAGCATAAATTTTATATATTTTATAAACCGCTTAAGCTAAACACACAGAGTAAACAAACATTGAAGTGTGAAATGAACTTGCAAACGTATTGCCCGCGCGCCTCCGTTTTTGACAACATTAATTCCTAAAGCCTGGCTTTAAATCTCTATACTAATTGCTGTATA
Organism: Parnassius apollo; assembly: GCA_907164705.1. Lineage (NCBI taxonomy): Eukaryota > Metazoa > Arthropoda > Insecta > Lepidoptera > Papilionidae > Parnassius > Parnassius apollo. The sequence continues at coordinate 510,215 of CAJQZP010001411.1, read as the reverse complement.
CAGGCTGTTAGTGTAAACACCGTTGTCCTTGAAACCGGTGGTTTGGTTTCACTTATAGAACGTAAATTCAATGAAAAACAACATTTTTTTTTAGTAAAATCTCAATTTTTCCTGGTTAAGTCCTCGATTTTTGCCTGTCCTAAGCTAGGATGAAAATATGAAGAAAAAGTTACATCACAGGTTATGTGTACCTATTGTGTTTTTATGTTGAATGTTGTGTAGGTAGCTAGCGCGGGCGATGATCTTTACAGTGATTACGTCACTCGGGCGCATAGGGTATCCATGAATTTACGGACGGTGTCGGACAGAAACTTTTTGAATTTTATGAAAGAGAATAGGGTTTTTTTTTTAAATTCATTGAATTTACGTTCTATAAGTGAAACCAAACCACTGGTTTCAAGGACAACGATGTTTACACTAACGCCCTGTATATACAATCGTAGTTATTATTCATTATGGAATATTTTGCCATAGGTTAGAAAGAGAGCAATCGTCTTCTCGAAAGCACCGTAAAAGCCTACGCGAGCGAGAGAGACAACGAATCGCTCTATTAAAACACATTTTTTATGACAGTAGCAGTATCGCTAAGGCAATACGAGGTTATCGGTCGACATGTGTCGAACAGTGGAGTGCGCGGGAAATTTGAAATAGTTTGAAAGAGTTTACGAGTTATTTTATTAGTTGATATTATTGATTGATTCAGTTTTAATAAGGCAAGCCCGGCTTTTCGGCTTCTATGGAGGCTTCGCCATTATTAATTTCGCCATTAGTAATCTATCGTTGGGCAAAATGTATTTAATTGAGGGCTAATAATTTTACGTTCAACAGATGTCGCTAGTTACTACTGGATCCAAGGTCAACATATTTGTTTCACGGATGTTCACACAGTGTTGTCATCATTAAAAAGTTGCGATTTAATTATAAGCTTTTTAGTTTCTAGCGTGTTATTTAATTATTTTCACATGTTTAATTTTTTTAATGCGTCTACTTTTAGGTATATCCGTAGTTTGATTTAGTAATTTTCAATATAATTAATATAAAGTATATCTAACATTTAAAAAAGAAACATTAATCTCTACAGTTTTCTAAAAAATTTACTTGTTCCACATGTAATTTGTTAAATATTTCACGTCGTTTCTAAGCAGCTGCGCTCTGGTGGCCCTACCTCATTGTATCTGTTCGTGCAGGAGTGGTGCGCGGGGAGCGCGGGGAGCGGGGCGAGCGAGCGGAGCGCGGCGCCGAGCGCGAGTCGCGGTCGGCGGCGCTGCTGTCGCGGCTGGCGGCCGAGCCCGAGGGCTACGCCGAGTGCTACCCGGGCCTGCGCGAGATGGATGACGCCATCGACGACTCCGACGACGAGGTCGACTACACCAAGATGGACGCCGGCAACAAGAAGGGACCCATCGGTCAGACCCGATTATTGATTTTCCGCATGAATATAAACTTTGAAAAGACATACATTAAATAGCATTTAGTGTGAAATCAACCTTAAGTTATAACAAATAAAGTTCTTTTTCCCGTTATTGCCTTGCGAGCTACACTCTCACGTGCAAGAGCTCAAGTCTCATGTGCGCTCTTATTTACTAAGATGGATTTCTTGCGCCGACCCGACATCTAGTTGGTATTGTTGATCGAAGGCTGTAAACTTGAAATTTTGAATAAAGCTCCTAATCGGAGCTGCTATTATTTTTAAATTTCACTTGTTTATACTTACAGTTACAGGCGTTAAAAGTTCACTGGTGAACATAGCCCTCCCTCATAAGTAGAGATAGAGAAAGTTTTATAAGAACAACTTTAAATACCCATGTAAAATAGCCAAACCGACAACCGGCAGCGGCGTTAAAAATATGTACTGCTATCATCAATCCACCTGCTAGGCGTAACGATTAACGCATATTCTCCCTACTACAGGAGAAGCCAATGTACAGTCGTGGTCCTTATATATCCTCTGTTAATTAGGCCAGACTTGGCAAAGCGAGTCAACAATCACAGTTTTTTTATGCATTATTAGGAAGATGCTGCTGCCCATATCCTAATTTATTTCCCTCTGTCATATCAATACCCACGAAATGATATGGAGGAGTGGATATTCTCACACTTGGTTTGCGAGATGATGTTGTGACCAGGATTAAGAAAGGAATGCTTCGGTGGTTTGGTCATGTGGAAAGAATTAATGAGGAAAAAATTACAAAGAAAATTTATGTTGCAGAAGTGAATGGCATAGTCGGAAAGGGACGTCCTAGGCGAAAATTTATCGACCAAATTGGCGATTTATTGAAAACGGGCCAAATTAGGAGTACCCTTAACCGACGAGCATGTATGCGTAGGTGTATGGATGTGAAGGAGACGAGAGGGAAAGGAAGTCTGTAGTCTCTGCCTACCCCTCTGGGTGAAAGGCGTGAGTGTTTTTATGTTTATTTTATGTTATGTAACTCACTTCCGCGTTTGTTTATTTTAACCAAATCGAGTGATTGATTTTAAACCTACTTCGCAATAAAGTAAAACTTAAAATTTTGAACAAACCTCAGAAACGGATGACTATTTCAAAGTATAAAAAAAACTTGGGAATATTATAAAATCTATAGTTCGGCCGTTCAGAGAATGCGTTCCTGACACCTATCAGTTAGTCAAGACTAGTGATGGCACAGAACACTATTACTCCTATCGGAGAAGAACGACAACTTCATACAAAATTTTAAGAAATGCGATATGTAACCACTAGCATCTACCGTCAGCCTCCTGCACTTCTCGTGTGGCGGGAAAATTTGAACGTGGTCTTTTTTGGTTTTTTTTTATTTGAGGTATTTTTGGGTTGCCTACCCCAGCGCTAAATAAAAGAACAAAAATTACAAAATTTCTATTTATTTATTCAAAATAAAAATACAAATAATAATAAAAAAAACACATAACTTAGACAAAATTTCTCCAGCAGCTTAGTTCTTTCTATAAAGACATTTGATGGGTTTAAACATGAAAAGGAAATCAATATTGATTACAACATTTCAATTACTTAAGTAAACAATATATATAAGATTTACAATCATTGATTAATTGATAATTTTCACAAACACAAATCACAGAATGTCTACAATAACTCAAATATCAATATTTTAATCAAAAACAAGTTAATTAATAAATAAGCTCGTACACACAAGTGCAAAATAATATTTGGTTCTCTATTTTTTTATAGGATAGGGTGACAAACGAGCACACAGTCCACCTGATGGTAAGTGGATGCTGTGGCTCATAGACATCTACATCTATCCTCAATTACGAATCAAAATGCAGATGCGTTGTCACCCGTGAGGACTAAGATGTAATGCCTCGTTTCCAGTAAAAAGGGTCTCCGGTTCTCTACACTCACCATACGAAACACAGCAGCATTAAGCTACTATTTCACGCTGGTATTCTGTGAGAGCGTGGTCCTTCCCCGGTCGAGCCGACCCATTCGTGCTACAACTATACTTCTAATATAACTGCAGCGTGGCTCTACCACATATAAAATTTCCCTGAATTGGCACTAAAAATTTTGTCTCTATATTATATGCAATATACTAAGTATTGAATGAGCTTATAAATAGAATAAATTTAATTCAAGATTATAAAACATATTAAATATTAGATTACAAAAATATTCAAAAATATTCCTTATTTCATTTTAAAAATTTTCATATAGAGTACTTTCTTTTTCAGGTTCAACATTATCTGTTATGCTTTGATGTTTGTGGTTGTTCTTCAGTGGATATAACGTTGTCCTTTTTGAAGATCCTGCTTGTAGTTTTGCAGCAATAATTTGCGAGGGGCCAGCTTGTGATTCCACAAAATAAAATGGGAATACACTTTGTTAGTCTGGAAATAAATAAAAACTGAAATAAATTATAGTATCATAAAATTATTATGTAAAATTAAATAAACATTATATTCACTGACATTACTTTCATAGACCAGTATAAACCAGTCCGTACTCACGGCACTACGTTACCCTTCTACCAATACAAAATAAATTAATGGATCTTGTTCATCCAACTTGCTCTTTAATACTACTATTACAATTAATATAACAAAATAAGATAGTAAATACAATAACTATGTGAAAAGAAGTTTATCTATTGTTTGAGAACCATTTGATGCATGTATTTCTACTGTGTTGTACAAGTTGTGCCTTTAAATTTGATGGTTTAGGACGAAATGTAATTATTCATAGATTGTGATACCTGAACTTTCTTAAGGTTTGTTGTTGTTTTAAAAAAAATATTTGATCGTTAAAAATAATATGCAGTGTGTTGCACTTTTAATAATGTAAGGAAAGGCTTGTGCTAACTTTATAGACTTCAATCCTTTGGATGCCTTGTCAGTCCAATTATTATAAATAACTTGAAAGCATTAACAGGATTCAAACTACTGTATGTGGTCTGTCCATCCATGTTCGATCCAGATGATGGTCATATGAATAATCATCATCATTTTCATTGCGGTCTATCAAAGTCCACTCCTGAATATAGTAATCCCCATATAAAATATCTGAGTAATCCTTAAAGAAAACTATATACATACCATATTACCATATACATTATACACTTTACTTACATCACATGGGACTGCAGTTCTTAAGAGCTTTTTCTTGGTTGCATCATTAAATTAACCATCATGAAAATGTTTTTCACAAGCATTCTGGGCTTATTATGTAGCTTTGTCTGTAAAGCTAAAGTAGTATACTGCTCTTGGGAAGGAATATAATATTTCGCCCACAATTTACAGCTGAAAACAAAAGATATAATTATTAAATACGAATATTATCAAAGTAGGTCCAATGGTTTACAAACTAATAATTTGTTTTAAATGGGTAAAGAGAAGTAAATTGGACAAGAGATTTGCTTTAAGGTTAGAACTTATTAAATAGTGTATATGTATATTGTATACGTACCGCAAAATATACTTTACTGAGGGTTTCGGAAACCTAAATAATTTAATGTTGTCAATGGTTAGTAAGCTGTTGCACTTAGAACACTTTTTCTATTTTCTTATCCGCGATTGCAGCGTAGTTTTTAGTCACTATTTCGTATTTCACTGCGAATCATTGACTAACACATTGCACATCATATAAACGAAGGACATTAATCTCAACTCAACATCATAAACTTGCAAAATCTTAGGAAAAGACACAAGCAAAACAAACATAACAACCAATCATGAATAAGTATAATTTATACGGAGGCGCCATATTAGATTTAGATATTTTGGTGCTACCAGTAAAAAATGTAATTTTCTACTCATTGAAAATCAAAACAAAAAGAAAACATTTATTTTTCTTTTACTGTCAAGGATATGCTAATATAATAATGTAGAAAAATACGACAGGCATAGTTATCTTCCTATGGATTATTATTTCTGTATTCAAAATTTTTGAGTGTAATTTATCTTTAGAAAAATCTTATTAATTATAAAACAAGACATTTATCTGACAAATGGCAATAATAAAATTCAGCCCCCGTAGGCATTTCATTCTGTCCATACAGAGTTGACCGGGCCTGAGTGATGGGCACAACATATCACTGAGTGCGTTACCGTTCCTCCAAAATGAACCGCCGCGTTATTTTTAAGATTATTTCCGTTTTAAATTGGCGGAATCATTTAAAATTTATATTTTAGTAATTTAAGTGGAAACCAAAAAAGGTAATATTAATATAATAAAATTGTTTTATTTATTCTTTGTTACAAAGTTACAATCTGTATTTCTATGCAATAAAGTACATTGAATTGAGTACGTACAGAATATTAATCAGACTCGGATTCGCTTGAGGTGTCTTCATCATCATCTTCGCCTACATGTATAATTATATTATTATCAATAACAGAATCAATCCTGATATCTCGGTCAAAATGTTACACAATAAGGTTTTTAGTCTTCTCAGCAACCTTTTCCAAGTCATCTCTTGTGACTTCCCCGCAGGATTCTTTTAATAGGGTCATCATCTTTTTCGTGCTGAATGGCGGGGAAGTATTGTGGCGGGCGACGTAACCTTTTATTTGAGCCCAGATTAGCTCAATCGCGTTATATTGGCAATGATACTGTTGCGCGTCTAAGTCGACGTCATGTACCCGGCCCTAGCGCCATCTAGTGTCAGGGAAATTCATCATTTTCTGGAAAGCGAGGGGAGCTTTCCAGAAAATGACATCACTAATCTTTCAATCGACAGCGCCATCTGGTATCGAAACGAAGAACTAAGCTTCTAGAAGCAGACACTCGAACTTTCGGCGCCTCGTCGATTGGTGCGCGTATTTACTTGAATATTCTGGATGTTTCGGTGCTAATGTGTATTTATAGGCGCTGCCGTGGTCTATGCGCACGAAACGACAACAGACGACTGTTTTAGCGTCACAAAATGGCGGCCCATAACGCCATTTGGGGTTACCATTTTCAACCTAAATGTAAAAATGCTACTTTTTTCGCGCGTTCGGTTTGGTCGTAGTTTTATTTTTATATTTAATAAAAGTTATCTTATAGTCCATTATTTTACAAATTCTTAAAAAGAAAAAAAACGTATTATTTTATAAAATATAACTGTATAAGAACAGATTACGATACTGTTATTGCCTGTTATTGTTAGCACAGCACTACAAATATAAAGCGCTGACATAACCTTCTAATAGCGCAGTATAGATTTAGAAAAATATGTTTACCAAGTTATTTGACACTCAGTTTGGCACAAAATTATAACATTCATTGATTATTGATATAATAATGTTGTTTTAATGCTCATCAATTGTTAAAACGGTAAACAACCAGCAAAAATATTTTTATCGTAACTGCAACGCCATTACAAAGTTACGTCGTTAGTTCAATCGCGACGTGTCAGGAACGCATTCTCTGAACGGGCGAACTATAATACATTGTTCTAATAAATTTACTTGTGCTTCCCGTACAACGGGAAGCACGTAAACCAGTCCTGCCACTGGTCTCTCTCCAGTCATATGAGATTACCGTAGAAAATACTGACAAGTCAAATTTATTTTGCGGAAGTGAATGGAAGAGTCGGATAGGGACGTCCTAGGCGAAAGTTTATCGACCAAATTGACAATATATTGAAAATGGGCCAAATTAGGAGTACCCTTAACCGACGAGGATATATGCATAGGTATATGAATATGGAGGAAGCGAGAGACGTGTGTCAGGATCGGGGCAAATGGAAGTCTGTAGTCTCTGCTAACCCCTCTGTGTGACAGGTATGAGTGTGTATATTATGTTATGTTTATATGTATAGATCTGCCCTACTGCGGGAGAGACCCATTTTCAACAATGGACTAACAGGGAATTATTACTATGTTTATGGAAAAGTGCTTAAAACTACCTATGTACAATTCTTATACTCGTTTTTGTTGTTTAATCAACAGGTCGCTGGGACTTTGACACACAAGAAGAATATTCTGCATATATGAGCAGCAAGGAAGCGCTACCGAAGGCCGCTTTTCAATATGGAGTTAAGACACAAGATGGCCGCAAAACGAGAAAGACAAAAGACAAAAGTGAGAAGGCCGAGTTAGACAGAGAGTGGCAACAGGTTGGATATTAATACTTTTTATTAGGACTAATGCTTGTGTAAATTTGTTTTTAGATATCATTTTTAGTTATATATATATTAGATAATTAAAAGTTACAGTTCTATAGTCTTTGCGTTGTAGCATGGTGCGAATGACAGCTCACGCCTATGAGGTTTCGTATTTTTTTAGATAAACTGTCATACAGATATTGTTGTACTTCATGGATGGTACCGCCCACTTAAGATAGTGATGTGCCATGCCATAGCGAGCAACCAGACTATCAAAAATCGGCTTCGAAAAATTATTCGTTGGTCAGCTCAGGCAAAAAAAAAAATAATTATAAAGCAAATTGCACATAGTGTCATAAAGACTTAATCATAACTCATGGCGGCCAAAATGGCTACAAGATACCAATTTATTATTTTTTTGATTAGATTTCCAAATTTTTCTGAATGCATATGAAAATATATACGGTTTTAACAGAAAGACAAAAACAATTTTTAAAATGTCTGTCTGTCTGTTTGTTGCGGCTTATAGCTGGCACTGGCAGACAGCTGATGTTATAAGGAGTAACACAGCCTACTTTTATTTTAGAAAAATAATAAAAAAATGAAATCCAATCGTAATAAATATAACATAACTATTATGTCATAATTAGTAGTAAACTATAACTTAATTTTACATGCATTGTAGGTTATAAATAACTATATGTTTCGGTTTTAATTTTTATGTCGATAGCTAATCTCTAATTTTTGCTTTGCTTTATGTATCGTTAATCGCCTTTTTTTAAATCGATTTAACATTGTTCCGATTCGAGACACGTCAATCTGTAAGCTGTCACCCGCACCATGATATAACGCAAAGACTTTAATTTAATGTAAAGCAATCAAATTTAAATTACAATTTTAATTCAAATTCATCAATTTTATGTTCTGTTTTTGATAACCCTTGATCAGGTGTACTACCCATGCGGTTAAAGAATGAGATTGATAAGTGGTAAAATAAAAAAGTTCGTACAACCGACTTCAATATAAATAAAATGAGAACATCATCAATATATTCAACGTCAATTAAATACCTGATAACTTTCAAAAAAAGCACCAATTTTCAAATTAAAAAGGTATCATCGAATTCGGTTCACCCAGAAAAAATTTCTGAGGTAACACGTAAAAAAACATACAGTCGAATTGAGCACCTGCTTGCACCCTGTCTGTATCTATACTCACACCCGCCTGTAAAGACTGCAAAAAAATACGTGGCGACATTCATTTTTCGTACATTCTATAACTTCAGTCCAACTTGTTATTGAAATCAATAATAACAAAACGATTTAAAGAACAAATAAATCCAGTTTCTCTATTTTGTAAGTTACCACGCGTTCTAAGAGTTTCTTCATAATTATTGTAGATTTTGTTTGTTAATATTTTTTGATAAAATATTTACATGCCATTGAGACATAAGTAACCATTTTTAAAATTTTCAAACATTCATTCTTCCTACGTATCTAAACGTAGAAAGAATGAATTTTGAAAAAGTGACAAAGCAAATTTATGCTGCAGAAGTGAGTCGTAGATGGTCAAGGACGCCCTATGAGTTCATCGACCAAATTGGCGATATATTGAAGACGGGCCAAATTATTAAATTAAGAGTTAAACTTAACCGATAAGCATATATGCGTATATATGGACGTGATATAAAGAACAAGAAAATCTGGTTTCTCTATTTTGTAAGTTTCTTCATAATTATTGTAGATTTTGTTTGTTAATATTTTTGGATAAAATATTTACATGTCATTGAGACATAAGTAACCATTTTTAAAATTTTCGTTTGTCTGAGCTAATCTTCAGAATGGCTGAACCAATTGTCATAAAAATTTACAAACAAATAGAGAGTAACACCAGAAGTGACGTAGACTAAATTTTATCGCGAAAAATTTAGATTTTATAAAAATAACGTATTTTGGTATTTTTTGCTTGTATCAGTGCATTACTTACCTATGGATTTTTGTATGAATGGTTACAGAAATCACACGTTGCTCAACTGATCCTTACTGTTTAAGCTAGTAATTCCTTATTATATAATTTATGTTTGCAATTGTTATCACTTGGTGAAATTTCGTCTTCATTTTTATTTGAATGGACATACATATTTGTCACTTGATCACTATATTGTAATCACATTGATAAGATGGTCTTTAATGAGAATCTTAAATCTAATTAACACCACATTAATACGAGGGCGGCACTGAACTTATTTTCGAACACCCAAACTCGTGACTGTTTTTTTGTTTCGGGTTCGTACGCGTATATCAGGATTCGTCACCTGATACGATGTTGTATACATCATTTGAGGATCCTGCGTGGAATCTTTCGAGAGTTCTGACGCACCAAGTAACGCGAGCCGCTTTTTGCTCTTCACAGAGCGAATGCTGTATCCATCGGGAAAATAACTTTTTTACACCTAATTGTTCATGCAAGATTATTTGTATTTGACTCATGCCAATGTCTAAAATTGCCTGAATTTCGCGGTATGTCACATGTCGATCTTCCTCAATCAGCTAACGCACATCATCAACGTTTTCTCGCGTTGATATTCAGCAAACCAGCAATAAATTGTGGTTTTGGATGGGGCTTCATCACCAAATGCAGAAATAATCCGGTCAACACACTGTTTTTGCGTTAAACCACTTCGAAAGTCATAATAAATCATCGCTCTTGAATTTTCTCGAGTCAATTCCATTTTTTCAACGACTAAATAAGTTTGACAAAACCTTGTGACAAGACCGATAATCTTTTTTTAAATAAATAAATGGTATTCGATTTTTAAAACCAAGGAGTTTTTAATTAAAAAGATTTTAATATGACAGGAACAGTGGAAATATTCCATTCCCGATACTTTTAGTGCAGCCCTCGTAGATACCACTTAAGGCGACGAAGCGAGAGCGGGTCGCTGGTTATTAATGTTATTTTAAAATTAATGTATCTACTTGTGTATATAATCCTTTTCAAATATTTTTCCATCAATAGAAAATTTGCAATTAATCGAATAATATAACGTTGTAATGATTTACCGTTATTAGCAGGTTTTCGCAATTGGTATTGTGGATGTTGACGGTACAGGCTCGATGAGTCGTTATTTCTAATCCCATTCTTTATCCGTACGGACTGTAATAATAACTGTTAAAGTATTTAATTTGGACTTCGTAGAATTCAGTAGAAATTATACGCAATCAGCAAACTTATTCGCCAACTTCGTTGTCATCGAAATGGTAATTTGTAGTACATTGCGTCGTATGCTATAAACAGCTTTTCTATAATAGCATACGGCTCATAAAACATGACGCAATGTAATACAAAGTAACTATTTTGGTGTCAACGCAAAGTTCATGTATGCAGGTATGAAGCATTAAAATATATCCTGAGCTGATTTGCCGTGTAATGGCGGCGTTATAAATTCCATCCATCATCCTGGGTGTCGTGAGAGGGGACTACGAAAAAAAAATCTGGTTGTAGCGTCAAAATTGCGAAAAGTCTGGTTTTTTCATCACCAATCCATATGTTAAGCATTACAAGCACAGCATCAGACTGACAGGGTTATAAGGCAAAGAAAAAGAAGATAATTAAGTTATTTCTCGTATACACCTGGGTTTAAAATACCTGGTTGTAACGTTAAAATTGCGAAAAGTCTGGGTTTTTCATCACCAATCCATCTGTTAAGCGTTACAAGCACAGCATTAGACTTACAGGGTTATAAGGCAAAGAAGAAGAAGATAATTACGTTAAATATAATCTTATAATGATTAATTTTTACCGTGTAGTGACGGTGTAAGAATATCCACTACTCCATATCCTTGGGTGTTGTAAAATGCGACAGAGGGAAACAAGTCAGGAGATGAGTAGCAGTGTCTTTTTAATAATGTTTAAAAAAAAACTGCGGTTGCCAACCCGCTTGCCAAGCGTGTGAACTATGGCAAGTTTCTCTTATGAGGCAATCTACGAGGGAGGGATGTTCTGCAGTGGACTTTAATAGGCTGTAACGATAGTCATTTTCTAATATACGTTAAATATTTGTTTGGTAAATGATCATCTAGAGTACGTCTAAGTAGTATGATGAAATATATTTAAAATTAAAAAAAAGATTTCGTATAAACTTTATTTTCACAGTTGCTTTACAACTGTGAAAATAATATTACACCAAAATAAAATTAATTAATTGAATGATTTTTCATTTTATAGATCCAGAATATAATACAGAAGAGAAAGGCTCCACAGTTAGGCGATGAACCTAATTTCAAGACACCAAAGTATTGACGCTGTTAATAAGATTATTAAAGACTTAATATGAATTTGTGTATAAAGTTTGAAAAAAACTTACTCCTAAAGTAAAGTATGCGCATTTTATTAACAATAATACCCTTGATTTGTGTACAGTACATTGTATCCTGTTTAGTATATTGTGTTATAATAAATTTCTAGTGATATATCGTCTTTATTTTACTATCCATAACCCCAAAACGTCGAATCGACGCAATTTTCGATTAAGTTGCGATTTCCAGCAGACCTTGTTGACTTTATGTGCGAACTTGTTGACACCAAAATGATAGTCAATTTGTAGTACATTACGTCATAAGTTTTATGAGCCGCATGATTTTATAGAAAAGCTATCTAGCATACGACGAAATGTATAATTTTTTATATCAACTAAGTTAGCGAGACTGCTCGTCTATTTCGCACGCTAATCCTTTTGGCAAGTTTTTGATATACTCTGTCCAATACCCGGAAATGACGTGCTTAGCCCTCTCGCAAATATACGTTGTCATTCTGTAACTATACTTTTTACCCTTTTTATTTATTGTGTATTATCGATCAGCCAAGGCTTCGCACGGGTGGCCTTAGGATATCGACAAAAGCGCCACCTACCAGCTCCAGCACCTTTGAAAATTTCTCCAAAATATGTCGTGTTATTTTAGAGTTTTTGTAATCTAAATAGGTAATAAGACAATAGAAGTCGTAAAAGCGCGTGACCTTGTCGCCGCACATGTAACTCGTAGGCCACAAGCGCGTGAGGAGCGTTTGTTTCGGTCACCAGTGTTGTTTCGGACGCAGAGACGTAAAAATGGTCTTTTGAAGCATATCTAACTGCGGAAATTCTTCCACAACTTGCAAATTTTCAAATAAAGGGATAACATTTCATAAATAAGTACTTAGTGTTTTAAATAATGTTGTTTTTAATGAAATATACTTATATAAAATTATTCACTTCCAGTTCGACGATTGTCTCCGAAAATGTAACTGATTTCACATTTCAATGTTCATTGATTGTTAAGCTAGTTCATGTCTACGAGTACGAGAGCTAAAAGCAGCGATGGATTTATAGTATGGGCAAAGAAACAATATTGACGCGTACGTAAATTTCCAAGAACAAGGCCGCAGGAGACGAGCGCGATTCAGTGACGACACTACTATTTTATATCGATAATTTATTATGTTTAGCTTACCTAGTTTTACCGAAATGGGCATGAAATCTGATTTTTCGTTAAATATTTATTTACACATTCTCCATTTTTTCCTTTTTAAATATTTTATATCGTTAACCGTTTATCATCGATTATCTGTTTGTTTGTACTTTTAAATAACTTGATAAATTTTTATGCAAATATGAAGGAGGCGAGAGAGGTGTGTCGGGATAGCGCCAAAAGGCGTGAGTGTTTATGTGTGTATAAATTTTTATGCAGTCTTAATATATTGTAAGGATGAGTTCTTATATTGTAAGGATAAGTTATTATATTGTAAGGATAGTAAACTAAATTCGATCTGTAAGAAGCCGGGTAACTGAAAAATAACAAACAATAGAAAATCAGTTACAGATCTTTAAAACTAATAAAAATGATAAATATATCATTTATATTTGTTTGCACTTTGTATAATGTTGTATTTATTTTATTTAAACATCTGTTTATTTAATACAATGCTATTATTCCAGGTTTCCAAAAGATCCGGATATTAAAGATGAATGGATATACTTATCCTTAACGTTTTATTACATATATCCACTTTTCTCTAATTATAAAACATCTAAAAGCTAAAGCTAAGACTAAAAGCGTCTATTACTGAGACACTCAGTTAATTAGTTATATTTTGGTATGAGACTCCTGGACGATCAATGACGCTTAATAGAAAGTTATCGAAACGTGTGTTGCGCTGCACTATGCCCAAGTGAGAGTGAACACGCAATATCATTCTCTGTTTTTCGCACACGTTAATTTTGGACCGAGTGGCTACGCCTCCTGAGATTTTACGTTTTTATAAAATATTCCTTAATGCAATAGTTTTATAGTTTAATCTTTGTTGCATAAATGCTAGAGATACCTGTAGGCGTAATTGTGTATTTATTGTTTGTCTATGTGTGAAAGCTGCAAACCAGCGACACGCGTTCCGATATTAAAAGACAGTAGAAGGAATTTCTAGTGTCTTATTATTTAGATTTCTGTGTTCGCAACTAAGTCACAGTCACACGAATGTTGGCATTTGTCCCAACGCAACGTGCACGTCTAAACATAAGTAAAGTTCACGCGCGCTCGAGTTTTAGTACTACTATACCTATACACAGACTGGGGATGCGTGGCAGTGTTAAATGAGTAACACATCTGTTATGTACTGTCTGTGAGGTTATGCCAAGCGCAGCAACTGTGGAAAATCCACTAACGAGGCGTTTGTTCAAAAATGCATTGTAAGGAGCTGATAAAGAAAAACGCGAATTTGACGGCCTAGTGGCGTTATAGCGTAGTATTAAATTCCGACGCTAAAGGGCCATGGGTTTGAATTCCGCACAGAAAATTATGGTAATATATATGTATGGTCTACAAATAATAGTTCCGGGTCTGCATGTGTCCTTGTCCAATTTATCGTATGTGTAGCAGCCAGGCTAATCGGCAATAAATAATATATACCCTGCTGCTACCATAACACAGAAGGCGAAGAAAACATTTATTTCCTAACTATCCCCGACTACTGCGGGCTGCATATTGATGCGAGATAATTTGACGTATATATTTAACGTTCTAATAAAGAAACAAGAAACAGCCGCAAATATCATTCAGCGCCACATCGTCTTCACACGCCGCTATCGTTATGTATCCGTCGACCATTTGGAAGCCGTTTCTTCAACGCCGCAGCTCGCTTCTTCTTGCTGTTCCGGAGCTGTGTCCCACGCCGCCGCCGCTCGCCGACTACGCGCGTGCGACGTAGCGTAGCGTAGCGACGTAGATACGAGAAGATAACACGAGTCTCACGCCCGCAAATGGAACGTACATAATAGTTGTATTTTTAATAATCTTTATTGGTCATAATGTATGTACTGTAATTGGCTAGGCAAATAAAAATTGTTACTATTGGTTAACTAACGACGTAGCCGGACATATAAATATAGGCTGAGTCGACGTAAAATTCATTCCATATTCCGTATTCCATATTCAATACTCGATACACCAGTCGTTTGCACATAAGTAGTAGTTTCATTTCTCCGCCACTAGACCACTCGGAGTCTGTTAATAGTGGACCGCTTATCCCCACTATTACAGTGGTGACCCCGTTACGAACACCGAGAAGGAAAATCCCGTTACGAATACCTAGAAGGAAGATCCCGTTACAAACACCGAGAAGGAAGACATCAGTATATATAAAATCAGTGTTATCAAGCCGTCATTATGGAGCGAGAAGCGAAGATATCCGACACATATACCTACATCAATTGTCGAGGAAATTCGGAAGTTATCATTCGAAGTCGCCGCGCTCAAAGCTTCCCAGCATCACACCTTTTACCAGCAACAGTACAACCAGCGCAATCAGCAACACCGAAGATCACCTTTTCGTCGCAACCGCTCTGCAAGTAGAAGTCGATCAAGCTCGATCCGATGCGATCCGATCGATGCGACGGGATCCAGCGTAACAGCAAAGTCCTACCGTCTTTTCGTCACCGATAAAAAAGCAAGCTTACTTTCCTTATCGACACCGGAGCGACTATCTCAGTGTTACCGCCGAAACAAAGGCAGAAGTTGAAGCCACTGGATTTTCAACTCTATGCAGCAAACAATACGATGATTCTTACATATGGAGAAAAAATAACGGAGCTGGATTTAAACCTACGCCGACCATTCAAATGGAGATTTATTGTCGCTAAAGTCAGCAAACCAATCATCGGTGCTGATTTTCTTCAAAATCACCAGTTGATCGTCGACATCAAAAATAGAAGAATCATCGACGGGAATACCAATCTTGCATCTCAGTCTTTCGTCCAAGCAACCAATCTGCCCACAATAAGAAGCATAGATGTTCAACAATCGTATCACAAGATCCTCGAAGAATACCCTGGAATCACAAGAATAACTTCAATGAAATTAACACCGAAGAACGACGTTGAGCATTTCATCGAAACCAATGGACCACCACTTCATTGCCATGCACGTCCAATCGCATCACACCTATACGAACAAGTTCGAAAGAAATTCGAAAACATGATTGAGCAAGGAATATGCCGTCCAAGCAAAAGCCCTTGGTTATCACCACTTCACATTGTACCGAAGAAGAATTGAGAATTACGAGTTTGCAGTGGCGAAGCTTCCATTAAAGCCGAAAAGCCGGGCTTGCCTTATTAAAACTGAATCAATCAATAATATCAACTAATAAAATAACTCCTAAACTGTTTCAAATTATTTCAATTTTCCCGCGCACTCCACTGTTCGACACATGTCGACCGGTGACCTCGTATTGCCTTAGCGATACGTTTATACAAAGGTACTTTGTGGCGATACTGCTGCTGTCATAAAGTGAGTTTTAATAGAGCAATTAGTTGTCTCCCTCACTCGCGTGGGCTTTTTACGGGGCTTTCGAGAAGACGATCTCTCTCTTTCTAACCTATGGCAAAATATTCTATAATGAAATATAACTACGAAATATTTATATAGCAATTACTATTGAGCCAACAAGCCTGGCTTTGCCATGAAGTTGTTTAGGAGTGGGTTAGCGACTAGCGAAGTGGTTGCGGGCCCCTCGTATGCAAGTTCACTTCACATTTCAATGTTTATGTTGTTTTTGTTGTGTTTGTTAAAAATTTATGCTTTTTCGAAGATTTTCCGTGAAAATGGGATGATAATAGTGTTCATTGTGATGAATATAAGTGTGTTGAAGTCCTAATCGGCGAAGAAAAGGTAAAAATCTTTAAAAATGAAATTTAATATTCAATAAACATTTCTTCATACTTTAAATATAGGTACAGGACTCTTTAGTATTAAAGTTTGATTAAGTTAGGCGTATTTAAAGGTTTAATAACTCAATATTAATATTACTATATGAATTAAAAATATCAATTTGAACAGCAGCATAAAGTATGAGACCTAGTTTTAATTTTAGAGGAATAAGTGTTACAATCTTTTTTAACGTGAAACCCAAATTTTAATTAAATAAATCAAAAGAATACAGAAGAATGTATTGAGGTTTTTAAAGAATAGTACTCCCTTTAGTTATTTCTAGTTAGGTTTCTCTGTCTACTTTTCAGTATATAAAATTTTAATGGCGCCATCTACTTAATTCTATACGTAAAGTCATTTTATCGAACGAAAATAGGTTGATTCTCACGATGGTACCTAAAGATTACGCTAGATGGCACAAATACGCTATCGGTTAATTTTTAGTAATATATGAGTTTAAAAATATCATTTTGTACGGTTTATTATGAATTGAAAATGAATAATTATAATTATAATAAATAGTCATTATATTATGGTAAAAAAATAGCAAAGCTTTATCTTCTCATTATAACTATCTAATTCCTGTCGTAATCTGTTCTTTTATGCTTAAAACTTAAACAAAATATAATTTCGAGGTTTCACATCTGCCAGGCGTCCCTTTTTTAACTTTGTACATAGTTTGTTTGTACTTTGTCCATGTATTGTATTGTTTGTAAATATCTCAAGCAAACCCAAACGGCTCTTTTCAAAACCACCGAAGGTGTGCAATTGCATATTATATCATACAATCTATCTAGCGGTAGTATGCTTTCTGTGTGCTTTGTTAAACACGTCCTGTCAGCACTGAATATGAAACTAAAGAGTGGAGACAGCTCAAGATTGGTGTATTTTTATTAAACTGCTAAAAGCAACAAAACCATATCTTGGGCTTGCCCTAGTTTGGAGCCCTAGCTTCGCCACTGCGAGTTTGTGGAGATTACAGAAGACTGAATTCTATTACCACTCCTGACCGCTACCCAATATCGCGAGTCAAGGATTTCACTCATCAACTGTCAGACAAGACTACATTCCACCATCCATCTCAACCGAGCTTACCAACAAATAAGAGTACGCGATGAAGACAGCAATAATTACCCCAATGGGATTATTCGAATTTCCAAGAATGACCCCAGGATTAAAGAATGCTGGTCAAACCTTCCAAAGATTCATACACGAAGTACTTCATGGACTGGATTTCGTTTTCGCATTCATTGATGATCTCCTTGTTGCAAGCCCTGATAAAGAAACGCACGAAACCCATCTACGCACCGTGCTACAGCTATTAGAAAACAACGGAATCACTATCAACCCTTCGAAATGCATATTTGGCCAACAAGAAGTTTAATTTCTTGGTTTCACCGTCAGAAAGGAAGGAATCAAACTGCCTGCCGAAAAAGTCAGAGCAATCATCGATGATGCGAAGCCTAAAACTATCGAAGAGCTAAGGCGTTTTCTTGGGATGATAAAGTTTTACAGAGAACACATACTTAAAGCCGCTGAAATCCAAGCACCCCTTCACGCCTACCTTCACAACACGAAGAAAAAAGATAAAACGTCAATCGGATGGAACGAGGAAGCCACGAAGGCATTTGAAGCTTGTAAAGTTGCGATCCAAAATGCAGCTTTGCTCGCTCACCCATCACACGAAGCAACCCTTGCTATCTTCAGTGACGCGTCCGATCTCTCAACAGGAGCCGTTCTCCAACAATACAGCAATGGGAAATGGCAACCACTTGGCTATTTTTCGAATAAGTTCTCCGATACTCAACGTAACTACAGTACATTCGACCGAGAGCTACTCGCTATTTACATGGCTATCAAGCACTTCAGAAAAACGTTTGAGGGTCGAAACCTGATCGTTTTTACCGACCACAAGCCATTAACATATGTACTTCCAAAGAAACCATGCTATCAGAAACACCACGACGAGCAAGACAACTTATTTTCATAAGTGAATTCATGACCAACATACGTCACATCAGTGGAAAGGACAACATAGTCGCCGACGCACTCAGTCGCATACCAATCGACAGTGTAACGTGCCCTACATCAGTCGACTATCATAAGATCGCCGAAGCACAAGACAGATATAGCGACAACACAAAACATCCATCGAAGCAAAGTAACTTGTCCATCAAGCAAGTTACAATACCAATGACGCATCTACCTATCTACTGTGAAGACCGATCGACCGAGCGACCATACCTCCCAGAAGAATGTCGTCGCGAAATCTTCAGTACACTGCACAACATCAGTCATCCAGGGTTAGAACAACAAGAAAACTCATCACTGAAAAATTCTTTTGGCCTTCAATGCAAGTGGATGTTGGCAACTGGGCGAAGCAATGCATTCAATGCCAAAAATGCAAAGTACAAAGGCATACACCAAGTAGCCTAGCTGCATTTCCACACACGGAGAGATTCGAACACCTGCACGTTGACATCGTTGGACCATTACCTACTTCACAGCTAGGACATCGTTACCTCGTAATAATGATCGACAGAACAACAAGTTGGCCAGAAGCAATACCTACCGATGATACTTCAGCCGAATCCGTCGCGAAGATAATTTATGAAAATTGGATTACTCGTTTCGGATCGAGGTCAACGTAAAATTCATTCCATATTCCGTATTCCATATTCAATACTTGATACACCAGTCGTTTACACATAAATAGTAGTTTCATTTCTCCGCCACTAGACCACTTGGAGTCTGTTAATAGTGGACCGCTTATCCCCACTATTATATATGTAAACTGGCTCCATGGTACAGGAGAATATCCTAGTGTGGGGAAAAATAGATGTTCAAAAAAAAAAGAAAGAAGTATAGATAATATTAATTTTTAGATGTTGCGCTGCCCTAGTTCATATCTGACTTATTATAGTAACTTACACTGGCACTCACACATGATATTTATAATAAAAAAGGTAAAAATAAGAATCGCTGCGAAATTCTACTTCTTCTACAAATTCTACTTTACATCAACTAATAAAACCGGGAAATGTTTCAAAATAAGAGAATACCCCTTTAATCCCCGAGGACTAAGATGGAATGCCTCGTTTCAGTAAAAAGGGTCACCGGATCTTCACAGACACTAATATCCATTCTAAGTGCGAAAAAGATAGAAAAGATAAGGTCGCATGCTCAGAATAGATGTGCTCATTGACGTAGTCAAGATTGTTATATAGGAAAGTATTCGGCTCGGTGCTTGTAGGATTCCACCGATAGGAATCCTATAGCCGTACGAAGTTGATTTTACGGTAAGAGATTTCAGTGTATGGTGCAATGAAGTACGATCCCTTATCATCCATGCTAGGAAAACACTCAAACGTCTTTCATATAACAATTATTCATCCCAAGTGGCTGAAATTTTGGTGCGTAACTGTCAAACGATGCACAACTACATTCATTAGCTTTTATTGACGAGTGCTGCCAGCTTCACGTCGGAAATTTTTCAGACCACCCTAGTATGCTTTAATTACAGATGTATAAAAATCATCATCATTACAGCCCTTCACAAGTCCACTGCTGAACATAGGCCTCCCACAAGGAACGCCACAAAGCACAGTCCTGAGCCACCTGCATCCATTTACTACCTGCTAGTGGCGGGGCTGCCACTCTAGAACCTTTCTTCCCCATCGGTTGTCGGTTCTTCAAGCTATATGGCCGGCCCGTTGCCACTTCAGCTTAATAATCCGTTGGGCAATGTCGGTTACCCTGGTTCTACTTCGGATATCTTCGTTTTTAAGTCTATCACGCAGAGAAACCCAGAGCTTAGCTCTTTCTACAACTCGTTGAGCGACCTTGAGCTTCCTCATACGGCCAGCAGTGAAGGACTACGTCTCAGATCCATAGGTCGTCATGGCAACACGCACTGGTTGTACTATCTTGTTTTAAGTCTTGTGTTATTCCAATTTTTTTTTTTTATAGAAGAGGGGGCAAACGAGCATGTGGCTCACCTGATGTTAAGTGACTACCGCCGCCCATGATCAACTGCAACACCAGGGGGAATTGCAGACGCGTTGCTGGCCCTTTAGAAAGGAGTAAGCTCTTTTCTTGAAGGTCCCCAGGTCGTATCGGTCCGGAAAAATCGCTGGTGGTAAATTATTCCACAGAGAGGTTGTACGCGGAAGAAAACTCCTTTTGAAACGTACAGTGGTGGACCGCCAAGCATCCAGATGGTGTGGATGGTATCGGGACGTTTGCCGCGTAGTGCGTTCACGAAATTTGGCGGCTGGGATTAATCCGAACAATTCCTCAGAGCACTCTCCATGGTATATGCGAAAGAAAATGCAAAGGGATGCAACATCTCTTCGCAGTGCCAGAGAATCGAGCCGATCGGAAAGCACTCGGTCGTCGACGATTCGAGCCGCTCTGCGCTGGATGTGGTCAAGTGGAAGGAGCTGGTACTGGGGAGCCCCAGCCCAGAGATGGGAACAGTATTCCATGTGCGGCCGAACCTGCGCCTTGTAAAGTTGCAGGCGGTGTGCCGGCATGAAATACTGTCCCGCTCTGCTGAGCACGCCAAGCTTTTTAGAGGCCAATTTGGCCTTCCCTTCCAAGTGACAACGAAACTGAACGTCACTCGATATGTCGACGCCGAGGATTCCGATACTGGCTGAGGCAACAAGGGGAGTGCCTTGAAACTGAGGGGATACGACAAAGGGGTTCTTTTTAGCGGTTAACGCGCAAACTTGTGTCTTCTGGGAGTTAAACTGGACTAGATTTAGTCGCCCCCAATCCGAGACTCTGTCCAGCAGAGACTCGACTTCAGACTCAAGTTTGTCCCGGCACTCGGAGACGTTTTCCCGAGAAATATTGGCTCGGCCGGTGTAAAGAGCATCACCAGTGCTGTCATCTGCATAGCAATGAATGTTACGGGTCTGCAACATATCATTGATATGCAGAAGAAACAGCGTTGGCGATAGCACGCAGCCCTGTGGAACACCAGCATTAATAGGCTTGCAATCGGAGCTTGCACCGTCTACAACGACCTTGATGCTCCGATCTGCAAGAAAACTGGTGATCCAATCGCACAATTTCTCGGGAAGCCCATAGGAAGGGAGCTTCGAAAGAAGCGCTTTGTGCCAAACCCGATCGAAGGCCTTCGCAATGTCCAAACTAACGGCCGATGCCTCCCCCTTGGACTCTACTGCCTCCGCCCATCTGTGAGTTAGGTAGACCAGAAGATCACCAGCTGACCTACCACGGCGAAAACCGTATTGGCGGTCACTAATCAGCTGGTGATCCTCAAGGTACCTCATGAGCTGGCAGTTTACAATGGACTCCATTGTTTTGGAGAACAAGGAGGTGATGGCGATAGGCCGGTAGTTGGACGGGTCTGAGCGGTCGCCTTTTTTAGGGATCGGGTGGACGAAAGCCGTCTTCCATGATTTTGGGACTACGCCTAGGGAGTAGGAGTACCGGAAAAAACGCGTTAACACCGGTGCCAACTCTGGAGCACACGTCCTCAGCACAATTGGGGGGATTCCGTCAGGCCCACTCGACTTGTGGATGTCCAGGGAGAGGAGTGCTTTGCGAACCGAGCGCTGAGTGAACTGCACTTCCGGCATGGAGCACTCACACCGCGGGATGGTCGGCGGCGTACTCCCCCCGTCATCGAGAGTCGAGTTAGACGCAAAGAAAGAGCCTAGAAGATCGGCTTTCTCCTTTGCGGTGTGGGCCAGTGAGTCGTCCTCCCTGTGCAGAGATGGAAGAGATGGCTGACAGAAATTCCCCTGGACAGCCTTGGCGAGAGACCAGAATGTACGGGTTCCAGAAGGAAGACGAACTAATTTCTCGCCAATTCTGCCTATGTGCTCTGACTTTGCCTTGGCAATGACTCTTTTGAAGGACCTAGAGGCGGAATTATACTTCTTTTTTAGAGCGCTGGTGTTTACATCCCTGGACGCTGATGCGTCAGCCCAGGCCTGGTAGCACTCCTGCTTATAGCATAATGCTATTTTACAGGAGCGACCAAACCATGGCTGAGATTTGCCTCCAATGGGCACCACAGAGGAAGGAATAAAAAGTTCCATACCCTGAAGTACCACATCAGCGACAGAATCCGCAACAACGTTGGGATCGTCCGGCGAGAACCAAACCCGCCCCCAAGGGTAGGATGCAAAGAAAGACCGCATCCCATCCCAATCGGCTGACCTATAGTGCCAAACACGGCGGCAGCCTGCAGAATGCAACCGCGATTTCAGCGTGAGTGGCACCACACTCCGGACAAGACAATGGTCCGAGGAGCCTAAAGGGGCGTCGACGGAAATCTGATATCCGTCCGGGTGAGAGGTCAGCAGAAGGTCCAACAGGGAAGGTGCATGATCCTCCACATCTGGAATCCGCGTAGGCGAAGTAACCAGTTGTGTCAGACCATATGACAAGGCAAAATCATGAACAGATCTCCCCGCATGATCGGTTAAACGTGAACCGAGCCATTCGGCGTGATGGGCGTTAAAGTCGCCGAGGATCACGATCTCTGCGGAGGGGATCTGCTGTAACAACGAATCTGCAGCCATTTGGACGTGGTCGAAGAGTCGGTCTGTTTCGGCATTACCGCTGTGGGACCTATAGAGGCACCCGTAGATGCGCGGATGGTCGTCGCTGTCTACGCGTAGCCAAAGGATGGACAGGTCCGAACCTTCAAGTCTGCCGAGGCGTCGAGAACAGATGTCCTCTCTGACGTAAACGCAAACTCCAGCCCGAGGCACAAAGGAGTGTTCCAGTTTGTACCCCGGGTAGGAGAGATACGAGACATCAGCCGGAGAGGACACCTGCGTCTTGGTCAGAAAGAGCAGAGCCGGCCTCGCCGTCTCGAGATGGTAGTGGACGGCGTTTAGGTTGGAGTGAAGTCCCCTGATATTGCAGAAATTCACGGACAGCGTGGCAGGGGTCGCCTTGGTCTTGTTGCTCCGTTTGCCCCGAGCAGTTTTAGTCTTGAGCGGAATTTTGCCCCCCCCCCCCCCAGAATACGCGGGGCAGCCTGAGCACCCACGCTCAGAAGTGGAAAAACATGGTCGTGGA
The DNA here is from genome assembly GCA_907164705.1 of Parnassius apollo. Classification (NCBI taxonomy): domain Eukaryota; kingdom Metazoa; phylum Arthropoda; class Insecta; order Lepidoptera; family Papilionidae; genus Parnassius; species Parnassius apollo. Next base: position 486,364 of record CAJQZP010001411.1, on the reverse strand, counting down.
TGCTCAGCGAGGGATTCTCCAGGGGTGCTGGTACCCTCCTGGGGTAGTCTATCATTGAATTCCGCTACCATGTTGATGGGGGGGGGGATTTGGGCCTCCGGCCGCCTGCACTCACCAGACGAAACGCGGAAGCAGAGCTTCCACTTCACGCCGGTATTCTGTGAGGTCGTGGTACCACCCCGGTTTGAGCCGGCCCATACGTGCGACAGCAAAGCTGCCGCGTGGCTCTACCACTGTTAAAATTCTTGTGACAAGTGACAAGAATTCTTCAATGTCACTCTGCTTCATGGGAATCATCATCGGAACTTTCCTTATCTTCAGAGCTTTCACTTTCTTCAGAAGTATCGCCTTCTGAAAAATAGAAAAAACAATTTAAACGGACTGAGATGAACGGACCAGAATGTGAAGATCGCTATTGGGTGTGCTGCTTTAAATTATTTTGATTCACCTATAATATTAAAGCAAATTATTAAAATCTTGTATACCGGCCACATTTTCTTTATTTTATTATATTTGTTCTATTCTTTTTACGTGATTTACTTCCTTGCGCCAATCATCAGCTGTTATAGATGTCTACGCATCCAGTTTTGAATTGATGACCGTGAATTTTCATCAAATTATCTATAACATAGTCTTTTGGTTCACGATTCCGTTTTATTAGTTGATACAATTCCACTTTTGTTAGGTTGTTTGAATATGCAATTCCTTTTGTTGCCAACCACTCTTTCAAAACGCTTTTTTGGGAATTGATTGTCGGTATTTTATCTATTTTAACAATATGATAGGATGCGTTGTCCATTACGATTATAGATTTTGGTGGTATATTCAATTTGTTAGTTATCCAATTTAAAAATTTATCGCCACTCGATTGTTTATTTACCCATGATAGTCTCCAGTTTTTCAAATCCATATGAAAAAATAAGATCTATTTACAAAGCCATATTCATTTCCAGCGTGGACAATAATTCAGCGATGGCTGCGGTAATAATTTTTCTCACTCCACTGTTAGATGACGACTACCATTCTCTTTTGAGAAGATTTATTTAAATTTATAACCCAATTAATATTTCTTAGTTTTTCTTAATGTGGTCTTTCCCGCAAGAAAATTTAGATCTTGTTTAGCTTTAATCAAGATTTTACCAACTGTAGGAATGCTCTTTTGTACTTCGTTCCTACTTTCAATTATACCTTTGATGGCACAGATATCAAAATTATCAATATGTAACTTAGTCCATGTTGGCCTTTTTTTTGGAGTAGTTATCTGGTGGGGCCAACTGAGATGGCTGATGCGGCACGTTTCACTATTTTGCCAGTGTCGATGAGATGGAATCATACTTGAGCAGTTAGGGGAGGAAAATATTAGAAGAAAAAAATTAGAAGAAAAAAACAAAGAATTAAAACAGCTCAAGGCTAATTAAGGAGCACTTACCGGGGTGGAGTTCCTTTTGCTGGCGGCCTCGTGGACGACGCCATTGGTGGTGTGATGCGTTAGAAGAGGGAGATGCGCGACGACAAATTGCACCACGCGACGCGGTTATTACTAGCGGTTCTTTTGTGGCGCGACTACCACAGAGGTGCAATCACAACTAGCGGTGTTCTTCGACTACGATGCAAGAAGAAGAAGCGGTGGCAGCGGGCGTCCTTATATAGGTCGAACATTTTTACCACTTCCATTTCGGCGGGGCGCGCTGCTTATTGGCGACCAAAATCGCGCCACATAATTTAGCTTCTCCCCCTTTAAGTGCGTGTGGAATGGAATGCGTAATAGGACGGAAAGAGACACTGGCAAACAATAACCAACCAAACTAAATGTGAGAGTACCTTTTTTTTTCGCGCAACCAGTTATCTTACTTGAAGTGGCTGCAGCAAAAGTTTCCTCATCTCGGATGTGTGACACCATGGTTCTGGATATCCCTGTGGCTGCTACAACTCGTTGGGTTATTTTTTTGTATATTTAGCAAACCCATAACTTGTCAGAAAGATCTTTTGACAATATAATTCCAGATTCACTAGATGCGTTATCCATAGACAACTGTGTCATCATTATCAATGCGTTAGAACAACGATTTTGTTCTTAAGGTAGTCCTCTAGTGAACGAACTTGAGTGTTCGGTCCCATAGAATACTATAATACACAATAGAATGGCTGTCAACCTTATTTTGTACGAGGGTTGGCGTCGCCGGGAGCACACATATAAGCAATTACGTCGTATTATCACTACTACAAACCCGATGAGCTGTGTTGACAGACTGAGTAAATTAAAAATTATAAAAAATTATAATTAATTATAAGTTAAAGTAATCAAAAGTCTAAAATGAGGACTGGTGTAGGGCTGCAAAGATAATAAGGCCAAAGCAGGTGCAGTGGGCTGTTGACTCTTTTAAATCATGTAAGACAAACAGGGAAGATGGAATAATTCCCATCCAACTACAGGGGGGTATCGATATCCTTTTTCCTTATCTGGTGACTATCTTCAAGCAAGTTTTGCATGGGGAAATATTCCAGAACGATGTACAATTATCAAAGTTCTATTTATACCTAAAGCTGCTAGAAAGGAATTCGAATTAGTCTAAAAGACTTTGGTAAAAGTCCTTTAGACCTATAAGCCTATCTTCTTTTCTTCTTAAGACATTGGAGAAGGTTATATGTAGATATATAAGGGATGTAGCTCTAGCTACGAGGCCCATACATTAGAACCAGCATGCTTACCCCAGAGGCAAATCTACAGAAATAGCCCTTATCAGTGTTATTAACAGGGTCGAAAAACCACTGGAGGATAAAGAAATCGCTCTTTGTGCCTTTCTAGATATTGAGGGCGCCTTCGATAGTAGCCCCGCCCCACATTACTGCAGATTGCCTGACATCTAAAAATGTTAACTCCACAATCATCATTCTTTAGATTAGAATTATTACTCACTGGTACTATATAAGACCAAGCAAGTGCAGTAATGGAGTTAGTGTATGGTCGTTTGACCGCAGTGGATCTATCAATACTACATTTGTGTTACTTCAACGCATCAAAGGCCATGGATGTAAGTGTTTATTCTATTGAAAAACTTACTTTTCTTTCTGTTATTTTCTTACGTGTGTATGATTTAGTGTTAATAAATTATATTTAAATATTGTGTGTGTGTGTATATGATTAAGCCACAGTACATTAATTACACGGTACCCGGGTTCGATCACCGCCGGCACCAATTAAATTGTTATTTGCAATTTTAAGTGTTTATTCTATTGATAAAGTTACTTTTCTTTCTGTTATTTTCTTACGTGTGTATGATTTAGTGTTAACAAATTATATTTAAATATTGTGTGTGTATTATATATTAAGCCGTGGTAGCTCAGATGGTTAGCGCAAACTGTAAATTTCACAGTACCCGGGTTCGATCCCCGCCGGCACCAATTAAATTGTTATTTGCAATTTAACAAATTATATTTAAATATTGTGTGTGTACCGCATCTACGAATACTAGAGTAGTTAAAAAATGTTTTTTTAACAATGACAGTCATTAGTTGATCATTAGTGAATGTGATTCTGTTTACTTAAATTACAGGAAGACATGAGCAGAAGGAAGAAATGGGATGATGGGAAGTAATGAAGCATTGTTATGTGAAGTTTTCTTGAACAAACATATTTTTAGTCACGTGTAAATACTTTTAACATTTTGGTTCAAAATGACACAAAATCTAAAAAATAAAAGATACATCATCGACATGGACGGATTTTACATTACATATCCTCATAAACATTTTCAATGTAGAGAAATGGCTATTCTAGACGTAAAACTATCTAATAAAAATGATGCGTTTATCGATCATTATTTGTTTCGGCCAAGTTATTCTTTCAATTATTTGTCACCAAAAGACAAAAAAACTGTTCATTATTGTGAAGCACACGTGCACGGCATTCCATATTTTGATGTGACCGAAGAATTAAAATGTACCTACAAACAAGAGAACATCATCCCCATATTAAATTGGTATATTAGAAATTTGTGCAAAGACGAAGTGATCGCATACAAAGGTGGTTCAACAGAAAAACAATTTTTTTAAATGTTGACGACGAATGATAGAATTTTTAATATTGAAGAATACAAATGTCCAAAATACAATGATTTGGTAAATGTCATAAATTTGAACAAACGTTATGTGTGTAATAATCAAGTGGTTATTGCTTGAAAATAAAATTTTCAATTAATCATAAATTTTGTTTGATTTCCCAAAAACATTAGTTATAGTACACAATATATATTAATTGTTTACACCAACACTTTCATTTTTCATTTTACCCCTTAGAACTTTAGACGTGTGTAATGTTTCACTTTATACATCCGTTTACTGCTATTGTGGCAGGACCAAGTGGATGTAGGAAGTCAAATTTTGTAACAAATTTCATAAAATCAGTTACAGAAATATGTAATTGTGATTTTAATCAGATCACATGGTGCTTTGATGAAATGCAACCTTTATATAATTTACCAAATGTTAACTATCATCAAGGAATTCCAAATCTTAATATGTTTGATGGTGAAAACCCACATCTCGTTATTATTGATGATCTAATGAGAGAGTCCGATGGAAGAATTGTGGATATATTTACAAAAGGTAGTCATCACAGGAATCTCAGTGTATTTTATTTAACACAAAATTCATTTCATCAGGGTAAAGGGCAAAGAGACATATCTTTAAACTCAAGTTATATAATATATTTTAAAAACCCTCGAGATAAAACTCAAATAAGATATTTAGCACGACAAGTGTCACCAGATTACTCAAAATTCATTGAAGATGCCTACAGGGTTGCAACTCTAGAGGCACATGGATATTTAATGGTAGATTTAAAACAGAATACCAATGATTTTTGTCGTATCAAGACAAATGTCTTCCCATTTAATGGTTTCTGTACAGTCTACGTCCCCACAAAAGAGTTTAAATACACCAAGAATCAAACAATTCAAATCATTGCTAAATGATGCATCGTCGACTCACAACGCATAAACATTTGCTAAACGCTTTGCATACGCTCAAACCAAAATATCAAAGAGCATTACTTAAAAAGTGTGATGAAGAAGAAATTAACTGTATTTGTGAGTGTATTCATAACGTTTTACAAGGAAAAGTACCTCTTAAAGATCAAGATGAACAAAAATTGAATATACACAAAAATATACTCCGTAAACTAGTGCGTAAGTGTAAACATAAACTAAGAAAAAATATAATTATACAAAAAGGAGGGGCTTTCTTACCAATAATATTAGGTGCAATATTGAGTGGATTAGTGAGTGGACTAGCCAGTTAACATGGAAAATGCAAAGAAAATGATACTTATCGAACCTGGATTGATTGAAAAATTAAAACAAGAAAATAAGGTTAATAGTAATTTATCTCGATTGGATATTGAAATGCAAAATATTATGAATAGTAAGACAGAAGACCGAAAGAAATGGATGTTATATTTACAAACACTGCAAAGATACCTTCATTTTACCGAAGAGGATCGTCAACCACTCAGATTATCAATTTATTCTGATACATCTAATGAAGATTCAAATAAGTCTAAAATTGGTTTTAAAAATAAAGATAGAGATCTAAAAACTTCAGTTGATGCTGAATCTTTGTTGGAGGAGAATCGATCCATTAAAAGTAAAGAAAATGATGAAAATCCACTTTACACACCAGCTCAAATACTCAGTTTAATACCAAAAACTTATAATAAAAAAGGACAGTTATTATTAAATTTATTTGAAACAAGTAAAAGTAAAATACATTGGGATAATGAAGTTACAGTCATAATTGATAATGAAAAAATTTCTGGAAGTAATATTGTTGATTTAATAAATGATTCACTAAGACCCTTAAAAAGAAGTGATCCAGTAGGGTGGGATAGATTTGCTGAAGCATTAAAAGATATTAAAGTACCACTTACTTATATTGGAAATCCAAAGAGATGTGAGTTTATTAACCAACTTCAAGCAAAAGATCTGAACAAACCCTCTGAGATTGAAGTTCAAGAGTTTTTTACACCGAGTAGAGGAGATACAAAATCTATAACTAAAATAGAGTTTTCTACACCGAGCAGTAGAGATAAAAAGTCTACAACTAAAATACGTAAAAGGCTTGAGTGGGAAAAATGGACCCCGTACTAGAAGAAATTAACAGGATTTATTATGATCCATCTAATCCCGCTGGTTTTGGTAGTATTGATAAATTATTAAAAGCTATGAAGGGTAAAATGAATAAAAAGCAAGTAAAGGAATAGTTAAAATCACAAGAAACATACACATTACATAAACCCATTCGAAAAAAATTCCCGCGTAATAGGTACATTCTATCAAATATTAATGAACTGTGGCAAGCTGATTTAATTGATATGCGAACTTATTCTCAATATAATGATGGTTTCAAGTATATATTTTGTGTTATTGATGTATTTAGTAAATATACTTTTGCAAGACCAATGAAAAAGAAAAACTCAGAAACAGCTAAAAAATGTTTTGAAAGTATATTTACTGAAAGTAATTTAACACCTACTCACATACAATCTGATAAAGGTACAGAATTTGTTTCAAAAGATGTACAAAAATACTTTAAATTCAAAAAGATTAATTACTATACCACTAACAATCCTGACATTAAGGCCAGTATTGTTGAACGATTTCAAAGAACACTAAAAATGAAAATGTGGCGTTATTTCACTCATAATAATACTTATAGATATATAGATGTTTTACAAGATTTAATATACTCTTACAATCACAGCTTTCACTCTAGTATTAAGATGTGCCCAGGGATGTAAATTCCAACAATATTATGACAGTTTGGACTAATCTTTATGATATACGGTCAAATAAACTTTCTTTAGAAAATCCTAAACCAGATTTCAATGTGGGTGATTATGTTCGAATAACTAAATATAAACATGTTTTCCAAAAAGGATATGAATCAAATTGGAGTGATGAAATATTTATTATATCTTCAATAATTGATAGACCTCCATGGATTGTTTATACAGTAACAGATTTACAAAATGAACCAATAGTTGTGAAAAGGAACCAGACAAACGTTAACTAAGAAACAGGAATATTTCCTTGTGGCACGTTCTGCGGTTTTGACCTGTATGTCCTGCACCACTGACAATGATGTCACTTCGTACTACATTACGCAGGTTCAAGACATAAACTTTTTGGTTCACCTCATTCATCACCGTCTGGTGATTGGCATGTCCAAATTGATGATGAACTTCTCTAATCATCATTTTAACGATTTCGTGTTTACCGTCTAATACGACAGGTTTTTTACTTTCCTCGGTCAAATTAGACTTAAAAGGTAAACGCCCATTTAAACGGAGTAAGTTATCTTCTCCTATTTCCATAAATAATTTACTTAAGCGTGAACTTCTTTCAACGCTTTTGCCTGCTTTCAAGCATTTTATTTCCAAATGAAAACACTCGTCTTGAACGAACTTCCAAATTAATAATTCAGCTTTTTTCAAGAGCGCTATGTCCAACGCGCTATCGGGTCCTTTAACTGACTTTGCTAAAACTTCGTTGGAACACATAACCGACTTTTCGGCTGCGTTGTCGGGTCCTTTAACCGACTTTCTTAAACTCTTGAATTTTTCTACCGCTTGTAAGGTGCGTGTAGTTGCCCCAAGGAATTTCTTAAAGCTGCTAAATCGTCCGTAGTCGGGTAGACTTAACAGTTCGTGCTTTCTCAGCGCATCACATTTACGCCTTTTGGCGATTTTTCTTCACCTGTTTCTAAGCTATTTATGGTGTCCACTTGTTTGGGCCATAAATCAGGACTTTTCCTGAGGAATTCAGGTCCTTGAAACCAGCGATGACTTACATCGAAGGTGGAAGGAAAATTTCTAGTGGCGTCGTCTGCCACGTTTTGTGACGTTGGAACCCATCTCCATTCACATGGTTTACTGTGATCTTCGATCTCAGCCAATCGATGAGCAACGAATGGTTTAAAAGCGCGAGGATCTGACTTAATCCACGCTAACACTGTACGTGAGTCCGTTCAAAATACTCTCTCGGATATCTCGTACTTGCTCTCTTCAGTAACTGATGCAGCTAATCTGCTGCCCATAAGAGCTGCTTGCAATTCAAGGCTTGGAATAGAAATTGGTTTCAGCGGCGCTACTCTTGCTTTTGCGGCGATCAGCGTAATCCGCCTTTCTCCTAGCTCGTCCGTGGTGACGTAATACACCGCGGCAGCGTATGCTTTTTAACTAGCATCCGTGAAGGTGTGTAATTCTCCCTTTCCGACGCCTTCAGCAACGGGTCTAGGTACTTCTAAATGACCTAATTTCTTCACTTCCGATATCCATTTACAAAATAACACGTGTAATTCGTGTGTAACTTCTTCATCCCAAGAGATGCCTGTCCTCCATACTTGCGACTCAGCGACTTCCCTTGAATCGTTATGGGTGATGCGAGTCCCAAAGGATCGAAGACCGACATCACAGCACTAGTTATCTCCCTCTTCGTAGGCGGTCGTAAACCTTCCATCACTTCTTCCGGTGTGTTACGAAGACTTATGGAGAAACTTATTATATCCCGTTTGATATTCCAGATCAAACCTAAAGTGCGTTCTGTGTGCTCCTTATCTCCCAGTGAAGCACTGTCGCTCTTATATTTATTTTCCATTTTACATAAAACTTCGGGTCGGTTGCTAGCCCATCCCCTCAGTTGGAAACAAGCACGTTTATGTAATTCATACATATCGTTTACTATCCTTCCGTCGTCACGTCGGGAAATACCTGTAGATAGTCATCCATATAAAAATTGCTTTCCGTAGCGGAAGCTGCTTCTGGATAGATATGTGCGTGATCTTGCGCATTCCTATTCTTCACATACATAGCGATGCATGGTGATGATGCTGCTCCAAATATGAGTGACGTCATTCTATACTCTTCCGGTGGCGCGTCACGCTTGTGCCGCCATAAGAATCGAAGGCTATCCCTGTCTTCTTCCCGGATTTTCACTTGCAGGAACATTTCTTTAATGTCTGCCATCACTGCCACGTTTCCTTCTCTGAATCGTAGCAGAACGCCAAATAACGACTTCAATAAGTCCGGTCCGGTTAACAATGCATCATTAAACAACGTCCGCTCGTCCTAGCGGCGGCGTCGAAAACTATTCTTATTTTCCTTTTTTGTGGATGAGTCACTGCGAAGTGAGGAAGATACCACGTGCGTGGGGAAATGGAAATATGGTTCGCTTTCTCTGCGTAACCGTTAACTATGAGATTTTCAATTTGCTTCTCATATTCTTTTTTTCAACTCGCTATTTTTGTCGAGCTTCTTTTCGATATTAAACAGGCGACTTTCAACCTGCGCTCTATTCGACGGCATGCACTCATTATCTGTGCGCCATAACAAAGCAGTCTCGTACCTATTATTAGGTATACGACGTACCGTTTTGCTCAAAATATTTAAAGCTCGTTCTTCTGGGTCGTTCGCGGGCTTTCGCGCAGACACTCCCAGAGATTCCAAACTAAAATAATCTTTGATCAACTTATCCATGTCTTCCTCCTTCTTCGTGGAAATGTGGTTAACAATCTTGACTGGTTTAATGCCACCCGAAATGCGACCATGTAAAACCCATCCAAGTTTGGTGAGCGATGCTACAGGTAGGTTCTTACCTCCTGAAATTAATTCACGAGTAACTATGAGATGCCAATTGCCCTGGCCAATTAATATGGTAGGTCTGGACCTCTCATAAATCAACTCGTCCTTAATCGGGGTCAAATGAGAACACCGTTGCAATAATTCTCGACTCCCTGACTGCGGAGAAAGGTTAAGTGACTTAATTGTTTGTACACTTATCTCTTCTAAGTCGTTCGAGTAAATGCCTTTTATCTTAACGTTTAAGCGATACGAACTGTCGTCGTTAATTCGCTTACCTCCCACGGCTTCAATACGTAATTCTTCTTTACGTCCGCGAGGCGCTAACTTCTGAGCCATTCACTCCTCTATGAGTGTCATGGTTGATCCTTCATCCAGAAGAGCAGTGGTCTTGACCTTTCCTTTAGGTCCATACAACTCGACCGGTATAATCTTTAAGTATGCACATGCCAGTGCATTCACTCTACTAATGGTTGTAATTTGAGCCTCTTTACCCCCCCTCGTCCCCTTGCGGCGAGGTATTTTCATTGGGGTATCGGTGTAGCATTCGATGATGTGACATTCTACATCCCTTTACACCACATTTTTTCCCTTTGCACTCTAACCTCATATGGTTAGGTGACAAACATTGAAAACATACTTTCGCTTTTTTAACCGCTTCCCATTTCTTTTTTTTTTTTTATAGAATAGGGTGACAAACGAGCACACAGTCCACCTGATGGTAAGTGGTTGCTGCGGCCCATAGACATCTACATCTATCCTCCATTAAAAATCAAAATGCAGATGCGTTGGCACCCGTGAGGACTGAGATGGAATGCCTCGTTTCCAGTAAAAAGGGTCTCCGGTTCTCTACACTCACCATACGAAATACAGCAGCATTAAGCTACTATTTCACGCTGGTATTCTGTGAAAGCGTGGTCCTTCCCCGGTCGAGCCGACCCATTCGTGCTACAACTATACTACTAATATAACTGCAGCATGGCTCTACCACGTATAACGTTCCAAATTGTTCCAAATTTCTCGCGATTATTCATGTCCTTAAATTTGTAACAACTCACTATAGAGTGCTCCTTGTTACATATAACACACTTATGTGTTACCCGACTTACAGGCTTATCCTGGGTTATCATAACCACTTGTCGGTTGTGCCCCTTTTTATTTCGGCGTTCTAGACGCTTGCTCGTATTACTTTGGCGCTCATAGCGCTCGCTCTTGAAACGGTTGCGTACAGACCCCTTTGCGGTGGGTACAGTTTGCTTCCTGAATTCAGGACGCTTCCGTTTTTCAGGCACATTTTCATTGCTTAAGGACGTTCCAAATTGTTCACTCAATAAATTTAAAAACTTGGCCATCTTCTGTAACTCTGGCTCCAAAAGATGCTGAGCTCGATATTCAAACCATTTAAATTTAATCATAGTTCCAAGTTTCTCGACTATGCGGTTTACTAACTCCGGTGAGTATAAATTCTGTGGTTGATTCAATGCTTGTATTGTGGCAACCACGTTCGTAATGCGACTTGCAAAAGATCCTATATTCCGGCAATCTTCTGCCAATCTTGGCATACGTCTTACATTCTCGATTTCGGCTAAAATGAGCATCTCAACCCTACCGAATCTTCTTTTGAGAGCGTTCATTATTTGTTCAGGTTCACACAAAGTAAACAACAACGACTTAGCCGCTTCCTTAGCGGTGCCCTTTAATGCCCTCCTAAGGCGTGCGACATTCTGCACCCCTGACATTGGCTTCTCGTGTCTTCAAACACCGTTTTGAAAATTATCCATTCACCCGGGTCTCCATCGAACACCGGTAATTCCTGGAGGAAATGAAGCTGGGAAGACTTATCTTTACCCGCTATCTTTATTGCACTCACAATCGCTTCGGTCAATTCTGACACCTCACTCACGTGTGTTTTCTGTGCATTTCCTTGGTTGCGCTCGATCTCCGCCCCTTTGCGGCGTGATCCTTTACACGCTTCCATATCAGTAATATCGGGTTGCGTTACACTAACCAGCGCGCTCATTATGGTCTGTTGAACCCAATTCCTTACGAAAGGTTCCACCTGAGTATTCCGCTCTTCATCATCCTCACTCGAGTCGATCTCCTCTTCTCGGTTGAGTCGTGCCAACTCCAATTGAGACTTGGCTAAGGCAGCAGCTGCCTGTGCTCGTTCGAGCTCTGAGCGTTCGAATTTAATCCGCGCCTCTAATTCGGCTTTCAGCCTCGCTGATCGCGATGACCTACTACCTCTCTGTGACCCTTTGTCACTAGTGTGCCCGATTACTGTCCTTGACGATGCCGCTTCTTCGGTCCTTTGACCTACTTTTTCGACTACCGTTTCACTCCTGAATATAACGGATTGTTGTGCGGTGCTGGCCTGCGTACCACTGGTGTCCGTCCTGTTGCTTGTCGTTGCCATGGACGCCCCTGAGTCCCACGTGCATGTGGACGTATCGGTGGTGGCTCCACTTGAAGGAGTTGTTCCACTCGAAGCAGTAGCTGTGGTCGCTCCAGATGGTTCCGCATCTTTAGCTTTTCTTGAGGGCCCTGTCCTTGTCTTGGTTCCTTCGCTTCTCCCTGTCTGGTCTAGTGCCTTCTTCGACTTGCAGGAAGGTGATTGTTGGCCTACAGTCCCTAACTGTCCCTACGGTCCCTACAACCCCTTACCTACAACCCTTCTACACCCCAACCTAACCCCACTACCCCTCCCTCCCTTTATCTCCCAACCCTACAACCTTACTACCACCCTAACAGCCCTATCAGCCCTATCAATCCTGAACGAGGTCTACCGAGGTGAGCCGTCCAGGGATGGATTCGTGCAGGCATGGCATGGAGGAAAGGTCCCGCCAAGGAATATGACGAAACAGTCGAGCGGTAGTGCAAGCGCAGTCTCGCTCGAGAGAACTGCTCCACCCGAAGGTGTTGTGCCAGAGCCCGACCGTTTGGCACCGTTAGGTGGTCGGGATGTATGCTGCGCTTCGTCGCCCAGTCGTCGGTGACGCCTCGCCCAGGCGCCCTCTTCCGGCCGCGATGCAGTCAGGTGCCCACGAGCACCCTCGCCTGGCAGCAGCAGCGGTGGATGCTTCTTCTTCTTGCACCCTCTGATGACTCGACAGGAAATGCCGGACAAGGTCGTCCGACAGGAAATGCCAAGCTCTGCTTGGCCACGATGAGTGCCTTCATAAGGCACCTGCGCCTCGCTGCGATACGTGCCCCATGCGAGCACACGCCCCAAGCCGCAATCCCAATTTTCTTTCTTCTGGTAGTTCCAGGTCCGGTCCTACAGCGCTGACCTGGTCTTCCGGCCTTTGGTCCTGTTGCTTCAGCTCAAACCTCCGGCTTCCTTCGGTTGCTGATCTTCACTCGGCTCCGAAGGTCTTCTTTTTCCATAACCAGCAGTCCACAGCTGGTTCCTTGATCCTGCTCCGAAGGACCACTTGAAAAGGAACCAGACAAACGTTAACTAAGAAACAGAAGGGAGGAATCGAGGCTTCTCTCGATCCGGCCTCCTATAACGCCTACGTTGGGTTCGGGAACAACGTATGTGATCTCCGCAACGGAGTAACACACAAGGGCGATAACCTCTTCCTTTTCAGAAAATAGGTTCAGGCGGGGATTACGGGTCTTCCGAAGTCGTCCCGGTCCCAACGCCTTAATTCTTCGATATGGACTGTATCACTTTAAGGGGAGAATTCCTTGGGAATAAAACAGCAATTATCTTCAAACCGTTCCGTGAGAGAGTAATTACTTTTCCCTATCACTTCCCTATACTTCTTCTTATTGACTGCTGGTCTTGCACTTTTCCCGAACTTTCCCGAACGAATTGCAAGAAAAATCAATTTACTGAACTACCTCGAAGCTAAACGCGAAAGTGAGCCGCGCCATTTGTGCGCTTGCGCAACTAAATTACATCAATTTGTACTATCACTCTCTCACGGTTTGCTCAATAACTTTATTTGTATAAGACATAAATTTATACAATTTACTTATAAAGATAGCACAAAGAAATATCTATACTACGATATACATTACATTTTCATATCACAAAAAAATCCTTCATTTATTTAACAAAATATGCTTATTTTACTCACATGTTCAAAGTTGGAATTTCTTAAATATTTAACATAGAAAGTTAAAAAAAATGTTTTCCACTCGAAATTATACATATCTTAACTAATACAATAGTTTAATTTACATTTTCTCTATACATTTCACTATTAAAACACTTTTAAATTTGTTATACAAAACTATCATTATTTCACTTATTCACAGGAATTTTCACATAAAATAACACAGAATTCACCTCTTTTACACGTACAATCAATCTGAAATGTTTTACAAGTCATTTTACATAAATTACTGAAATTTGCAAATATTTAAATTTCTACATATTTGGCCTCCTAAGTACGTGGCTAGCGTGCGTCTATGAACTCACACTATTTGAACAACTAACTTTTGTACGGCTATCGACTATCAGTAAAAATGGAAAGTTTAGTATACACTAATATCAACAATACTAGGTGAATAAATGATTCTACTCAATTCTCAAACGCCGAAAACTACCTCTAATCAGATTCTTATCAGTTATCATGTTTCTTATCAAACAATATAAGTGAATGTTTTCATAAATCAATCATAGAAAATAGGCATTTGTTTTCATACAAAACATATCAAATTCATATAAGACAATACTTATGCAATTAATTTTCATTAATTCTACTTATGCACAGCGATCATCTCGACCGGGGAACAAATCCTGGTCTCTAACTTTATTTTAATATTTCTTTAAATTAACATTATTGGAAAGATGATTTCAACCGGGGAACAAATCCGGTAACATAATTTATATCTTAAAAATACCCTATATGAATTTATTAAGAGATATTACTAAGAAAACGATAAACTATTCCGGCCTGGGAGTCGAACCCAAGACCTTCATATCATTAATTCGATATTTCTTTAAGATTCAACTAAGCATTTTCTTATCGGAATATTGTTGCTTGATAATTTGCTTTTTAGAAGCTATTCGTAATCGGTTAACTAATAAATTGAAATATTCTTATAGGCGCGTCGCCAACAATCCCCTCCCCCCGTGCAACAGCACCATCATTTGGGAGGCGTCGCGGGTACCACGACTATTATTCTGGATGTAGGTCTCCTCAAGATACCTGTGCTAGTAATGACGTCAACCACTCTAGTGTGACCGTCTGGTCCCGGTAGCGTCCTACTAATCTTGCCTTTCGGCCACGTATTTCGTGGCAATGAATGATCTATTATCAAGACAATATCACCTTCTTTAGGCTCCATAAACTTTCCGTTATTACCTGTTCGAGGTATTAAAGTAGGCATGTATTCTTTTAGCCATCTCGTCCAAAAATGGTCGGCTAACCTCTGTGCAGATTTCCAATTGAGTTGACCCGTCAGATGTTGCTCTAAAAATAATCCAGGTGGTCGATCACCACATGAGCGTCCCAGAAGAAAATGATTGGGTGTCAAACCCTCTTCAGGACTATCCATACTGAATGTTACCAGAGGTCTGGAATTTACAGTATGCTCTGCTTCCAAAAGCAACGTATGCAGAACCTCCTCTCGCGGGCTCCTTTCTTTGAGCGTAGCGGTCAACGCAATTTTAATTGATCTTACTATCCTCTCCCAGGCGCCACCCATGTGCGGTGCTCCCGGACGTATAAATTTCCATTTAATATATTTTTTAAATGACTCATTTTTCATGCCCTCATAGCATTCTTCGCATGCTCTCAAAAATTCTTTATTCGCAGCTTTGAAATTTGTCCCGTTATCGCTGTATATAACGGCTGGTTTTCCTCTTCTGGCGATAAATCGCCTCAATGCCATTATCATTGACGCTGGTGTCAATGAGGCTGCTAATTCCAGATGTACTGCTCTGGTGGTCAGACACGTGAATAAAACACCCCAACGTTTTTCGTGTCGCCTTCCTATAGTCACACTCATAGTCCGAAATAATCTACGGCTGAGCATGTAAAAGGTGGTTCATTGTGAGCTATTCTCTCCAGAGGAATATTTCTTTGTGGCACGTTCTGCGGTTTTGACCTGTATGTCCTGCACCACTGACAATGATGTGACACACTTCGTACTACATTACGCAGGTTCAAGACATAAACTTTTTGGTTCACCTCATTCATCACCGTCTGGTGATTGGCATGTCCAAAATGATGATGAACTTCTCTAATCATCATTTTAACGATTTCGTGTTTACCGTCTAATACGACAGGTTTTCTACTTTCCTCGGTCAAATTAGACTTAAAAGGTAAACGCCCATTTAAACGGAGTAAGTTATCTTCTCCTATTATTTACTTAAGCGTGAACTTCTTTCAACGCTTTTGCCTGCTTTCAAAAAGGAAAGGAAATTAAAAATTTCCTCGCTATATTCCATAATACGGGTAAGTAATGGGTATGTTGTTTTGCAGCCAGAATTGCTGATATCCGTTTTTAAACTGAACCTTAAGGTCTTCGTTTGTACTTAGTTCAGTCAGTTCCTCTTGTATTATGACATTAGTTTCTTCTATGTCACCATATGGATTAATTATCCACGGTGGTATTACCAAAATATCAATTAGTCAAAATATCCTTAAACCTAACCTATAACCAAACCTAGATTCAAAATCTGAATATAGGGCATTTAAATGTTGAACGTAAGGTGAAACGTCGTCTTCCTAGCAGCTTGTCTGTGACAAATTGGGGAACTGAGAAAATTCGCCCCGTCCAATATTTTGCTTCATTAGTTTAACTCTGGCAAAAAATGCTGATAAGATAGACTTTGTTTTAATCCAATTTAAACTGTCGCTTTGTAATTGCAAATTAACCATATTAAATTTTGTAAACAAATCTGTTAAATAGGCGAGGTCTGTTTTCCTCTTCATTCAATTTTCTTTTAAAAATTTATCTTTAGTATCCAGAAATTCTAAAATAGTCTCAAAATGTGCAAAAAATCTTGTTAAACATAAGCCTTTCGACAGCCAGCGTACTTCAGTGTGAAGGAATAATTGATGAAAGTGTTCGTCATTTTCTTCACACAACTGCGCAAATAACCGCGTATTCAACGCGTTGCTTCGGATTCGGTTTACTGCATCAATGACTAAATGAAGTGATTCATGCAATCTAATACTCAAATTTTTAGCAACTAAATGTTGTCGATGGATGACGTAATGTATTGCTAACACCCCAGACACATTTTGTTTTAAATAGCTTATAAATCTACGATAACGTCCAATCATGGCAGGTGCTCCATCTGCAGCTACTGATATTATATTTGATAAAGGAATTGCTTTTTCAATAAAGTAATCCTTCAAAACATGAAATATTGATTCACCTTTAGTGTCGGTTATCAAAGTTCTTGCGAAGAGCAGTTCTTCGTAGATTTCTTGATTCATAATAAAACGAACATATGCCAATAATAATGCTGCATTATCAGGTAAAGTTGACTCGTCCAGTTGTATAGAGAAATGGGTCGTTTGCAAATAATTACATAAGAAGCTTTCAATATCAGAACTCATTTCATCAATACGTCTTTCAACAGTATTGTTGCTTAAGGGAATTCTTTTAATGATATCAGATGCAGGTTTGTGTAAAACAGTTTTTAAAACCTCTTCAACGGCTTGCAAAAGTAACTTTTCTCCGATAGCATGCGGTTTTCCGGATTTTGCTATAAGTAACGAGATATTGTAAGACGCCCGCAAACCATCATCATTTCTTTGTGACGTCGAAGCGAACATTCTGTCCAGTGTAGGTCTCTTCTGAAATTTATCTTTGAGTGTTTCTTGCAGTTTAGATGGTTTCATTGCGTCATTGCTCAAAACTTTGTTGCATAAAAGGCACATAGACAATTGTTTGTCCGGCAATGATGGAATGAAGCCAAATTTCAAATAATCGACACTGTACTGTCTACATTTCTTTTTAGATTCGGACATGGCAGCAGTCATGTGTGGGCAAAATTAAACTATTTAAATAAGACAGAAAATCCAGCAGCTGTACATTAAAAATATATTTTGATTTTTCCGAAAACATTCCATAATTCGAACATCTTCTTGCAACAATTAGCTCGAATTAAGAAGATTGCACTGTAATTATAATACCGATTGTATTTGTATTATAAAATGTGATTATAAAACTTTCAAAAAGAAACTATTGAGGAGTACTCGTGTAATTTTGCATGATTGAATATTAAACTACTAATAACTAAAGTCATGATTGGCGTAATTTATCTATCTTTGCTAACTACGAGTACAAAACTAAAATTTAATAAAAATAATGCACTTACTTTTCTCCAGCACTCTCAAACAAAATTACACTGACTCACTATAATTTGTGTGATATACTATCTGTTTATATTTTTTAAAATATTTTCTTAGCACTTTCCTTTTCAAGATTCAGGAAACGAATAAACGTATTTGTCCCACATTCATATTTATAGAGTGACGAATTGAACAAGTCGGTGCAAGGTAGCGAAGCTCTGAGACGCAGCAGTACTCTCAGATTTTTACAAGTTCAAAATGTATTGCGACCACAAAGCGAATACCAACATCCTACAACTTACACAATTTTATAAACATATATAATAATTTTTTTACTTCATAGGTACTTTTATAAATAATGTATATGTTTTGATATTATAAGATAGTATGATGTAAGTAAATAGGTACTGTCAGTGTATGTGTTGAGATCCACTATCGTGGACCCCCATTTTCATTTCATGGACCCCAAATTTTTTTTCGCTGACGTAGACCCCTTGCAGGTTGTCATAGACCCCTAGGGGTCGATATAGACCACTTTGGGAATCACTATGCTAGATAGTTTTCTAGCATCTTTATGATGTTGTTGCGAACGTTGCCGTTCTGCAGCTTCTTCACCAGACCCTGATGGTTGATGGAATCGAAGGCCTTAGACAGATCCGTCGATACCATCGCCACGCTCCTTCCTTCATTGATAGCGTCGGCAATGATTTTGCCGGTGCGTAGTATCTGAATTGCAGTGCCACGGAGCTCGGTGAATCCGTGTTAATAATGAGGCTGGAGCTTCTCAACCGTGGGCTTCAGGCCGGCGAGAATCAGTCGCTCCATCAGCTTACCCATGATGTTGAGCAGCGTGATGGGGCGATATGACTTCGCTTCTTTGTGGCTCTTACCCGGCTTGTGGTTGAATATGCAGGTGCCGAGTTTCCATCTGGTTGGAAAGTAGCCAGTCCGCAGCACGTACTGCGCAACCAGCAGGTATGTCTCCCGAAATACTTTGCCACCAAGTTTCAGTGCGTCCGCTTTGATGTTGTCGGGGCCGGGCGCTTTTTTATTCTTAAATTTTGCCAGAGCAGTCTTGATTTCTTCAAGGCAGGTTGGCTCTAGCGGCTGGAACGGAGTGTAGTGTTCCGTTCCCTCGTCTTCTTTGTCGATGTGCGCCGTCTTAACGATGGCAGCGTCCACCAGGCTGTTTACCGTCTCCCCCTCGGTGTTGCATCCTGCGATATGGGGTCTGGTTATCGGTTTCTTGAGATTTCGCTGGATTCTCCACATCTGGCCTCGATTCTCATTGGGCTCATCTAGTTTGGAGATCCAGTCTTTCTCTTTATACTCGGCTAAAGCCTTAGCGGCATCGTGTTTGGCCTTGTTGTATAATGTTCTGGCCGCCTCATAGACGATCAGTGGGCCCAGTCTCGCACGATGCTTAAGTTTTCTCATTGCTCTTCTTTCATCCAGTAGAGCATTAATGTTGTCTGTAAGCAGTTCTCTTCTGTTCGGTGTATGAAGGGGAGCAAGTTTATCGAGCGTCTCGGTGATAATATCCTCCAGTCGCTCGACGTATCTCTCGCACTCTTCCTCTGTGTTGATTTTAACTGGCAGCCGTTCCACAGCGCATCTGCCCAGGGCCTCCTGGTACTGATTTCTCAGTTCCAGGTTGGCGGCTATCCTCTTGGTGTTCCTCATTTTAGACTCCTCTACATCGCACGGGAGCGCCACGTCGAGTAGCTACGGAAGATGATCCGATCTAACGTCTTCCAGTTGTCTCGTCCTACAGTCTAGTTGCTGGTGGGTGACGATCGCGGTGTCCTGGATCGACACCCCTGTGCTGGTTGGTCTCGAGGGCAGGCCACCAGATAGCACAGTCCTTGAGCAATTGCGTCCCTGACTGTGACTCCCTGACCTCTATCGCTTGAGTGTAGTAGTTCTCTCATATGCAGGTTGAGATCGCCAACGATGATGAATGGCTCGTCTAGTAGGGTCTCCTCGAGCTCAACGGTCAGATCGCTCTGGTCAGGAATTCGGAGATATAGTCCCTTGATTTTGAGGTACTCCCCAGTTGAGTGATTGGTGTAGAGTTTGATGGCCACTCCCTCGATGTTGCGTCGCTCGTCTACCCAGCCCGGGGTCACCTCCGTCTCAACCCAGCGGCAGCCTCGCCGGACGTACATGGCGGTGACCAGGTGTGGTTCAGTAGCGTGATAGATCTTGTCATAATCTGGGATATTGAATCTGTTCGAAGTTTATCCTGCACTCATTGATCACGATCACCGAGGGTCGGTGCTTCTGCGCCAGATTTTTAATCTCACTGAACTTCTTTTACATACTTTGCGCGTTTAGATGTAATATGCACACATTTCTTATTTTCTTTGTCTCCGCAGGTTGTCTATTATCCATTAACAGTGGTTGCAATTTTGGCTCTTTTGATTATGAGTAGTTCTGTCTTCAGGCTGTTCATTTCTGTTCTCATGTTGTTTACTTCAGCTACCACAGAGTCCATGCACATGAGGATGACCAGCTGGATGTCCATGTTTGGCTGGTCGGTGGACGCAGTCAGTGCTGTCTGCCTTGGTGGTGAGGGAGGCGTAGGGCCGAGCTCTTCATCCTTGTTGCTTCTCAGAGCTTGCGCGAAAGTAGTCTCCTTCCTGACCCGCGCAGCTTCTGATCTTTCTTTGGCCTTGGCCTGGCGGTTCAGCAGGACTCGTTCTCTGATGGCCAGCTGTTTCTGGAACGCAGGGCAGTTAACCTGATTGGCTCCGTGCCCCTCGTGTTTGCAGTTGGAGCATACCGTGATGGTAGCTCCCGTAGCTGTGACCGTGAATATGGTTGGATCCTTTTTGGTGCTGTAGCACGAGTGCTTCGTATGGTCGAAGGCATAACAATTCATACACTGGTTAATATGAGCTAAATTCTCCATGTATGGCTGAGTCTAGTTCTTCATTAAATGCCTTGCGATTGTTCAAGAAGAATGTTTTAGAATTAAAAGTATTATTAAATTCATTGCAAATAAGATTAAATAATGTTCCATACAAAAAATCTGGATTATTTTGGTATGAAAGTGATGGAAGTTTTTTTACTATGTTACTTCCAAACTTCTCCAAGCGACGTGCATTTACTGGATCAAACACTACTTTTTTATTTACTTGCTTTTTGTGAACATAAGATAACGTCAACTGTGGCATTTTTACTTTCCTTGAGCAACTTTACCACAGCATACATTACGCTGTATATTAGGGAATATCTTGTTATCTGTTGCAGTCAATGCAAATTTTGCCGTATTGGTAGATTTTATGATAAATTGTGGTATCACAAAAAAGTTTTTCAAGCCGGCAATTTGGTTAACTGTCAAGTAGTGTGACTTAATTTTATGTGGTCATCTCTATAATATATATATATATATATATATATATATATATATATATATATATATATATATATATATATATATATATATATATATATCATAATCATCATCATTACAGCCCTTCACAAGTCCACTGCTGAACATAAGCCTCCCCCAAGTAATGCCACAAAGCACGGTTCTGAGCCACCTGCATCCATCGACTTCCTGCATATCTTACCAGGTCCTCACTCCATCTAGTGGGGGGTCGCCCTACACTACGCCTACCGGTACGAGGCTGCCACTCGAGAACCGTTGGGCTATGTCGGTCACTCTTTTACGGTTTTACTGCGGATATCCTCATTTCTGAGTCTATCACGCAGAGAAACTCCGAGCATAGCCCTCTCCATAGCTCGCTGAGCGACCTTGAGCATCCTCATACGGCCAGCAGTGAAGGACCACGTCTCAGATCCGTAAGTCATCACTGGCAACACGCACTGGTTGTACAACCTAGTTTTTAGAGATTGAGGTATACCTGACGAGAAGATATGTCGTAATTTCCCGAACGCTGCCCAGCCGAGTTGAATCCGTCGATTGACCTCTCGGTCGAAGTTCGACTTACCTAGTCGGACTATTGTCTTAGGTAAACGTACTCGTCAACAACTCCGAGCATAGTGCTCCCAACAACTACCGGCATAGGTGTGACATGGACATTAAACATAATCTTTGTTTTGTCCATGTTCATCTTAAGACCTATCCGTTGGGAGGCACTATTGAGGTCATTGAGCATAGTGCTTAAGTCCTCCAGCGATTCTGCCATAAGGAGTATATCGTCGGCAAATCGAAGGTGAATGATGTACTCGCCATTGATGTTAATACCGTATCCTTTCCAGTCCAGTAGCTTGAAAACGTCTTCCAATGCAGCGGTGAAGAGTTTCGGGGATATAACGTCACCCTGTCTTACACCTGTCTGCAGTTGGATAGGTTTCGAGCTCTGGTTCTGTACTCGGATAGCCATCGTAGCCCTCCTGTACAAACACTTCAGCACTTCGATTTACCGACAGTCAACTTGGCACCGCTGAAGGGACTGTAGCACCGCCCAAATTTCGACGGAATCAAAGGCTTTCTCATAGTCCACATACGCCAGGGAAAGTGACAGATTGTACTCTTCAGTCTTCTGTACAATCTGCCGCAGGGTATGTATATGGTCTATGGTACTGAAGACTTTTCGAAAACCGGCTTGTTCGGGAGGCTGGAAGTCGTCCAGTCTGCGTGCGAGACGATTCGTAATGACTCTCGAAAACAGCACGTAGACGCGGCTCAGAAGGGAAATCGGTCTGTAGTTCCTCAAGAGAGCGTTGTCGCCTTTTTTAAAGAACAAGACCACCGCACTTCTGCTCCACGCCTCTGGAGCAGTACCACCATGGAGGACGGAATTGAAGAGCTTCTGAAGGACTTCAAATACCGGTGTTCCACCCGCTTTCAGAAGCTCCGCTGTAATTCCATCCTCGCCTGGGGCCCTGCCGTTTTTAAGGTGCTGGAGAGCCATTCTAATCTCGCTTAGACTGACGTCCGGGATATCATCGGAATAGTGTCGGATAAGACTTGCTTTTGGATCGTTACTCACACTTGCGTGTGGCTCCGACGATGATGTGTACAACTGCCCATAGAACCTCTCAATCTCACTCAAAATCTCAGGTGTCCCAGAAACGATGCTGCCACACTCAGTCTTCAGCTTTGACAGTTACTCTCTTGCTCCTTGCTCTCTTGCAGACAGATCTCTGGCAAAGACTTTGGAGTCCTGGTTCCGCTCGATCGCTTCTTTAATACGAGCAGTATTAAAGTTGCGTAAGTCTCGCCGCATGCATTTGGAGATCTGTCTGTTCAGTTGCCTGTATGCTGTCAAATCTGTTGACGATTGCAGCCTCATCTCCCGTCTAACAGCCATGAGATTAAGAGTGTGATCGGAGAGTTTTTGTGTTCTTCTGCGGCGGGTCTTGCAGAACTTAGCTCCGACCGCATGGACAGTTTCCACGAGCTTGTCATTCATACCGTCCACTGCATTGCAATCTTGTAGGCACTGAAAGCGGTTACGTAACTCGAGCTGAAAGTTTTCGGGATTCTGGATTAGAGCACGAGGGGGACGGAGCGTTGACTTCATTCACCTCAGACACCTCTCCAACTTAACGTTTAGGTTCAGTGTGCCCCTAACCATTCGGTGATCGCTGTCAATTTTCACCCTTGCGATCACTGAGACATCACTGAACAGTTGGCGTCTGGTCGTCATAATGAAGTCAATCTCATTTTTTGTCGAACCGTCGGGGCTCGACCAGGTCCACTTCCTGTGGGGCCGCTTCTGGAAGAAAGAGTTCATCATAAAGAGTCCCTCTTTCTCCATAAAGTCAGCCAGCTGCTGGCCCCTTCGGTTCCGTTGCCCTACTCCAAATTTCCCTAACATCAGCTCACCGTTTTCTCTTGTACCTAGTTTTGCGTTGAAGTCTACCATCAACACCGTGTAGTGGGTTTTGGAGGAATGCATGGCTTTGGAAATATCCTCATACATTTCTTCCACCTCCTCATCGGGATGTGCCGAGGTTGGTGCGTAAACCTGTATGACCTTCAGCGAATACCGTTTGGTGATTCTGAGTATCAGGTACGCGACCTTCGACACACTCCCAATCTTTACAACGTTGTTGACGAGAGACTTGTGGACGATAAATCCGACACCTCCTTGGGACAGATGGTCGCCCTCCCGGTGATAGAACAAGTTGCCGGATTCGAGAATCACCGTGTCCTCCCCCCTCTCTTCGGACCTCGGATAATCCTATAATATTCCAGCGCAACTTGTCTATCTCTTCTTCCAGCTCCAGGATCTTATCATCAATCCTCAGGGTGCGTGCGTTAAATGTTGCCAGGTCGAGTCGTCGTAGGTGGCAACCGAACCTCCACCGGAGATTCTTAGCACCCCTTGGCCCGCCGTTACCATGGTCGCCACCGTAGCCAGGAATAGCAGGGCCGCCGGGGACTGGGGGCCGTCTATTTGTGTAATTATTCATGGGGGGTATATCGCCATAGTTGTTACGCTTCGCGAGCGGGTTGGCAACCGCAGTTTTTTTTTGTCGTACAGTTGCTGTTATCTGGAAGATGCTGCTGCCCATCTCCTGCCTGTTTCTCTCTGTCGCCTTTTACGACACCCACGGGAAGATATGGGGTAGTGGAAATTCTTAACCACCACTACAAAGCTACGCGTAGTTGCCCATAATTCGCATTCAATTTGGGATCATTTCAAATAAAATAGAAGCCTTATTTACTCGTATTTTAAAAAAAACTGCAATAACTGTATTTCATTATTTATATAGTTGAACTTAATTATAAAGTTTGGATACTACAGGACTTCATAGGCGTGTTTTTACTGACAGCTGTCGCAGAGATCAAGCTATCTTTTATGAACAGTAGTCTAGTATATATGGTCTCTCCATAACACATAGCGCGTGCTATGTAAGTAGTCGCCATGGCGCTATTGCGCAATGCGCTATTAAGTATTAATTAATATCTAGCGGCAACTAGTTCTTGCAGCAGCGCTGTTGGCAGAGGACGTGTGACGCAAATTTGATCTTGTAGTAGCACGCTATTCATCGCGCGCGACCTAATTTAGTGTTAGACGTTGTTTAGTTAGTGTATACTAAGTGATCGAAAAACACAGTTGTCTGCTATAAAAGAAGCTTAACTACTGTTTTTAAACGTAAATAAAATAGAGATACAAAACTGTATTTAGTAGTGTATATAAATATGTAGTTGATTTTCATAAATACAATCAATAAACTTTTAAATACACCTTTATTTGATTTATAATTTATATTGAGGTTAAAATAACATTTACATCAATTATAATAAAAAATAATTAATTTTATTTCGTTTTAAAAAGTACATGCCTTAAAAATATTTTTAGGATTATAGAAAGTCGTAAGCTTGAAAAGTATAAAAAAGCGTTTTTATTTACCGCTTTATTTTATTTTAGTCAAAAATGTGACTTATTACGAAATAATGTTCTTGTACAGCACGCGGTCTATCCAATGAACGACATGTAATGTAACGTGCTACGTGATATAGCGTGCTGCAAAACTTAACGTGCTTGCCGGCCTCCTACACGCTTTCTTATAAATAGCGCGCTATAATATAGCGTAATTAATAGTGCGCTAGAAATTTATAGTTTATAGTCTGTAGCGTGCTATTGATTTATAGTCGTTTTGAACAACATTAGTATCGTAGACAGAGAATCCTAGAATTCTCTGTCTACGTATGGTATATATTCAGTAATCTATGTGTGGTCAATTGTACTCGCAGAGACAACGAAGAAACTTTTGTGGTTTTTTTACAGAAAATCGACGTGTAGGTAAGTAATTTATGTTGAATTGTATTTGGTGTATACTTTTTTAAGTATATTTCAATTGTTTGATACTTTAAAACTTCTTTTTTCTGAGTTACGAGAGGCGGTAAAGTTGCTACAGGTTAGGTCAAGTTAGCTTTCTACATATTTATTTATCTATGGGTCAAGTTACCTCGCCTGTAATTAAGTT
This sequence comes from Parnassius apollo, assembly GCA_907164705.1. NCBI lineage: Eukaryota > Metazoa > Arthropoda > Insecta > Lepidoptera > Papilionidae > Parnassius > Parnassius apollo. The sequence goes on along the minus strand of CAJQZP010001411.1, from coordinate 460,549 downwards.
GTCAAATTTAATGCAATCATAATATTATTATTGGTATATTTTGTAGGTAGTATTAATTACATTTTTTAGGTATTTATCATTAGTATTAAGTTAATTTATTTATACATGGTATAATAAATATATTGATCTTACCTGCGCATAAATATACCCGTGATTTTTAAGTTACTGCTTTCCCGAAATACATGTACTTACTTAGTCGAAGACCATTTATTATGAGTTACAAATAACATGATGAATTTGAAACCAAAGAAATTGTGTAGCTACACTAGGTACCTAGACTAGTACTTAAAAATTTATAGTTACTTAATATTATAAAGAAGAAAGATTTGTGTGTGTGTGCGTGTGTGTGTGCGTGTGCGTGCGCATGTGCGTGCGCGCGTGCGCGTGCGCGTGCGCGTGCGTGTGCGTGTGCGTGTGCGCGTGCGCGTGCGCGTGCGTGTGCGGTGCGCGTGCGCGTGTGCGTGTGCGTGTGCGTGTGCGTGTGCGTGTGTGAGTGCGTGTGCGTGTGCGTGTACGTGTGCGCGTGCGCGTGCGCGTGCGCGTTAGCGTGTGCGTGTGCGTGTGGTTAGAGGCACACTGAACCTAAACGTTAAGTTGGAGAGGTCTCGTCTAATGAAGTCAACGGTCCGTCCCCCCTCGTGCTCTAATCCAGAATCCCGAAAACTTTCAGCTCGAGTTACGTAACCGCTTTCAGTGCCTACAAGATTGCAATGCAGTGGACGGTATGAATGACAAGCTCGTGGAAACTGTCCATGCGGTCGGAGCTAAGTTCTGCAAGACCCGCCGCAGAAGAACACAAAAACTCTCCGATCACACTCTTAATCTCATGGCTGTTAGACGGGAGATGAGGCTGCAATCGTCAACAGATTTGACAGCATACAGGCAACTGAACAGACAGATCTCCAAATGCATGCGGCGAGACTTACGCAACTTTAATACTGCTCGTATTAAAGAAGCGATCGAGCGGAACCAGGACTCCAAAGTCTTTGCCAGAGATCTGTCTGCAAGAGAGCAAGGAGCAAGAGAGTAACTGTCAAAGCTGAAGACTGAGTGTGGCAGCATCGTTTCTGGGACACCTGAGATTTTGAGTGAGATTGAGAGATTCTATGGGCAGTTGTACACATCATCGTTGGAGCCACACGCAAGTGTGAGTAACGATCCAAGAGCAAGTCTTATCCGACACTCTAAGCGTCAGTCTAAGCGAGATTAGAATGGCTCTCCAGCACCTTAAAAACGGCAGGGCCCCAGGCGAGGATGGAATTACAGCGGAGCTTCTGAAAGCGGGTGGAACACCGGTACTTGAAGTCCTTCAGAAGCTCTTCAATTCCGTCCTCCATGGTGGTACTGCTCCAGAGGCGTGGAGCAGAAATGCGGTGGTCTTGTTATTTAAGAAAGGCGACAACGCTCTCTTGAGGAACTACAGACCGATTTCCCTTCTGAGCCGCGTCTACGTGCTGTTTTCGAGAGTCATTACGAATCGTCTCGCACGCAGACTCGACGACTTCCAGCCTCCCGAACAAGCCGGTTTTCGAAAAGGCTTCAGTACCATAGACCACAAACATACCCTGCGGCAGATTGTACAGAAGACCGAAGAGTACAATCTGCCACTTTGCCTGGCGTATGTGGACTATGAGAAAGCCTTTGATTCCGTCGAAATTTGGGCGGAGATACACTCTCTTCAGCGGTGCCAAATTAACTGTCGGTATATCGAAGTGCTGAAGTGTTTGTACAGTAGGGATACGATGGCTATCCGAGTACAGAACCAGAGTACGAATCCTATCCAACTGCAGAGAGGTGTAAGACAGGGTGACGTTATTTCCCCGAAACTCTTCACCGCTGCATTGGAAGACGTTTTCAAGCTACTGGACTGGAAAGGATACGGTATTAACATCAATGGCGAGTACATCACTCACCTTCGATTTGCCGACGATATAGTCCTAATGGCAGAATCGCTGGAGGACTTAAGCACTATGCTCAATGACCTCAATAGTGCCTCCCAACGGATAGGTCTTAAGATGAACATGGACAAACAAAGATCATGTTTAATGTCCATGTCACACCTATGCCGGTAGTTGTTGGGAGCACTAAGCTCGAAGTTATTGACGAGTACGTTTACCTGGGACAAATAGTCCAACTAGGTAGGTCCAACTTTGACCGAGAGGTCAATCGACGCATTCAACTCGGCTGAGCAGCGTTCGGGAAATTTCCCGAATTACGACACATCTTCTCGTCAGGCATATCTCAAAACCTGAAAACTAAGTTGTACAACCAGAGCGTGTTGACAGTGATGACTAACGGAACCAGTCTGTCTACAGTAGAACCAGAATGAACGACATAGCCCAACGGATTAGTAAGCTGAAGTGGCAATGGGCCGGCCATGTAGCTCGAAGAACCGACAACCGCAGGAAGTCGATGGATGCAGGTGGCTTAGGACCGTGCTTTGTGGCATACCTAGGGGGAGTTTTGTGGAGGGGAGTGGACTTTTGAAGGGCTGTAATGATGATGATGATGATGATGATTAGTGCGATACATACTAGAAAAGATAGTTCAATATTTTGTTGGCAAAATTTATGCAAAACTAGAAAATAGGTACCAAGTTTCTTATTTAAAACAATCTGGAAGAAGCGATAATACAAAATTTATTCAACCAACGAAAGAAGACATTGGTACTATAAATGAAGAAATGATTGTGAAAAAAGTGCAGCTGATGAGCATAAATGAACAAGAGACTGAATTTGTATTTTTAGAGGATGATGATTATGTGTATTTTGATTACTGATTCTGGTAGGTAGGTAGTTTATAAGTCATTTAAATGTTTTCTTTCATAATAATAAACTTGTGCCATTCCAAAGAATTAAGTTTCGTTAAATAAGTTAGCTTCTTCTTAGTGTTTTCTTTTATAATAATTAACTTGTACCATTCCAAAGAATTAAGTTTCGTTAGTAAGTGAGTATAAATGAACAAGATACTGAATTTGTATTTTTAGAGGATGATGATTATGTGTATTTTGAATACTGATTCTGTTAGGTAGGTAGTTCGTAAGACATTTAAGTGTTTTCGTTCATACTAATTAGGTTGTGCCATTCGAAATAATTAAGTTTCGTTAATAAGTGAGTATAAATGAAGAAGAGACTGAATTTGTATTTTTAGAGGATGATGATTATGTGTATTTTGATTACTGATTCTGGTAGGTAGGTAGTTTGTAAGACATTTAAGGGTTTTTTCATACTAAAAAAATTGTGCCATTCCATAGGATTAAGTTCCGTTAAATAAGTTAGCAACTATCATGCCATACTAGGTATTACTTTAATATTAACATTTCAGAAACTTTTTATTCTATTTTTGGTGGGTAGGTAACTGTTGAATGCCTGAATTTTCACGTTTCGAAACAATCTTTTACAGAGTTTATATAATTTTTGTTACTTATATACTATTTTGATTGATCTCTAATGAATAACATTGTACTTGCCTAATAAAAAAATATCCATTCATTATATTTCTTTGGTTTTATAACTTACTAAGTAAATTGACAACTCTGGCAACATCTGCTTGCATGAAGGTTAGAGAATAGGAGAACGATCACCTACATACTAAAACATAGCCCGCCTGTCCTTGAAAATTGAAGAATTTATAGCGGCGCTGACGTCGGTGAGTAGTGACTGCGACGTTAGCTGTTTATGAGTACAAGTAGATGAAGTTACTTGAATTATGTACAAATTTTGTCCGCGGCATTGGTGAGAAAATTTTCATCCTGCGTAATTTTGTAATTTTTGACAATTGACAAAAAAAAACATTAAAAAATGGAGAAATATTTTACTGTGCGAGTACTGACAGTAATTTCGTAATTTTTGCTCAAGAAATAATGGTAACCAAACCTATTTTATGGATTATTCAATGTAAACTGTTGATTAGGTAAAGTTGCAAAAAACGAGTCAACTTTACCTAGATCACAAAAATGATATTGTAATGAGTTTATGTCCGATTTAGATGAGTTCGACGGGTTAACTAATATAGACGCGTTTGCTTTACAGATTGAATCAATAACATGCTCTATGTATCTAGTTATGCATCCCGGTATTCCCGGAACTGCACCGGAGACCATCACAATTCTAGCGTAAGCGTAGGCGTAGATTGCTGAATTGTGTCTGGAAGACGGGTGGTCTTTCGTGTGAATGCTGATAACTGTTCTTTAGCTTAAAGATCTAGAATAAGAATTAGGATAGTCGTAGTTTGGCATGGCATGGCATTGGCATGTATCGGACATGTAGCCTTAAGTTAGAATCCATCGCGGATTAATTAAGTAGTATGTAAGTAATGTATCGCACATCAATAGTTATAAGTTTTAAATAAAGTCTTTTTAAAAACGTCCTGAGTCAATTTCGAATCTTGACTGGCGCAGCCAGTAATGCACGTGTAAAGCTCGCTCATATAAGAAGACTCACAAATCAGTCCCCGTGAAGCAGTTTACTGTGCCGTCTTGCACTTGCGCGAAATCTACGAACCGAAAGTCAAATTCGAATCAGGACAACAAGAAAGAAGACTTCCTAGCCCAGGCGGAAGAATGAGTTCGAGTGTACTGTGAGTAAACCTTTTCACGTCCATCTCTGTTCCTATCTAATTTTACTTGCTAGAATTTTAGTGTTATTTGATTTTTCTTAAATCGAACAAAATAAATTGCACTAGCATAGGCAATTTATTCTGTATCATTAAGTTTAATAATTAAATATTGAAAATTAATTTTAAATAAATAAATATTAAATTGTGTTTTAAAATATAAAAATTACATAGGTAATTAAACGAATGAAAGGATATATTAAAGAAATAGAAGTTAGAATTGTGATGGTCTCCGGTGCAGTTCCGGGAATACCGGGATGCATAACTAGATACATGGAACATGTTATTGATTCAATCTGTAAAGCAAACGCGTCTATATTAGTTAATCCGTCGAACTCATCTAAATCGGACATAAACTCATTACAATATCATTTTTGTGATATAGGTAAAGTTGACTCGTTTTTTGCAACTTTACCTAATCAACAGTTTACATTGAATAATCCATAAAATAGGTTAGGTTACCATTATTTCTTGAGCAAAAATAACGATATTACTGTCAGTACTCGCACAGTAAATATTTCTCCATTTTTTAATGTTTTTTTTTGTCAAAAATTACAAAATTACGCAGGATGAAAATTTTCTCACCAATGCCGCGGAGAAAATTTGTACATAATTAATTCAATTAACTTCATCTACTTGTACTCATAAACAGCTAACGTCGCAGTCACTAATCACCGACGTCAGCGCCGCTATAAATTTTTCAATTTTCAAGGACAGGCGGGCTATGTTTTAGTACGTAGGTGATCGTTCTCCTATTCTCTAACCTTCATGCAAGCAGATGTTGCCAGAGTTGTCAATTTACTTAGTAAGTTATAAAACCAAAGAAATATAATGAATGGATATTTTTTTATTAGGCAAGTACAATGTTATTCATTAGAGATCAATCAAAATAGTATTTAAGTAACAAAAATTATATAAACTCTGTAAAAGATTGTTTCGAAACGTGAAAATTCAGGCATTCAACAATTACCTACCCACCAAAAATAGAATAAAAAGTTTCTGTGTATCGCAAATTCATTAAAGATTTTGCTAAAGTCACCCAACCACTCACTAATTGTCTCAAGAAAAGGAATAAGATTTTATTGATTACATTATCTTGCGGGTAGTCGTACCGTAAACACGCGTATTTAGTGTGCTCAATTTTAAATTAATTAAAATCATTATTACATGTTTATTGTGAATATATATATGTTATAAGAATTAACTAGACTCACCTATACTCACTGCTCACTACTTCTCCTTAATTAAAAGATATCTGGAAGACTTATTTTTATGTCAACAATGGATGTTCAACTGGCAAATAATCTCTCTGAACTTGAGAAAATGTTTGGATCTCGAATGTGTGAATACGAAAAGAAGCTGCAAAAAGTCAACATGGAGGGCAATTCTTCGCATACAGATTTATCATCACTAACACGTGAGTTTGCTGAATTTAAATCGTTTGTTTGGCAATCCCTTTCAGCAATGAAAACTCAAATCCAATTATTCTGCCTTGGGCTTGATAGGCATGAAACGGCTATGAGAAGGAAAGTGCTTTTATTTCGTGGGCTGCCCGAAAAACAAAATGAGAACCTTATCAATGTAGTGTATGAACTAATATCCAGCCAATTGCAGTTGCCTGAGGTGAAAAAAGATTGCTTGAAAGTCTGTCATCGATTGGGAGCCTCACAAAATAAAACCCGACCTGTGCTGGTTAGATTTTATGATACCGAACACAGACAGTTAGTATGGGATAGTAAAACTGGACTTAAAGGCTCCGGTATAACCATCTCCGAGTTTTTGACGAAGAGTAGGCATCAAGTACCTATTCACTTCAGCGCGTAAACATTTTGGTATAAAACAATGCTAGTCGTCCGAAGGCAAAATAATAATAATTCATCCGGATAAATCTCGAAGGAAAATTGAAAGCATGGCAGAATTAGAACTGGTCACTGCTAAATATCCGTCTAGTTCAGATGTGCAGAATGCGCCACAAACTGAAACAATGGCTTGTACAAAAAAAATCTTCGATGAATAGTGCAAATGTTCCTAAGAAAACGCGCCGACGTTAACATCTGTTTTGTGTAGTTACATATTGCATTTGTACAACGTCCCATATTTAGCCGTGTTATGTATACTGTTTTGTGTCAGTAATCAATGTTTTTGTTTATACTTTAATCAACAAATATAGTTTTCTTAGTAGGTACATTATCAATCGTAAGACAATGTTTTCAAAAGATCAGATTAATAAACTTTAATAGGTATTATATATATTATTATATTTACTTTGAATACATTCATAGCTTAAACGTTTGACATAAAGTATAATTAAATATTCTATGACTGACGTTCAATACAAATGAATTTTAGAAAGTGATAACGTATGTTACTTTTATATCATACAGTGGGTATGTTCCGAAATACAACGCAGTGTACTGTCCAATGCAAATGACGTCATGAATCGACGCTATACTGGGGTAGCCCTTGGAGTCATAAGGAGTTTCCTAAAATCTTCATTTGTCAGCCTTTGAGAGGCTGGTGTATCTTCAACACTCCTTTGTTCATCCATTTTGAATATTACGCTGCTCTACTGTCTCAAATGGTTCAACTGCTTTAAGCACTAGGCACAATGCGTTAACGCGATATAAAAATCTAGAATGCAAAATCGAAATCTACTAACAACCATCCATCCATCACTGATCACCATAGAGTACTGCATAGATTACTGTTACTGTATATATACTAGAGAAGTACTGATCACTGTCACTGATCACTAATTAAGGGTATGTTCTGAAATACAACGCAATGTACTGTCCAATGCAAATGACGTCATAAATCGACGCTATACTGGTGATTCGTTCCAAAACATTGGACAGTATATGACGTCATACTTTTGCGCCATTTGGAAAAGTGTTGACGATTATTTTGTCATTTTGTGCTCCAAAAATCATCCTCCTAATGGATATACCATCAATTATTCTATAATTTTTTGTATTTGAATAAATAGAAACAAATTCTGGCATGCTTCATTCGGCAAACACACAATTAAAAATTGTTTTATTATATCCGGATATCCGACACAATATGGCGGCGGCACGCTAGTACAATAAAGTGTCAAATGATGACGTCATTTGCATTGGACAGTACACTGCGTTGTATTTCGGAACATACCCAAAATGTGTTTATAATGATTTGTACAGTATATTGTGGCTAGCTTTCTTTTTCATTTTCTTTTCTTTTTCTTTATTTTTTTTATACACACTAATTGTTTAGTAACTAATGTTAGCTTTAAGTATAAATTTCTTCCATCATGCCAGTGAGTAAGATGAGTTGCCCTTAAGGTTACTTTTTTAATTTTAAATATTGTTTAAGTTAATTTTTTTCTTTATTTACATTATTATTTTATTTAATTTTTTTATTAAGTATTTTATTAGTATTGTGCCTTTTTAATAATATGTATACAGATAACGACACAGATAATAATGATAGCTTTTTCTCATGTTCGTCTTCATCTAACAGCTTTTTAAGCCTGGACTCAGAGCCTTCCGTAGATCTTAACCTGCATGATCGCATTTCTACCCTCTTTTATCAATATCCTGACAATCTTAACATAGCTCACATAAACGCTCAAAGTATTCCTTGCCATTATTCTGACCTTCTCGCATCCATTGACAGTGCTCTTCTTGATGCTCTTCTAATTTCTGAGTCTTTTCTCAAGGCTTTCCTCCCTTCTACTCAATATTCACGACCTGGTTACATTCTTATTCGTAATGATAGGGTAGGCAAAGGTGGTGGAGGCGTTGCTATCTACTTACGTTGAGAAATTTCTTACAGGGTTATCAGCGTATCTCCATCAACTTACCCGGAATCTGCGGAAAATTTGTTCCTTGAAATCACACTTCATCATACAAAATTTTTTCTTGGAGTCTTGTATAGTCCTAACCTTAATATCAATTACTTTGATACATTAGACATACTTCTTAATACTTTCTGTCCTGTATATAACCATGTTATCTTGATGGGGTATTTCAACACACTTTTATTGAAAAATGATTTACGTACTTATAAATTGCAATCACTTGTGTCTTCTTATAACTTAGAAATCTTGCCTCTATCTGCCACTCATCACCCCCAATTGTACACCATCTCTTCTAGATCTGATTATCGTATCGTCTTTAATAGTGTTGCTAATCACGGACAAATATGCGCTTCATTGTCATATCACGATCTCATTTACCTATCTTACCGTGTACGTCCCCCTAAGTGCAAGCCACATTTTCGATATCTTAGAAGTTATAAGGGCATTAACTTGGAGACGTTGAGGGGCGATGCTAGTTTAATCGACTGGACACCGGTAATTGATTGTTCTAATATTGAGGACAAGGTGATTAACTTCAATTCTCTAATTTTAGACCTATATAATCACCATGCACCAGTATAACGTGTGGAAATAAGACATAATCCTGCTCCCTGGATCACAGCTGATATAAAAGACCTGATGGCGCGTAGAGATAGAGCTAAAAGAAGATATAAGCAATATTCCCTTGAACGCAATTTAACCAGCTTTAAAATACTACTAAATCGCTGCAATCGTTTGTGTAGAGATGCTAAAAGGCGTTATTTTCATGATACCCTCACAAATTGCGATACTGCAAAAGCCTGGACTTTTCTGAGATCTGTTGGTGTCGGAAAATATTCTGCTAGTGTGGGAAGTGAAATTAACTTGGATAATCTCAACGAAAACTTCGCCAACCCTCCTGTCATAGTCTCATCATTCACTAAAGCCAGAACCCTACTCGAAATATCCAAATGCCCAATGCCTCATTATTCCTCGTTTAATTTCACTTACATTACTGAAGATGATACCAAGCGATCCGTGCTTGCAATTTCATCTACTGCTATTGGAAATGATAACATCTGCTCTAAAATGATTATATTGATTCTTCCCTTTGTCATCCCTATTCTTACTCTATCTTTAATTTCTCTTTATCTTCTTTTTGCTTTCCGTCGTCATGGAAATTAGCTCATATTATCCCTATACTCAAAGTTTCGAATCCTTCATCTACAACTCATTATCGGGCTATTTCTATTCTACCATTTCTTTCAAAAGTGCTTGAACATATTGTCCACACACAATTGGCTAAGTTTCTTAAACGTAACAATATCTTAAGTACTTTTCAATCTGGTTTTAGGCCTGACCACAGTACAACTACTGCTCTCCTCGAGGTAATAGATGATATCCGGTGCGGTATAGACCAAAATTACTTAACGGTACCCGTGCTGCTAGATTTTAGTAGTGCCTTCAATTCAATTGATTTCGATATACTTCTTAGCATTCTTCATTCTATTAATGTGTCTCCAACTATTCAATGGTTTGATTTCTACCTCCGTGGTCGTTCTCAGTGTATTCGTTCAAATGAAACTTTATCTAAATGGTGCAACCTAGCTACGGGTGTTCCTCAAGGTGGCGTTCTTTCTCGTTTACTCTTTTCTGTCTTTATTGTGATTTATGTGTGATATCTTCAAACTTTCATCTCTACGCAGACGATTTACAGCTGTATCGTCATTTTCTAGTGACTGAAGCAAATTCAGCAATATTTTAAATAAATAAAGATCTAAATAAAATCTATGAGTGGTCCAGATCATATGGAATTGTTATAAATCCCAAAAAATCACAAACAATTATTATAGGCACCAGGTTTACTCGTAGCTTACTTGATTTTACTTTACTCCCAGCATTGCAAATTAATGGCACTCCACTGAGCATTTCAGAAACTGTTAAGAATCTGGGCATCATAATGGATTGCAAATTGACATGGAATGCACATATCACGGAAGTTAGCCGGAAAATCAATTATAATTTACATTCTTTAAAATGTCTTCAAAGTTTTTTGCCTTTATCAACGAAGATTTCTCTTGTCCAAACACTTATTTTCCCGATTCTTGATTATGCTGCTGTCTGTTATTTGGATGCAGACTGAGGAGCAATTAAAACAGCTTGAGCGCTTGCAAAACTTTGTATTCGTTACATTTTTGGGCTAAAAAAGTATGACCACGTTTCCCCCTATCGCAAACAGCTCAAGTGGCTCCCAATCCGACTTCGCAGGAATATTCGAATCCTATGCCTCCTTTTTAACATACTCTACAATCCAACATCACCACCATATCTACGTGATCGATTCCGCTTTGCTCGTTCTCCCGATGCAGTTTGCAGATCACATTTAAAAACTCGCCTAAATTTCCCTTCCTTCAGAACTAAGTACTATACTCATTCTTTTACAGTACATGCAGTTAGGTTATAGAATTCTCTTCCTGCTGCAATTCGTGAGGCTCAAACAGTTTCAGTGTTTAAAAGGCGAGTTAAAGAGCACTATCTTTCTTTGTCGTCCCAATGACTTGTAAATATATGTGTATCTACTTGTATTTTATTTTATATATGTATATAGTATAGTTTTTAGATATATGCATGTTTGTATGTATGGATGTATGTATATGTTTTTATTATCTTTATTTTATATTAAGTTTATTAATATTATAAAATTTATTATGAGGGTGCACACTAAATCAGCTTCTCTTTGAATCTGTCCAGTATCAGGCCTGCTGGAAGAAATTTCACTATGAAATAAGCAGTGCCTTTGTACAATATTTCTTTTTATTTTTCATTGTAAAATACTTCGTGTGTACATAAATTGTTAAATAAATAAGATTGAAATTACGGAACGATATGTAGCCGCTTTAGAGAGATGTAAAGAACTTTTGGTAAACGCACCCATTCTCCAATTCCCGGCTTTTTCGAAACTATTTGTACTCACCACTGATGCCTCAAACTATGCTCTAGGAGCAGTATTATCTCAAGGCGCCATCGGAACCGACAAACCAATAGCTTACGCTAGTAGAACTTTAAATGATGCGGAGACCAGATGCAGTACTATCGAGAAGGAACTGTTGGTAATAGTGTGGGCCGTAAAAACATTTAGACCTATCGTCGAAAATTTACCATTTTTACGGATCGTAGACCCTTGGCGTGTTTAAATTCTATCAAAGAACCTAACAGTAAATTTACGAGATGGAAGTTACGGCTTGCTGAGTTCGATTATGACATCGTTTATAAAAATGGGAAACGAAATTTCGTTGCCGACGTCTTATCCCGTGTTAAGGTAAACGCTCTGGGAAAAGACCAAAAATCAATAAAGGTTAACGTGGATAAGGATGAACCACTGCAAAGACACATAGACAGCTTAATCGAAGAAATCCAAAGATTACAAAATAAGGACACAAGTTCGATGGAAATATTATCGGAAATGGAGAAGACCTTATCTATCCCATCCGCTAAGAGCATCATATTCGATACCATCACCGACAGGTAGTACCATTTCAGCACCTGAAAAATTTGATAACTCACACACTTTTACTAGACATTCAGATACCGATGGTATTCCAATTCTAGAGGAAGCCATGGATATTAAGCCTTATCAAATATTTATCTTTACGTGGTATAGAGACAAAATAGCCGTTAAGAATTTATCGAGAGAAAAACAAAAGATCCTTGAAGTTCATAGTCCCCTGAATAGACCTGACCTAGTAAAACAATTCCTAAAGGAGTACATCAAACCTAAAATAAAACAATTCATTTACTTCGAAAACGACGCACATCGAAAACAGTTTTCATAGGCTGTAATCTAGACACGCGGTAGCGTGTCAAGCCAAGTTCAAGCAGAACAGCGAGCCGCACCGTGTGTAATATTACACGAACCATTTGGAGCCACTTTAGACCCCCTCATAACTCAAAAACTATTTCACATAAACGTGTCAAATTAGGCTCAAATATTGAGACTTGCGAGATACATATTATGTGCTTCAAATTTCATAAACACATCTCAAACGGTTATTTAGATATTAACGTCCAAAAATCATCATTTTATCACTGACTGACCTATAGATTAAATCTCTAACCCGGTTCCAGATGACCTAGAAAGTTCAAATTTGGTATGCAGATAGGTAATTAGGTGAATACAAAGGAATAAATCAGAAACTGGTAAATTTGTATCATTTTATTATAATTTTTACTTACTTAGGTATTTGATTCTATTAGGAACACTAAATTTTATTAACAATTAATAGTTAAGTATAATAATACTTATAACTGTAATAATGTATGTTTGTAAGAATCAGCAATCAGCAATCAAAACTTATGACAGCCGGTCTTAAATATATAACGAGTTGAATACCACCCTTAATTTTTTTTATCCAAATATTTCCTTTTTGGTACTTATAACTAAACTAAGAAAATAGTCGACTTTCGTATTTATTACATTATTATCTGGGATTTAGTATTAATTATTGTTTCAATATTTAGCGCATATCAATAGTGTAAGATCTTTAGTTATAAATAATTAAATAATAGGCATTGAGATATACTGATAATAGATAGGCATTTCGGACTTCAGTACACGGCACGCAGTGCGACCGTGCGACGCCGAAGGAGCGAGGTTGGCGCGGTGCGATAAAACCATGCCGCGAACGTGTCCGAGCAAGTGGGAGCCGCGCTCATAAGCTGTGCGGTTGTCTCTTGATATCTGACCTATAAGGTTGCAGTTCAATTTATGCTACGAATTTCATGTTTTCTTAAAAATACTTATATATCTGTGGTTCTATTAAATTACAATTGTTTTAGTAAGTACGTAGGTATCGCGTGTCTAGATGGTATAGGCAATAGTTTAATTCAAAAATTAATAGATAATAATTTTAGTATAGTTATAAGTAGGTATGTATACTTAACTCTGAATGAGTTTGAGAATGTGAACTTGTTGGTATGGTAACAAATTGTTTTTCTTGAGAACAACACATAACAGGTAATTTGTTACATAATCGTCTTAAATAATTATCTTTTTATTACGTAGGTATATTGTACAATTAGTCGTACAATAGAATTACTGGTGGGTGACACACTTACCTTACACCGAATTATTAAAATGCCTCCCGATGGAAGTTGCCTATTCCATTCGATTGCATATTCATTTGAGTATAGTAATATACAACAAACAAATAGGTTGCGTAAGACTATAGTAGAGTATATATATGCCGTAACTGGGATGATTTTAAGTATGTACACTAGCGCTCCAACCTGCTTTGAAGAAGAGTATCGAGCAAGCATGCTTACTTCGACAACTTATGGAATTCGTATATGAGAACTAGCCAAGTCAGACCTTAAGCTACAGTATATTATCCTGAGTTATAAGAAGAAATAATATTTTATGTTGTTATAAATTTCAGGACTGACCATTGAACTTGGCACCCATTTAGATCTCACTTCTTTTGTTTTTTTTTTATAGGATAGGGTGACAAACGAGCACACAGTCCACCTGATGATAAGTGGTTGCTGTGGCCCATAGACATCTACATCTATCCTCGATTACGAATCAAAATGCAGATGCGTTGTCACCCGTGAGGACTAAGATGGAATGCCTCGTTTCCAGTAAAAAGGGTCTCCGGTTCTCTACACTCACCATACGAAATACAGCAGCATTAAGCTACTATTTCACGCTGGTATTCTGTTTTGTCGTGAAAGTCAACAACCAAGGCATATATCATAGTATTGAACTTGGCTCTCATTTCATATTTATGTTTTTGATGGGATTGAGTTATTTAAAAAGGGAACAGTTAAGATCTTTGAATGCAAGCGAAGGGTAGTCTATGTGGAGGATCAGAATGAGCAGCGTGAAATAATAAAAAAATACACTTATTGGTAAAACATGCCAAAGAGGTATAAAAGAGACAATAATACACTTAAAACGTACTTACTTCTGGAACAATATGGACTTAATAGTAGTCACATTCATAAACTCTTGTGAGGTTTGTAAGCGCACGAAATATGACCGTAAGCCTTTAAAACCTGAACTTCAGTTAACCCAAACTCAAAACAAACCATTTCAAGAAATCTTTATAGACGTTTTTACCGTAGAAGGAAAATCCTATTTAACAATCATCGATGCCTTTAGTAAGCTTAGATAAACAATAGAAATAAACAACAGGTCAACCCCAGAAATAATTAGAGCTCTTATTAAATATTTCTCTATGTATGGCGTACCACATAGAGTAAGTGCAGATTCGGGAACCGAATTTAATAACGTACTAATGAAAGAAACCCTTAGTTTTTAGAAAATAGATTTGCATATAGGGCTGCCATCTCTAAAACTTGGCCCCCAGGACCGGAAGCAGATTTTGCAACTTTCACCCCGGATAATTCAATACTTTTATCATTCACTTACAGCGTCTTTTGTTGCATGAAATTGTCTGTTTAATAGTTTTTAATAACTTTAATTATAATTCCTTGCTTCATTTTTCAGATATGATTATAACAATGTAGTTTCCCTACTTACTTGGTAACTTCGCACATATTTTAGAGATTTTTTTAACGGTTTAGTGACTTACTTCCGGTATGGCTGCCTTGTGTTGGCTCTTTGACGTAAGCTCATTTCCTTTTTCGTGCGCGGTAACTATCGCACGCGCTCTGCAAGCAACATGCCAAAAAGAAGCGCACAGTCGAAACTTGAACACTATGCTCGAAAAATACGTAAAATCGAAGAAAAAGAAAGGCAAGACGAAGAATAAGGCCTTTACAACTATTATCGTCAGAAGACGAAGGTAAGGAAAAATTACAATCTTTAATTAGTGACCAAAAAGTGCACAGTGTTATCAGCTTCGTAAATGCTCTGGGATTGACTGCGAGTCAATAACTTTGACATTTTTCGAAACTAAATTATAAAATAGACGTTGTCACACCTAACTAATTTACTTTAATTGCATCGGGGTCGACTGCGAGTCTTCAACGATGACAAACATGCAGAAATTATGTACAATCTAAAAGAGATGTAACGTTCGTGGAAATATTTACAATTTTATTATCACACTACCCTCAATCGGTTATCTTCACAATTAAAATTGCAAACTGTAATTTTAGGTAACGAGGATCTTGACGTGACCTTGGGTAACGATAACGAACCCATCGTGGAACCAATAGCCGGGACACCTGATGTTTTGCACAACGTGGATCCGGTATACGATGGTAATCAACGTGATGGTCATACGGAATCATGTCCTCAAGAGGAAACCAATAGTTCCGCAGAACCCGAGCTTGACCCCGATCTACTGTCAGCCCTCGGTGAAGCCACGTCGGACTCGCCTGATTATAGCAATAACATTCACGGTAATTTATCAAAATTGTGGCCCCCCTTGCTTAAGAAAGGAATGCCTATATCTAGTAAAGACATCCTTATGAAGGATTACTCTATACCAGACAATTGTAGACTTTTACAAGCGCCGAAATTGAATGCAGAAATCTCGACGGCAGTACCAGACATGGTTCGCAACCGGGACAAGACACTTACACCGTCTCAACAGCTCGGTACGGGCATCACTGCAATCAACAGAGGCATGGACCTGCTGCTGAAGAGTGATAACAAGGTTCTAGCCATGAAACACTTGAGCAATGGTTGCCGCCTACTTTGTGACTCACACTACTTGGCAACGCAGGCACGAGTAAAATTAATCACCCCTAGTTTGGACAAGGCCTTCTTAAATATTGTTAATGGGTGGATCAACTTTTTTACCCACACCAGGTGTCCCTAGCAGGTTTTTTTACTTCATGACTTAATTAAAAGTTTTTTATAGGTTAATGGTCTTCTAAACACATAACAAATAATCAGGCATCATTAGGAAAATTCTAAAGTTACAGAAAATTAACAATTTGTTTTGATTTTTAGGGTAACTCAGTATACCAAAAAAGAGCTCCCATACAAAAAATCCTTGTCCTCAGACCATAGTCTCTCATGTTAATTCCCGTTGAAATAATTTTTTTCTATAAAAACCTGCCTTGAAATTAATTTTACAAAGAGACAAAACAATAAACTTTATCAAGATTAACCACTGACATTAAATAAACATAAAATATTTGAAGAAAAAAAATAATTTAGGACTGTCCCTCAATAAATACCTTTTGTACGTGTATGCTGAGTTACCTCCAAAATTTGCGTTAATAGAACGCCTAGATGGTATGTCTTGCTGTTGCTAACTTCATTTAAGTCGTATGCGGTAACAACGGCGGGCGAAACTTTGATGAGTGCCGACAAGTCAATCAGTCTGCCTCGAACGCTTACAGAGAGTGCGCGTACCTTTTTGTGCCGTCAACTGAGTTACCACATTTTCTCGTAAAATGTAAGTAGTAACCTTGTAATAATAATATTCTATAGTACTAGCTGTGGTTATCGACTAAATCATATGTCACTTATTTTTTTAATACTTATAATAAAATGTATTTTTGATCAAAGAACTTGAATTGTCTCCTCAGTTACCAGTATACTGAGTTACTTTGAAGGTAACTCCATAGACATCGTCAGTAACTTCAGAGACATTCGCGCACTGTTGAACACATTGTGGCGTTAAACTTAAATAAATACCTATTTTTATATATGATTCTTGTATTACTATTTCATTTTCAATATGTACTTCTCTTATTTCATTAGCACATTATTTTCAATGGTAATTATCCTCACTTAAATGTTAAGTATAAGTGCGAAAGTGAGTGTTTGTTGGTAACAACCTATTAACACAAAAACTACTGATGGGTTTGCATTAAATTCGACACACAGTATACCGTGACAGTATAAACACAAGCACAAGTACACTCTCTATTCCCTCACTCTCATTTTCCGGTGGGACGGTTACGACCAGAGAGAGAGAGAGAGAGATCAAGTCCAGATCGAATGGCTTTAAGTGCTTCCCAAGGATGCACGAAGACTAAGAACCTAACCTTCTAACTGCAGGCTGCTACTGATAATTTATTGACACTAAACATCTATAACTGATTTTGGCTTAGCCCGGAATTCTAACCCGGGATCTCACGTTCATCAACCGCGGTTACGGCCATCATACAAACGAGGCAGTCAAACCATTGAAGTCATATACATGTCGAATTAAATAAAGGAAATATCGTGACCTAGATAAGGCTATAAGATACTTTTATTTCGGTAAAAAGTCGAAAGCGGGAGCTAGTTCTTTCCAATTTACATGTCTTATTTTTTATATTGCATTGAATAATTTCTTATGAACTGAAACATAAAAACTGTATTTCTTCCTTCCTTAGATATGCAATGGCACGTTTAACAGCAGCAGGAAAACAAAAGCTATATCGAGATAGGCTTAAAAATAACCCTGAAAAATATGAAGAAAACAAAAGAAAACATAGAGAGCACTACCACAAAGTGAAAAGATTAGCAAAAGATTTCTCACCGAAGGAAAGACAACAAGCTAATTTGATTTGGAAACTAAGGCAAAGGGAATATAGGAAAAGAAGAAAGAATCTACAAAGTATTATAGATGTGACACCGCCAAGTTCTCCATTACCTAGAGTACAAGATATTCAAGCAGTCCACCAACCACCACCGGCACCACCGGTTTCAAATGCGTCTAGAGGGCGAGAACGAAAAAAGTGAAGAAACATAAATCTAAAGTATATAGAGCAAACAAAAAATTGGAAGAGTAAAATAAAAAAGTTGAAGAGATTGTGTGAAAAATATAAGAAAAAACTAATAACAAAAAGAAGTAAAAAATAACAAGAAACCAGAAGACAAGCAAAGCTATAATCTTTTGACCAAGTCTATAAAAGATCGGTACAAGACGATAAGGAGTCTCAACGAGAAAAGACTGCTTAAAAGCATTTTTAATACTGGCTTTATTGAAAGATCTAGAAAGAAAGCAGAATTGCTCAAAGAAACACTCGGAATACACAGAGAGTATCGTAAAAAACCAAAGACCAATCGTAGCATACGAAAAATTGGCGAATTTTCTTCCTTAGCTGTACTAAGGAAGAAAATTCGCCAATTTTTCGTACGCGACGATGTGTCTAGACCTACAGCTGGAAAAAAAAGAAACAGTGACAAGAAATGGAAATAAAATGCAGAGAAGATACTTACTGGATACAATGAAAAAACTTCACATAGAATTTAAGAAAGAAAATCCAAACACAGCGTGCTCATATTATTATTTCACGAAGCATCGACCATTTTATGTCATTGCTCCTTCCATTGATGCCAGGGAAACCTGTATGTGTAAAACGCACGCAAACATGTCGTACAAGGCTCAGGCGTTGACAAAACAAGGTCAACTAAATACAAAAGATTTGAATGTCATTATTCGAAAGACAGTATGCAGCGATCGGTCAAAGGATTGTATGTACAATAAGTGTAAAAAATGCATGAACCAGAAGATAGACTACGATCAAAGAAAAATTGATGGCACTATAAAATACAGTGAATGGGTAGGGAAAGAAGTCAAGTTCGAGAAAGACGGTAAAATAATAAAAGCAATCAAGAATGTAAAAGAGGAAAAAATTGAAGAAGTTGCACATCTAAGACAAAAATTTGAGAAGGATATTATTTCTTTCAAAAAGCATATATACAATATTAAAATCCAGTTTCAAAACTTTCGCGAGTGTTTGAGTAAAATGCAACCCCTGTGCCCTATTGTAGTCGACTTTATTGAAAATTATAATTGTAAATATCACGAAGAGGTGCAATCTCATCATTTCGGAGGGTCCAGAAACCAAATAACATTACATACTGTAGTGGTTTACACTTACAACCACGAAAAACAACATGCAGCTAATTCCTTCTGCTCCGTTTCTGCCTCAAATTGTCATCAGCCTGCAGCCATCTGGAGCCACTTACAGCCGATTTTAGAATGGGTAAAAAATTCACATGAAGCTGTTGATACTATTCATTTCTTCTCAGACGGACCATCGACTCAATATCGCTAAAAGCAAAACTTCTATCTGCTTTGCACAAAATATTTTGATTATGGGTTTACAGCAGCTACTTGGTCTTTCTTTGAAGCCGGTCACGGTAAAGGCCCTGCAGATGGAATTGGAGGGTTTCTAAAGCGTTATGCTGATAATTTGGTAGCTACAGGTGCGGATATTCCGAATGCAGATGCGTTTTTCAAGCAACTTGAAAATACCAGTAAAATCAAGATGTTTTTGATAAAAGAGGAGGCTATTAAAAAACTGCAAGATGATCTGCCGAATACTATCCCACGTCTGATTGGAACATTGCAGGTTCATCATGTATTTACAGATAAAAGAAATATCGTAAAATATACAGAGCTTTCCTGCTTTGTAAATTTACAAAGAGAGGTTTTTGCAACTGCCTGAACCCCAAAACGTACCAAGTGAATTGTAATGCTGCTAAGCAGTTAAATGTAGACCCTACTAAGCAAATCCACCTGCAAATCTCCGAACCAAAAAGACACGATGTTCTAGATCCATCAGATGAAGATGTCCCTCTTGCCGTGTTGAAGCAAATCCAAAATATACCATCCCAACGAAGTATTTATCGAGCTCTCTATGGATCTTCATCTGATAGTGACGACGAGTCACAAATTGATAAGGAAAATCGTAAATCGATGGCTGTAGATGATAAATTTCGTTTTCAAAATGTCCATATAGAGGAGGACCAAGTAGCTTCCACTAGTTACGACAAAATTTCTCAACAGGTATCAATTGGTGATTTTTTACATGTTTATGTTTATGGCAGTAACAAAAAAAAGAACATTTATTCTTACGTTTGCAAGGCTTTGTCCTCTATAGAAGTAGACGGTGAAATTAAAGTTATGTTTTTACGGGTAGTTAATAATGATGCGAAGAAGTTCAGAGTAGACGAAAAGGATATCAGCTACGTAAATTATGAAGATGTTATTAGCATCTTGTCGGTGCCAAGCCTTCTAGAAAAATATATTTTTATTATATATTTTTGAAAAATAACTACTGCCGCAATTTGATTTCAAGATTATAAATATGACGAAGTTGATTATTAATAGTAGAATATTTGTCATAAATGTGGTATTATTTTGTTCCTTATTTGTAAATCAAATTTCTTATATTAGTATGATTGTTACTTACTTCAAAGTCATTATGTTTAGAAGTAGGTAATTTTTTTAAATATTAAAAAAAAATAAGTTCGCTGATTTTATGTCTTAGGTGTTACCAAGTTTGTCTCTGAAGTTACTTTTTGTCCCTAATTTTAAATTTTCGTTTTTAAACGTGGTGATCTTCCTGCTTACATCAGAATCTATATTTTTATATCACAATATACTGTAGATAAAAGGGCATCTGTAGGATAGAGTTTTTGCGTTTATCTAATTACTTATTTAGTTTTAATGAAAAGTTTCGTGTTTATTTTTGATGTTGGTAACGCAAGATACAATTTATTGATTACTTTTAATATAAAAACTAAACAATTGTTAAGACTGACTTTATTACAGCAATTAATTTTGCGTGCAAAACTGAATAAAAACTACGAATCATTTATATATTTGTTTTATTCAGACTATATTGATCATTATATAAAGGTTACGCAGTAGACTATTTTTAGAGTGTGCTAATACATTTTCGCAAATTGCGGCCAAAACAATAAATCAACTTCGTGCCCCTTTGAAATATACAAAATAGTTGATATTTCGAACACACTTTTCGTGTCGGAATGCACATATTAAATATTTATTTTTAAAAAAAATTTTTTTGCCTGAGCTCTCCAAAATGTGGGTCGAATAGTTGTTTGACCCTATGAGTCCGAACGGGACGAATCACTATTTGGTTCGTCCTTGTTTGAGAAAATTAAATCCGCCAAGGCCATTGAGAAGCAAGGCCTTTCCATTAAAAAGCCTGTAAAAACTGCAAAGACACCTCAACAGTCCAGCGCCCGTCCATCCTACCTGGGAAACTGAAAACGGCTATCCCATACCTTTTCACACGCCTGTGAGTCAATCAGTAACCCCTAAAAATAATCTATCATATACTGAAAAATCAGATATGATAAAAGCCATATCGGAGTGTAATGCGACTAAAAACCAATTTATATCTAAAATATTTCTTACGCGGAAGCCTAACGGCGATAAACGCTTTAAATTAAATTTGAAGCCATTAAATAGACTAATAAAAAACGAACATTTTAGAATGGAGGATTATCGAACTGCATGCAAATTAATACCACGCCATGGATATCTCGCTACCATCGACCTAAAAGATGCATATTTTCTTTTAGCCATTAAGCCTTTGACCGCAAATACTTAAAATTCGAATTTCAACCCAATAATTCGTACAAAACTCACACATTTCGCTTTAATACATGCCGTTCGGTTTATTCGTAGCTCCGCGGGTATTCACTAAGGTTATCAAGGAAGTTATGGCCTACCTCAGACACCGCGGCTTTCAATCAGTGTCCTATTTAGACGATATCAAGGTTTTTTACGTGGTAGAGCCATGCTGCAGTTATATTAGTAGTATAGTTGTTCCACGAATGGGTCGGCTCGACCGGGGAAGAACCACGCTCTCACAGAATACCAGCGTGAAATAGTAGCTTAATGCTGCTGTATTTCGTATGGTGAGTGTAGAGAACCGGACACCCTTTTTTACTGGAAATGAGGCATTCCATCTCAGTCCTCGCGGGTGACAACGCATCTGCATTTTGATTTGTAATGGAAGATAGATGTAGATGTCTATGGGCCGCAGCAACCACTTATCATCAGGTGGACTGTGTGCTCGTTTGTCACCCTATTCTATAAAAAAAAAAAAAAAAAAATATCTTATGCATTGGAGATTTTAAATTACTTTTAAAGAACTTTGAAATTACTCGAGTTCCAAGGCTTCGTTGTTAATTATGACAAAAGTATGTTAAAACCGTGACAATCCTGTACATATTTAGAATTCTGTTATGGTACCAATAACCTTAGTATAGAATTACCAGACAATAAGCGACGTTATATTGCCCGAGTGGGTTTCTAAATTTACAAAATTCAGTCATGTTCTATTCGTGAGTTAGCACAACTCATTGGTATACTAGTCGCCGCATGCCCAGCCGTTAAGTACGCTTGGGTGTACATTAAGATCTTACAGCGTCAGAAGTTACTTGCATTACTTAAGCATGATAATAATTACGAAGTCAAAATTAACCTGACTAATACTATATCAGAAGATTTGTTTTGGTGGTTGTCAAATATCGACACAACACGTAATTTTATGCGACAGCCAAAATTTGCCATCGAAATTTACACCGACGCGTCGCGATCAGGCTGGGATGCCGTTTATAAGAACGCTCAAATGCATGGTAAATGGAAGTCATCAGAAAAAGAATTCCGTATCAATTACTTAGAACTGATGGCGGCCTTTTTAGGCTTGAAGTCATTTACCAGCAAGGTGTCCAACTGTGCAATATCACTACGCATGGACAATACCACAGCGATTAGTTATATAAATCGTATGGGGGGTATTCAATAGTAGTTACGTTGTACCAGTTCTGGCGCAAAAGTAGTTACGTTGTACCAGTTCTGGCGCACTAGTAGTTACGTTGTACCAGTTCTGGCGCAAAAGTAGTTACGTTGTACCAGTTCTGGCGCACTAGTAGTTACGTTGTACCAGTTCTGGCGCACTAGTAGTTACGTTGTACCAGTTCTGGCGCACTGAGTCAGAAGTGGTACAAGTACGACGTTCGTAGACTCACGATCCTAAATAAAAAGAAAAGTTTTCGCATGCTCTGATCACGAATCTGCGGTCCATTTTTGCGTAGGATGCACGGTTCGATGTGCAGATCAATTAACTCTTATCTAATTTATATCCGGTGTAGGCCTCAACCGTCATTAGCGCTCCATTGTCCTTATCTACTTATCTATTGTTCGTTCAATACCGTCATTATCTAATATTCGTCAGCGTGTGGGTCGGCTTATGCTATTATATTATACTCCTTGGTTCCTATCTACAACGGTAATCTGAATCATCAATAAAATACATTACCTAATTTTGTTACAATTTTTATTTACGAAATACAAAATCTTATTACTTATTATCTATAAAATAGGAGCGAAACATCTCATCCACTAAAATATCGTTGTACAATGTGTTCCCTGTAAATATACTCGTAAAACTATGCATTGAACATCCCTGAAAATTATATAGACAAATACATTAAGCAATATTCGCCACAAACTGAAGTCCACTCATTCTGAATCCTATCAACATTCCAGTTCCATCTTTTACAATTTCTTTTTAAAAACTCTAGATGATATCGTACAGGTGTCCGTCCATATGAATCAAAATATTGACCGACGTCATTCGTATCGATATATAAAGCTACCTAATGTGACCCTGGTTTATAATCTGTACCCAAATTGCATATTACCTAGTCAGGTCATAAATTCTATCACATGCTTAATATAAAATAATTGAAACAAGTTTATTCATTATGTAACCATTTATATACCAAAATGAACTTAACAAAACATAGATTCTCATGACACTATAGTTTATTCAAAATGACCTGCGTGATTTTGAATACAGGCCTTCAATCTGCGCGGCCAGTCGTCTATCGCAGCACGAACGAGGTCTATGTCAATATCGGCGGCTGCCTTAATCAAGGATGTCTTGAGTGACTCCAAATTGGGATGAGGCTTTGAGCACGCCTTCTCCTCCAAGTGTTGCCATATCTTGTAATCTAACGAATTCAAATCTGGACTGGAGGAGGGCCAGTCTTCGTGCCGGATGAAGTCGATTTCACGCGCCGCCAGCCAGTCTTGTGTGCTCTTCGCTCTATGAGCTGACGCCGAATCTTGTTGGAATACCCAGTGCCTGTTATTGAACATGGTATGAGAAACAGGTTACACAAGGTTCGTCAGGACTGTATTTTGATACACAACTACATTCGTTTTTACACCTTTCTCACAAAAATGTACCTTTGTTAAGCCCCAATAAGAAACTCCCAACCATACCATGAGCGAGGATGGAAAATGACCTCGTTGGATACGCGGAATACGGTTGCTCGCTTCTTCACTACTGTGTGCGTACACCTTATCATTTTGTTTGTTGTAGCTCTTTTCTACGGTAAAAATTTTTACATCCGACAAAAGAATTTCCCGATATTTTTTCCCGCGTACCGCTTCGACAAAGCGCGGCATCTCTTCAGTCTCAGGTCCATTAGACGAGCATTCAAACGATGTCCTGTTTTTCTTCGATATGCCCGAAGCCCTAAGTCTTCATTTAACACCCTTTTACACCTTATCATTTTGTTTGTTGTAGTTCTCTCTACGGTAAAAATTTTTTCATCCGAAAAAAGAATTTCCCGATATTTTTTTCCCGCGTACCGCTTCAACAAAGCGCGACATCTCTTCAGTCTCAGGTCCATTAGACGAGCATTCAAACGATGTCCTGTTTTTCTTCGATATGCTCGAATCCCTAAGTCTTCATTTAACACCCTTTTCACCGTGGTTCTGCTTAACCTCATCTGAAGGGCCAACAGTTTCTGCTTACGTTTGGGGTTTCTTTGAATTCGCGCCTTCACAGCTTTTATCACTGCTGGAGTCCTAACAGACCGAGGGCGACCACTTCTTGACCCGTCATCTACACTAGAGTCTTCATTGTATCGTTTGATGGTACGATAAACGAATCTTTTGGTTATATTCAAATTTTTCAGTATGTCAAAAATTTGAATTGGCGCGGAACCGCAACGATGCAACGCAATAACTGCAACACGGTCTTCTTTAAACGTCCACTCCATATTAAAAAATTAGTAAAATTCTAAAAAGTATACAGTTTTATTTTCATGAACAATTCGAAATTCGAATCCAATAAACTTTTTTGTGGCCAGCATTCTAAAAGAAAAGTTTTTACTGTGTGACAATACTTATGACCTGACTAGGTATATATCTACTACTATATATCTATTATAGGTCTATTAGCAGCATAAACATTATTTTCTAGACTGGGGTGAATCTTTTTCAGATGTTGTTGTACATCTAGTGTATCCATGATATTACTGCTATTAGTAGATTATTACAGTACAATCTACTCAATGACTAACATAGGAATGATCAATTATGTGATTTCTAAATATTAAATTGCATTTTTTTGTATTATTTTTGTACGTATTTGAGTAATCGATACACTGAATAAGACGGAACACGAAGTAATGATGAGATAAGCAACAGAATGTGAGATAAGCTTGTTGACGCATAAAGTTATTATCAATTCCACTGTAGAAATTCTTTAGATTAGAATTATTACTTACTGGTACTATATAAGACCAAGCAACTGCAGTCATGGAGTTAGTGTATGGTCGTTTAACCGCAGTGGATCTATCAATACTATATTTGTGTTACTTCAAGGCATCAAAGGCCATAGATGTAAGTGTTTATTCTATTACCAAACTTACTTTTCTTTCTGTTATTTTCTTACGTGTGTATGATTTAGTGTTAACAAATTATATTTAAATATTGTGTGTGTATATGATTAAGCCGTGGTAGCTCAGATGGGGTTAGCGCAAGCTGTAAATTTTACAGTACGCGACGCGGGTTCGATCCCCGCCGACACCAATTAAATTGTTAATTGCAATTTTAAGTGTTTATTCTATTGACAAACTTACTTTTCTTTTTGTTATTTTCTTACGTGTGTATGATTTAGTGTTAACAAATTATATTTATATATTGTGTGTGTATATGATTAAGCCGTGGTAGCTCAGATGGTTAGCGCAAGCTGTAAATTTCACAGTACGCGACCCGGGTTCGACCCCCGCCGGCACCACTTAAATTGTTAATTGCAATTTTAAGTGTTTATTCTATTGACAAACTTACTTTTCTTTTTGTTATTTTCTTACGTGTGTATGATTTAGTGTTAACAAATTATATTTAAATATTGTGTGTGTATATGATTAAGCCGTGGTAGCTCAGATGGTTAGCGCAAGCTGTAAATTTCACAGTACGCGACCCGGGTTCGACCCCCGCCGGCACCACTTAAATTGTTAATTGCAATTTTAAGTGCTGATTTACCACGTGCTCGGCGGTGAAGGAAAACATCGTGAGGAAACCTGCATGTCTGAGAAAATTTCGAAGGCATGTGAAGTTCGCCAACACGCATTGAGACCGCGCCGCGGATATTTCCTAGCCATAAATACAAAGACAATAGTAGAAAGTAAAAAGTTAAAAAATACTTTTTTAACAAAGACAGTCATTAGTGATCATTAGTGAATGTGATTCTGTTTACTTAAATTACAGGAAGACAAGAGCAGGAGGAAGAAATGGGATGATGGGAAGTAATGAAGAATGAATTGTTATGTGAAGTTTGTTGGAACAAACATATTTTAGTCACGTGTAAATACTTTTAACATTTTGGTTCAAAATGACACTAAATCTAAAAAATATTAGATACATCATCGACATGGACGGATTTTACATTATATATCCTCAGAAACATTTTCAATGTAGAGAAATGGCTATTCTAGACGTAAAACTATCCAATAAAAATGATGCGTTTATCGATCATTATTTGTTTCGGCCAAGTTATCCTTTCAATTATTTGTCGCCAAAAGACAAAAAAAACTGTTCGTTATTGTGAAACACACGTGCACGGCATTCCATATTTTGATGTGACCGAAGAATTAAAATGTGCCTACAAACAAGAGAACATCATTCGCATATTAAATTGGTATATTAGAAATTTGTGCAAAGACGAAGTGATCGCATACAAAGGTGGTTCAACAGAAAAACAATTTTTAAAAATGTTGACGACGAATGATAGAATTTTTAATATTGAAGAATACAAATGTCCAAAATACAATGATTTGGTAAATGTCATAAATTTAAACAAACGTTATGTGTGTAATAATCATATATTTGCAAAAAATAATCACAAAATTTTACATTGTTCTTGTGACGAAGTGTGGGTTTTTTACAAGTGGTTATTGCTTGAAAATAAAATTTTAAATTAATCATAAATTTTGTTTGATTTCCCAAAAACATTAGTTATAGTATACTATATAATACAAAGGTGGTTCAACAGAAAAACAATTTTTAAAAATGTTGACGACGAATGATAGAATTTTTAATTTTTAAAGAATACAAATGTCCAAAATACAATGATTTGGTAAATGTCATAAATTTAAACAAACTTTATGTGTGTAATAATCATATATTTGCAAAAAATAATCACAAAATTTTACATTGTTCTTGTGACGAAGTGTGGGTTTTTTACAAGTGGTTATTGCTTGAAAATAAAATTTTTAATTAATCATAAATTTTGTTTGATTTCCCAAAAACATTAGTTATAGTATACTATATAATACAAAGGTGGTTCAACAGAAAAACAATTTTTAAAAATGTTGACGACGAATGATAGAATTTTTAATATTGAAGAATACAAATGTCCAAAATACAATGATTTGGTAATGTCATAAATTTAAACAAACGTTATGTGTGTAATAATCATGTATTTTTTTTAGATTTGGATTTCCTTGATGATAGTTTACATTTGGCAAATTATATAAAGGTTGCATTTCATCAAAGCACCATGTGATCTGATTAAAATCACAATTACATATTTCTGTAACTGATTTTATGAAATTTGTTAAGAAATTTGACTTCCCACATCCACTTGGTCCTGCCACAATAGCAGTAAACGGATGTATAAAGTGAAATATTACACACGTCTAAAGTTCTAAGGTATGAAATGAAAAATGAAAGTGTTGGTGAAAACAATTCAAACAAAATTTATAATTAATTTAAAATTTTATTTTCAAGCAATAACCACTTGTAAGAAACCCACACTTCGTCACAAGAACAATGTAAAATTTTGTGATTGTTTTTTGCAAATACATGATTATTACACACATAACGTTTGTTTAAATTTATGACATTTACCAAATCATTGTATTTTGGACATTTGTATTCTTCAATATTAAAAATTCTATGATTCGTCGTCAACATTTTTAAAAATTGTTTTTCTGTTGAACCACCTTTGTATTATATAGTATACTATAACTAATGTTTTTGGGAAATCAAACAAAATTTATGATTTGGATTTTGGATATTTGTATTTTCAAAAATTAAAAATTTATCATTCGTCGTCAACATTTTTAAAAATTGTTTTCCTGTTGAACCACCTTTGTATTATATAGTATACTATAACTAATGTTTTTGGGAAATCAAACAAAATTTATGATTAATTAAAAATTTTATTTTCAAGCAATAACCACTTGTAAAAAAACCCACACTTCGTCACAAGAACAATGTAAAATTTTGTGATTATTTTTTTGCAAATATATGATTATTATACACATAACGTTTGTTTAAATTTATGACATTTACCAAATCATTGTATTTTGGACATTTGTATTCTTCAATATTAAAAATTCTATCATTCGTCGTCAACATTTTTAAAAATTGTTTTTCTGTTGAACCACCTTTGTATGCGATCACTTCGTCTTTGCACAAATTTCTAATATACCACTTTAATATGCGAATGATGTTCTCTTGTTTGTAGGCACATTTTAATTCTTCGGTCACATCAAAATATGGAATGCCGTGCACGTGTGTTTCACAATAACGAACAGTTTTTTTTGTCTTTTGGCGACAAATAATTGAAAGGATAACTTGGCCGAAACAAATAATGATCGATAAACGCATCATTTTTATTGGATAGTTTTACGTCTAGAATAGCCATTTCTCTACATTGAAAATGTTTCTGAGGATATGTAATGTAAAATCCGTCCATGTCGATGATGTATCTAATATTTTTTAGATTTAGTGTCATTTTGAACCAAAATGTTAAAAGTATTTACACGTGACTAAAATATGTTTGTTCCAACAAACTTCACATAACAATTCATTCTTCATTACTTCCCATCATCCCATTTCTTCCTTCTGCTCTTGTCTTCCTGTAATTTAAGTAAACAGAATCACATTCACTAATGATCACTAATGACTGTCATTGTTAAAAAAGTATTTTTTAACTTTTTACTTACTACTATTGTCTTTGTATTTATGGCTAGGAAATATCCGCGGCGCGGTCTCAATGCGTGTTGGCGAACTTCACATGCCTTCGAAATTTTCTCAGACATGCAGGTTTCCTCACGATGTTTTCCTTCACCGCCGAGCACGTGGTAAATCAGCACTTAAAATTGCAATTAACAATTTAAGTGGTGCCGGCGGGGGTCGAACCCGGGTCGCGTACTGTGAAATTTACAGCTTGCGCTAACCATCTGAGCTACCACGGCTTAATCATATACACACACAATATTTAAATATAATTTGTTAACACTAAATCATACACACGTAAGAAAATAACAAAAAGAAAAGTAAGTTTGTCAATAGAATAAACACTTAAAATTGCAATTAACAATTTAAGTGGTGCCGGCGGGGGTCGAACCCGGGTCGCGTACTGTGAAATTTACAGCTTGCGCTAACCATCTGAGCTACCACGGCTTAATCATATACACACACAATATTTAAATATAATTTGTTAACACTAAATCATACACACGTAAGAAAATAACAAAAAGAAAAGTAAGTTTGTCAATAGAATAAACACTTAAAATTGCAATTAACAATTTAATTGGTGTCGGCGGGGATCGAACCCGCGTCGCGTACTGTAAAATTTACAGCTTGCGCTAACCCCATCTGAGCTACCACGGCTTAATCATATACACACACAATATTTAAATATAATTTGTTAACACTAAATCATACACACGTAAGAAAATAACAGAAAGAAAAGTAAGTTTGGTAATAGAATAAACACTTACATCTATGGCCTTTGATTCCTTGAAGTAACACAAATATAGTATTGATAGATCCACTGCGGTTAAACGACCATACACTAACTCCATGACTGCAGTTGCTTGGTCTTATATAGTACCAGTAAGTAATAATTCTAATCTAAAGAATTTCTACAGTGGAATTGATAATAACTTTATGCGTCAACAAGCTTATCTCACATTCTGTTGCTTATCTCATCATTACTTCGTGTTGCGTCTTATTCAGTGTATCGATGACTCAAATACGTACAAAAATAATACAAAAAAATGCAATTTAATATTTAGAAATCACATAATTGATCATTCCTATGTTAGTCATTGAGTAGATTGTACTGTAATAATCTACTAATAGCAGTAATATCATGGATACACTAGATGTACAACAACATCTGAAAAAGATTCACCCCAGTCTAGAAAATAATGTTTATGCTGCTAATAGACCTATAATAGATATATAATAGTAGATATATACCTAGTCAGGTCATAAGTATTGTCACACAGTAAAAACTTTTCTTTTAGAATGCTGGCCACAAAAAAGTTTATTGGATTCGAATTTCGAATTGTTCATGAAAATAAAACTGTATACTTTTTAGAATTTTACTAATTTTTTAATATGGAGTGGACGTTTAAAGAAGACCGTGTTGCAGTTATTGCGTTGCATCGTTGCGGTTCCGCGCCAATTCAAATTTTTGACATACTGAAAAATTTGAATATAACCAAAAGATTCGTTTATCGTACCATCAAACGATACAATGAAGACTCTAGTGTAGATGACGGGTCAAGAAGTGGTCGCCCTCGGTCTGTTAGGACTCCAGCAGTGATAAAAGCTGTGAAGGCGCGAATTCAAAGAAACCCCAAACGTAAGCAGAAACTGTTGGCCCTTCAGATGAGGTTAAGCAGAACCACGGTGAAAAGGGTGTTAAATGAAGACTTAGGGCTTCGAGCATATCGAAGAAAAACAGGACATCGTTTGAATGCTCGTCTAATGGACCTGAGACTGAAGAGATGTCGCGCTTTGTTGAAGCGGTACGCGGGAAAAAAATATCGGGAAATTCTTTTTTCGGATGAAAAATTTTTTACCGTAGAGAGAGCTACAACAAACAAAATGATAAGGTGTAAAAGGGTGGTAAATGAAGACTTAGGGCTTCGGGCATATCGAAGAAAAACAGGACATCGTTTGAATGCTCGTCTAATGGACCTGAGACTGAAGAGATGCCGCGCTTTGTCGAAGCGGTACGCGGGAAAAAATATCGGGAAATTCTTTTGTCGGATGTAAAAATTTTTACCGTAGAAAATAGCTACAACAAACAAAATGATAAGGTGTACGCACACAGTAGTGAAGAAGCGAGCAACCGTATTCCGCGTATCCAACGAGGTCATTTTCCATCCTCGCTCATGGTATGGTTGGGAGTTTCTTATTGGGGCTTAACAAAGGTACATTTTTGTGAGAAAGGTGTAAAAATGAATGTAGTTGTGTATCAAAATACAGTCCTGACGAACCTTGTGTAACCTGTTTCTCATACCATGTTCAATAACAGGCACTGGGTATTCCAACAAGATTCGGCGTCAGCTCATAGAGCGAAGAGCACACAAGACTGGCTGGCGGCGCGTGAAATCGACTTCATCCGGCACGAAGACTGGCCCTCCTCCAGTCCAGATTTGAATCCGTTAGATTACAAGATATGGCAACACTTGGAGGAGAAGGCGTGCTCAAAGCCTCATCCCAATTTGGAGTCACTCAAGACATCCTTGATTAAGGCAGCCGCCGATATTGACATGGACCTCGTTCGTGCTGCGATAGACGACTGGCCGCGCAGATTGAAGGCCTGTATTCAAAATCACGGAGGTCATTTTGAATAAACTATAGTGTCATGAGAATCTATGTTTTGTTAAGTTCATTTTGGTATATAAATGGTTACATAATGAATAAACTTGTTTCAATTATTTTATATTAAGCATGTGATAGAATTTATGACCTGACTAGGTAATATGCAATTTGGGTACAGATGATAAACCAGGGTCACATTAGGTAGCTTTATATATCGATACGAATGACGTCGGTCAATATTTTGATTCATATGGACGGACACCTGTACGATATCATCTAGAGTTTTTAAAAAGAAATTGTAAAAGATGGAACTGGAATGTTGATAGGATTCAGAATGAGTGGACTTCAGTTTGTGGCGAATATTGCTTAATGTATTTGCTATATAAGTTTCAGGGATGTTCAATGCATAGTTTTACGAGTATATTTACAGGGAACACATTGTACAACGATATTTTAGTGGATGAGATGTTTCGCTCCTATTTTATAGATAATAAGTAATAAGATTTTGTATTTCGTAAATAAAAATTGTAACAAAATTAGGTAATGTATTTTATTGATGATTCAGATTACCGTTGTAGATAGGAACCAAGGAGTATAATATAATAGCATAAGCCGACCCACACGCTGACGAATATTAGATAATGACGGTATTGAACGAACAATAGATAAGTAGATAAGGACAATGGAGCGCTAATGACGGTTGAGGCCTACACCGGATATCAATTAGATAAGAGTTAATTGATTTGCACATCTCCGGAACCGTGCATCCTACGCAAAAATGGACCGCAGATTCGTGATCAGAGCATGCCAAAACTTTTTTTTTATTTAGGATCGTGAGTCGACGAACGTCGTACTTGTACCACTTCTGACTCAGTGCGCCAGAACTGGTACAACGTAACTACTAGTGCGCCAGAACTGGTACAACGTAACTACTAGTGCGCCAGAACTGGTACAACGTAACTACTTTTGCGCCAGAACTGGTACAACGTAACTACTAGTGCGCCAGAACTGGTACAACGTAACTACTTTTGCGCCAGAACTGGTACAACGTAACTACTTCTATACACCCACTTAAACGATTTGGCCAGGTCCCTTTGGAAATGGTGTGAACAGCGCGACCTTTGGGTATACGCATCATATGTAAATACCAAAGAAAACCGTGCTGATGCTGTGTCTGGAATAGTTAATCCAGATACTGAATGGTCCCTTTCTGATGAAGCTTTTCAAAGCATAGTAAAATGTTTCGGTCAACCTGAGATAGACCTATTTGCGTCTCGAGATAACACTAAGTGTGCCAAATTTCTTTCATGGAAACAAGACTCTGACGCAGTATCCGTCGACGCATTTACAACAGACTTGCATAACCACTACTTCTATGCGTTCCCACCATTTTCCCTGATACTAAAATGCCTTAGAAAAATAATCGACGACAATGCACACGGGATATTAGTTTATCCTAACTGGCCATCACAACCATGGTTTCCATTATTGCAAAACCTTATAGTTTCTGACGTCATTTATTTAAACCCCAATAAAAATCTCTTGCAATCTCATTTCAGGGAGTGTCACCCCCTGCACAAGAACCTTATCCTGGGTGTCGCGAAGCTCTCCGGCGGCACACTCAGCTACACTGATGCTGATGCTGTCACTAGCACCATACAGCGATACAGTACATCACTTAAGCTTTGGTGGCAATATTGTACGGTAAACAAAATTAATGTACTTACTAATGTAACAAAACCCACCGAAATCGTCCTTACTCTCATTCTTAGCCTTACAATTTAATAATGGGTGTGCGTATGGCAGCCTGAACTCCCATCGTTCTGCTTTGTCAGCATTCGTAGGCAACAATATTGGTTCAGACCAATCTATAAAGCGTCTCCTTAAAGGCGCATATAAATTAAGGCCCTTAAGAACTAAATATTCCACCACCTGAAATCCCCAATTGGTCTTAAACTTTATTTCAAAATGGTTCCCAAACAGTGAGCTGACACTGGAAAAAATAACTAAAAAAACTCGTAATTCTTTTAGCAATCTGTACAACTCACAGGGTACAGACGCTTTCCTTAATTAAACTCGACAACATACGTATTTCAGACACTGGCATAAAATAGCCATAATAGACATCTGCACCCGGTAGGGACCAGCCTTTGTTGTTTCTGCCATACTTCAGGGAAAACTTTTCTATTTGCCCAGCGACAGTTCTCACAGAATATATTTCTGTAACTAAAAATATAAGGCCTGAGAGTACAAACAATCTGTTATTAACGTACAAACGGCCACACAAACCTGCTACTATACAAACCATCACCAGATGGATCAAACAAATGCTGTCAGAAAGTGGCGTTGACATCAGTATATTCGGTGCGCGCAGCACAAGACATGCATCCACCTCGGCCGCGAGTTTGGCCGGGGTTAATATAGAAACTATTCGCAAAACCGCTGGGTGGACTAGTTCATCTAATTAATTCGCCCGTTTTTATAACAGGTCTATTGTAAATGAAGACGAATTTGCTAGGTTTGTTTGCTTACAAACAGAAAACCAGTCGTGATTGTGATGTTTTCATAATAAAATTATTACAGTAATAAACAATAATGTTTCTTAGTATTAGGTTTACCTTAATTAATGCTTAGAGGTTTATGTTAAGTTCACTTAATTTGATAAACTGTTATAACTATAAGGCTGATTTGTTGAAAAATAAAACTATAAGGTTTGCTAACCTATTGTTTTCTTTTCCACTCAAAACTTTCTGACTCTTAACATCTACATTGTTATAATCATATCTGAAAATGAAGCAAGGAATTATAATATATGATCAAACGAACTTCCAAGTGAAGTTCGATCATTACTATGATGACTTGCTTCATTTGAAGATATGAGCTCCCTCCCTTCCTGATACATGAATATCCCAGATATACAGAAAGTTTTGTATCATATCGTTAATTTGACTCTAAAAAAATGAGCTGAGCATGACGAATGTGCATGTTTGTCATCGTTGAAGACTCGCAGTCGACCCCGATGCAGTTAAAGTAAATTAGTTAGGTGTGACAACGTCTATTTTATAATTTAGTTTCGAAAAATGTCAAAGTTATTGACTCGCAGTCAATCCCAGAGCATTTACGAAGCTGATAACACTGTGCACTTTTTGATCACTAATTAAAGATTGTATTTTTGCTTACCTTCGTCTTCTGACGATGATAGTTGTAAAGGCCTTATTCTTCGTCTTGCCTTTCTTTTTCTTCGATTTTACGTATTTTTCGAGCATAGTGTTCAAGTTTCGACTGTGCGCTTCTTTTTGGCATGTTGTTTGCAGAGCGCGTGCGATAGTTACCGCGCACGAAAAAGGAATGAGCTTACGTCAAAGAGCCAACACAAGGCAGCCATACCGGAAGTAAGTCACTAAACCGTTAAAAAAATCTCTAAAATATGTGCGAAGTTACCAAGTAAGTAGGGAAACTACATTGTTATAATCATATCTGAAAAATGAAGCAAGTCATCATAATAATGATCGGCCTTCACTTGGAAGTTCGTTTGATCATGTATAACATCAAAATGTCCTCAAATTTTAAAATAAACTTTAATCAGAACTAAAACTTAAAAATCCATAAATTTTTACTTTTTTAGCATCCTACATTTTTATTTCCATATATTACAGACAAACAAAACACAATTTGTTGTTTACATTCATAGAATTACGTAAATAATTTAAATGAAAAAGAAAACTACATATAGTTTTTATTTATTTGGCAATTCTTAAAGCAATAACATTAAAATGCCTTCAAATTTTAAATAGACTAGACAGAATTAAAACTTAAATAGCTTAGGTATGTTATGTGTATGTAATTTTAAATTTGTGGTAACACGAATACGGTAGTTCTCTTAAAAAACTAGTGTCAGTTACTGTCTTACAGACAATTTACGGTCAATTTACATTAAAATAAATAATGAATAGAAAATATTTATATTTCTTAGTATTTTAATAAAATTCTTCATACATTAAATTCACTGATTCATCAAAGCCCAACCCAAACCCTTACTACTT
The DNA here is from genome assembly GCA_907164705.1 of Parnassius apollo. Classification (NCBI taxonomy): domain Eukaryota; kingdom Metazoa; phylum Arthropoda; class Insecta; order Lepidoptera; family Papilionidae; genus Parnassius; species Parnassius apollo. The sequence goes on along the minus strand of CAJQZP010001411.1, from coordinate 424,463 downwards.
ACTTACTTTACTTACACCTAGAATTGTTTAAGCAGAAACATTATGAGTTATGACAGGAGGAAATAAAAACTCGTTCGAGTCAAGTCGTCGTTATTATTTCGTCTGAGGACAGTACCATCAATATATTTTTACTAACATAATGTTACGTTCGTCAGAATCTACATCAATTTATCACAAATAGGCACCTGCATGACTTTAATACTAGAAATAATAACAAACTAGCACTATATAAATATAGATTGGCTACGATTATATGACAAAACTATATGAAAAGACTAGTTTATAAAGTAAATAAGAAAAATTGCACAATCACTTTTTAAAAGAGCAAACCTCGAGATTCTTCTCTGTTCTTCACTGCACCTTTATCAACGGACATAGTGTTAAAAAAACAAAATGTTTATGACTTATTTTAGTAACAATTGCTGTTTAATGAAATAAAAATTTATGAATAAATAATTTTGACTTTGCCTTTAGAAAGTTGAAATTCGGCGCAGAGAGCGCTCGCGTAGTAAAATAGAGTCGATAGCGCGTGCGGTGAAATACCTTACCCATAGCTTTTATTTACTTAAATTATGAGAACGGGATCTGATCGTAAACCCGGATTTTTATTGTAGCTCGGATTGCACCCGAACTACAATTTAAACCCCGCCCGGACACTCCCCGGACGTCTTCCAAACTAGGACAAATTCGGGGAAACACGGACAGATGGCAGCCCTATGCATGTATGCACTCCTCACAATCCAAATTCCATGGCACATGTCAAACGTTTCCACTCCACCCTATTAGAAATATATCGCTTAGCGAAATATGAAAGAAAAATTACAGATGTTGCATCTGTAATGACATATGCCATCATGTTGTAGTACGCCATTCGAAGTAGTGTTTGGTCATGCTGACTCCTCAAGTATTTTTGACGTTGAATTTAATAAAAATTACTCACAATAATTATTACAAGAATATAGACTTCGAACTCAATATTTATGAATATTTAACTAATAAGGCCATTGATAAGAAACAATGTATTAAAGAAAAAAGAGGAGGTGAGAAGGAATTTAACTTTAAAACTGGGGACACAATATTTATAAAGAGCACGAATGTTAGGAGAAGTAAAGATAAAGCGCGTTATGAAAAAGCAGCGGTCGTAGGAGACATAGTTAGAAATACAGTACCAATTAAGTATCACGGTCAAAATACAAGGGCCCCAATTAAGGATATAAAACATCCTCCACAGGTTCATTCTGTTCCTGCTGCAAGTCTTCAGGACCCAGGCCCTTCTACTTAAACCAATTGTCCGAAATTCCACCATACTACCAATAAAGGAGGGACAAGCTCTCATTAGTAACGATAAGTGGTCTTTAGTTAAGATATTTGACTTAAGCTTAATACGTGAGGATCTATAATTTAATAAGAACCGATACAATAACCTAAAAACACATGTGACAGGTTATTTTGGCAAAAAATAATTAGCTCTGAAATAAATAATTTAAAAATTCAAACAGATTATATTCAAAATATAACAATTGAAAAATTAAAACAACTGTTACCATTGAAAAGGGCTAAACGCTGTATTCTGAATCCTCTCGGGTCTCTTAATAAAATTGTGACAGGTAATTTGGACAATGATGATGCCAAGTAAATCAAGGTCAGCTAAATAGAAAAATGACAATGATCGCCTAAATGATGAAAACCTTTATTAATGTTATAAATAGTACAAAGTTCGATTTCATACAGCTGGATAAAACTTTGGGAAATGAGAAAACAAATTAATATAACGGAAACTTAAAATATCTTACGTATATAACCTATTTCTACATAACTTCAAACTATATATATATATATATATATATATATATATATATATATATATATATATATATATATATATATATATATATCAAACTGGATGAAATTGAAACAGCGGTAGCTTTTAGTAAACTAGGAATATTATTGACATCATCAGCATCAGCATCAGAGTATTATTGACACCGATGAACTCTTGTCATTGTTAAAAATTATTGAAAGAAGAAATAATCTTGTATAAAAGTTGAAAACATTTTAAAATTAGAGAAAAGTATAGATTTAAAAGTATATGCAAAGGAAAATCAAATAACCTTTATTCTAAATATACCCCTAGTTGATTTGAATATATACTTTATGGATGATAGTAACCCCTGGGAAGGGTGATCGCTAACAAGCTATTTCTAATTTGTGTTGTGTTGTTAATTGTAAACATGATTGTAAGCTATTATTTGAAAAAAAAAATAGTCCCGCTGGGTTTCTTGCTGGTTCTTCCCAGGACAGAGGTTTTTTTTTTGCGAACCAGTGATAAATGGAAAAAGTGACTTTCAATAAGTATTGCTTATAATCTACATTGAATAAAAAAGTTTCTGTTTCTGTTTCTGTTTCATACATATATTACAAAATTCTTCTTTTACCTAGCACTAATTCCATGAACCAAACATCCCTTGTTGTACCCAAATACTCCTACCTTCTGATGAAAGGGTTGAAAGCGGTGTCACTTTTTCACCCATGTAAAGAAATTGATGACTCTCCGTTTCTGTGTGAAGAAATTATATTATTATTCATCCATGTTAACTAAAGATAATTGTATTACCAGCCTAATGAGTTTTGCGGCTAACACCACCCAATGCCGGCCCGATTAGTAGAGTTTGATGATGTAAAGATAATGAAAATAGAAACCGATCAATGGATGTTCATCAATCATAATGTGGAAATGAAATATCATACTATAATTTAATTGGGACATACATAATCTCAGCCGACGACAACTGTAAAGCTAAAATTAGGGGATTCAGTCCGAAAAGGCATCATGAAAATATTAGATTAGTACCCGTTAACTCCCTTACCAATAATAAATCTTCCGGAAACATCACAGTTGTTAATGAATACATCTTCAAATCCAGCAGCAGTACCTGGATGATGTGGACGTGACCAATCTACAGCAGCTAAACCATATATTAACCAGTGATTTTGTAAAAAGTGATCAAAGCGAAAGTGTCATAAATGAAGGACATAAGTATCGGGACATTAATGTTATATGTAATTTTAGTTATAATAATTGTAATCCTTTGTAAAAAATATTTGTATCTAAATTATCGGACTCGAAAAACTTCGCCCGGAAATTTCGAATATGAGGGGGGAAGAGTTATACATCCCGGTATTCCCGGAACTGCACCGGAGACCATCACAATTCAAGCGTAAGCATGGGCGAAGATTGCTGAATTGCGTCTGGAAGACGGGTGGTCTTTCGTGTGAATACTGATAACTGTTTTATAGCTTAAAGATCTAGAATAAGAATTAGGATAGTCTTAGTTTGGCTCCCACATGTATCGGACATGTAGCTTTAGGTTAGAATCCATCGCGGATTAATTAAGTAGTATATAAGTAATGTATCGCACATTAATAGTTATAAGTTTTAAATAAAGTCTTTTTTAAAACGTCCTGAGTCAATTTCGAATCTTGACTATCTATAGTTTGCTAAAATGTAAAAATGAAAAAATATGGTAATGTTGCCACAGTTGACGGTAACGAAACTAATTGTCCACAGTGATCAGAGCTCAATTTTTGAATAGTACATTTATTGAACGGCTTAACATTTGTAAAAATGTTATCTATACATGTTGCACTAGATTCAGCAATATGCGTTGGCTCCAAGAATAAATTAAAAAAACCACAAGATTTAACAATGATCTTAATTTAATATTGGTGGAGGAAGCTTCTAGGAGTCTCCACATAATGAAACTACACGTCAACCTACTCTTGATAATGTTATGATTGAACTGCAGAAGCTTTCGTGCCAATTACTGCCCCTTCAAGAAGTCATCAATGATATTCGAATAATCAAAAACGATATTTCAGATCTACGTAAATCTAACAACAATATGCTAGAAAAGCTTAATAGCTTTGAAAAAAGACTTCAAGTACCTAGTTGAAAATGCTGAGCAAAAAATATCGTCTTTAAAGGAACAGATAAATAAGAAATTTAACTTATAGTGCCAGATAAAGTATTTGTTGGTTATTCGTGTAAAAAATAAATATACGGTAACAACTAAATAAAAAGTTATAAATAAGATTTCAAGCATTAAAATTGTGTCATGTACACTTATTGAAAGCACCAAAAGTGCACAGTAATAATTAACTATTTTTATCCTATACCATCTTATATGAAAATAATATGCAATAAGTACATTTGTTTTATAAACCAAGTTTGATACTATAAGCGGCAATACACAGAAATTAAAGCGGTTGTCGAAATTCACGGCTTTAGTGTAGAATATTACTTGTGAAAACACAAATGAATAAATTGAATAGATAAGATTAGTAATACGAGTAATTAACAATGTAATATAATTACAGCCACTTGATACTTTTACTTTATCAAATTCACAAAATATATAATATACTACTATATAATAAAACGGTGTAAACAAGTGACATCGTTATAAGTATTGTTTACTGCGCTGAGAAGGAAAAAGCGACCCGATATATAAGAAAATATAACCAAAAGCAATAAATGTTAATAGCGTAAGTGGTTCTTAGAAAATAAATTAATATGGAACCAATCGTTTATATCGTAATTTTATTCTCTTATTCACATTGAATGTTTCAAATAATCGTGATGGCTTCCTTACACGCTTACTACCAAAATGTTAGGGGCCTTAGATCGAAAACTCATGAGTTTTATCGGAATGTTGCAATTAACAACTATGATCTTATCTCATTAACTGAGACCTGGTTATTGGATGGCATATTTGATGCGGAATTATTCGATGATCGTAATTGTGTTTGGCGTCGCGATCGTGATCTTAATCGAACTAAACAATCTCGAGGCGGTGGTCTGCTTATAGCGGTAAGTAAGAACATCGTAGCGGTGGACAAACCTGAGTGGCGTTCCTCAGCTGAAGATGTCTGGGTTTCATTGACGCTATCATGCCCTCGCTCTAAGCGCCACATAAAACTTAACATATGTACTGTATACCTTTGTAATGAAAATATGGGTGCTTCCTTCTCTGATCAAGTTATTAACTTTTGCAATACATTAGAGTCTAAGGTTGCGTTCCGCAAGGTTTGCTACTTGGCCCTCTGCTCTTTGTCATATTTATCAATGATATTGCTGAATGCTTCCAGAACTCCGAGTTTTTGCTTTTCGCGGATGACATGAAAGTTTTTAGAGTAGTCAACAACTCTTATGATTCTAATCTCCTACAAAACGATCTTATTAACTTAGATAATTATTGTATCCGTAACAAATTAGACTTGAATGTTTCGAAGTGTAATACTATGTCTTTCGGGCGGAAGCGTGATATACTTTATTTTTCTTACACACTTAAAGGTTTGACAGTTACTAGATGTGATAAAATAAGGGACCTTGGAGTTACTATTGATACTAAGCTTTTGTTTGATCAGGATGTGGAAGATATCGTTAATAAAGCATGTAAGGCTCTGGGTTTTATTTTAAGGTCTTGTTGCAAATTCCGTCAGTTAAAATCAATGAAAATATTGTTTTTTTTCTCTTGTTCGTAGCCATCTCGAATATGCGTGTCAAGTATGGAATCCTCAATATAAAATATATATTAACAAAATCGAAGCGATTCAAAAAAAATTCATTCGATATGTAGGTTCTAAATTTCATATATCCAAAGGAGGCTACGAATTGCAGTGTTCTCATCTTCATCTCCCTCCGCTGCAAACTAGGCGCTATACAGCTGACCTGGTCTTACTAAGTAAAATTGCTCAAGATTGTTTAGACTGCCCTGACTTATTAAAAAAATTACATATCTCAGTTCCATCTCGTTCACCGCGCTATTACAATCCCTTACATGTTTCTTTATGTAGATCAAATTACAGGCGAAACTCATTCTTCTTAAAAACATGTAACTCATTTAATAAATTTTATAAGGACTGTGATAAGGCTGACCTCTTTTCTACTAGTAGTACTACTATCTGCAAATTGATAACATCTGAATTCAGTAGCAATTTACTCTTGAACTCTTAAATCTAATCAACACCAATGTATAAATTATATCTACTTATATATGTTGCATGTATTTACTGAAACCGATTACTCATCTGTGAAAACTTTTAATAGGCTTACTTTGTAAATTATATTATATACCATATAGTATTAATTAAAAGCTGTAAGTTTTCCTGTTATAAATAAATAAATAAATAAATAATATTACAACAGATTTATTCTGTTTATTAAGCTTAGCAAAAACTTCATCTAAATTTTTTTCAAAAGTATCATATAAAGAACATGGGGCTCTGTAAACACTCACAACAATTAGGTGCTCAAACTCAACACATGCCATTTCTACAGTTCGCTCAACAGAGAGGCTCACAATATCTTTACGTTCTTTACGTAATAATATACTAGCTAAAATTAAGGAGCAACCTCTTAAAACCGTAAATAATGTATGCAATGACGGAATTTCCAGATTATGCTTATCTCTCTAGTATATATACACATGTAATCTACTATGTGCTTATCATAAGTTGTGTAACAAAATTTAATAATGCCGCATTTTCGAATTGAAACAAATGTTCCCAAAAGTAAAATACCAGAGGATTTCTTAATTAAAGCTGGACCCGTTCTTGCAAAGGCGCTTGGTAAACCTGAACAGGTACGAAAAACGAAATGTTGATAATTATACTCTAATTTTGCACTTCGTATGTAGATAGTAATATAATTGTATTTATTACTATTCTTGTAAATATGTTGAGCTGAAGATAAAACTAAATTAAATAGTTTACTACATTTTTTATAGTATTGTGTGGTGTCTGTTATTCCTGATGTGCCCATGAGTTTTGCTGGTAGTACAGAACCATGTGCTATTGCAAATCTTATGTCTATTGGAGCCCTTGGTGTAGAACAAAACAAGAAGCATGCTAAAGTTCTATTTGAGCTTGTTGAAAAGGAATTAGGAGTGCCACAAGACAGGTAAGGTAACATTTCTTACCTTTATATTATAGGGTAACCTAATTACACAATACAATTTTTTTATATAACCTATTACATGATATTATATGTTAGAATTTAAGCATTGGACCTTGTGGGAGTGGAAATGTACAGCATAGATAAATAAATAGGTATGTAGAAAGATGTACCTACAGTACACGTTCCAACCACAAAATAATTGATTATGTAATACATTTTACAAAATATTATAAGGAAGGTAGGTGAAGTATAGAGCCTATGCTTAATTTAAGATTAACTATACCCATAGTTTTAGTACTTTGAAAGGAGTACTGTTCAGATATATCAGTGATATATCATATGGAAACCATCGAATAGGTAAGTACCGACAGGAATAAGACACGCACAAACTCGCTTATCTCTTTCGACGCTCAATCATACTGAGCAAGTTAAGACAAGTATCGATGAACCAGCCGATTGCTATCGGATTGCACCAAAAGCGTTATTTTACAAAACCTTGTTACAAGTTGATTGGGAGGGGGAGTCCGGGAGAGATGAACCACTTTTTGTTTAAAGTATCGTAATTTTCTTTAATTAAGACTTAGGGATTCAATTATAGTATTAAACATTAGCTTATTTATTTGGGTTTACTTATGCATAATAACTTTTTGGCTTTTATAATACGGAAATATGTTAAACATACTTCAATGAAAAATGGGATATGGCTCAACTCTCCCCACTCCAGGGGACACTTGACCCGGGATATGGGGAGAGTTGAACATGGTTTTTTTATAGAATGATACTATTAATTGTATACCTACAAACTGTGAGACAGAATAAACGATTTATTTTTATAGGGGATAATTAAAAAATAAAAAGCTTAAATCACATATTTATTTGAAAAAAAAAAAACAACAAAATGAAACTAAAATTATAAGGAAACACAATTATCTACTGTTTATTTAACAAAAAAAAAATCAAACAAAACTTCTTCTTAAACATTTCAAGTCAAAATAATTATTATATCCTTTTATCAAACTTTCTTAATCTTATTTTTAAATTATTATACTTATTCTTATGACATAGTATCATCAATTAGTCTTCATAATTACTTTCTGTCATCTGGTAACCTAAAAATACCTTCTTCTTGTTTCTTAACATTTGGTTTAAATTATACTTATTCTAACAATTTGGTAACTTTCATCATTAAATTAATAATTTCTTTCAATCAGCTGGTCTTAAATGTTAATTTAGGTACATACATGACAAATATAATCGTCAATATCATCTGTAAGTCCTACACATATTTCATGGACTTATCTGCGGCATAAACGACATAGATGCATGGTCATTAATTCTTCTGTTTGACAAACAAAACAATACCAACGATCATTGACGTCAGGATTTTCTGAAAAATCACCATCACTGGAACTATCATCGTGCGAAACATTTTCATCTTACACTCTGTCATCATCATTCATATTTTTAGTCCTTTTCGCTTTTTAAGTTATGTTTCTCTGAGCTGGTTGTTTTGATCTAGTTATATCGCCTCAATCCGTCCCTGGCTCAATATTCCAAACAACCACATCAGCATTTTCATTAGAAGCCAAGTTAGACTTCTGTGTATTATTGTAAGACAAACAACTCCCACACACATTCCGTGACGATATGATAATAGTTTAGACTTATTTTACTAACATAAAATTTAATTCATTCTGTAACTAACCACCTTCGGAAGAACATTAAATCATTTTATATTTTAAAACTGTGTTTTTAAAAAGACTGTCGAGGTCCGTCGCAATTTAAGTACCTTGTTTAGTTCTCAATGTTTTCTTTTCTTTAGTTTTTTCTGGAACTTTTTTTGTTATGTTTTATTTTAGGATTTTGTTTGGCTTTTATTATTTTTCTTCCTATTGGGTCTTGTGGAACCTTCTTATTAGTTTTATTGGCATCATTTTCATTTTCTGATTCAGAGTCGCTATCTTCAAGAACTCTTTTCTTAACCTTCCATTTTTGTATTCCATCATTCTTCATATTGGATTGAGTTGCTTTTTGCTTCTTTTTTGGTTGTTCGCTGTCGTTTAGAGTTTCTGTCAGACATTTACTGTTCTTTTCCTTCTCGGGCGTCATTGTTAGTATTTTGGTCTTGCCAGGCTGACGGCCTCTTCGCGCCATCTTTCTTGGAGGTGCTTTCGGAAATGGTCTCACCATTTCTGGAGTAATTAGATTTGAAGAAGATCGTATTGGTGATGAATTAGTGCACCGATCAAATATAGCATGGTTTTGGTCTATAGAAGCTAAAGAGGGGCCCTGTAAATCAATAGCTTGTTTATTTTGAATCGGTGACACATATTACATGGCTCATTAGGTAAATATCCATGTGGTGGGGCAGAAGATGGTCGTTTACTCGTGACTAATGCTGGTAAAGGTGATGTAGCTACTTGGAATCTGTTGGAGTCTAATGGTTCAGAACTAGCACGAAATTTAGTGTTCTTAATAGATTCATTTGATTTCATAATGTTTATG